>VXAL01013276.1:374460-498786 GCA_013399475.1 Chauna torquata | reverse complement strand
TTTTTTATTTCCAAAAGGATAAAAAGGAATAGTTGATCAGAACCATATGCATGGTAGATTCTGCTGTAAATGTACATATGCTATACCGTACACTGTAGTAACCAGATCCTAAACCTGGTAAGACAGCTTGCTAAAGGCTGCAAAGTCAATTTTGTACTACACATGCTTCATAAAAGATGAATATAAATGCATTAGTTAGACACGGTGAGCTAAATTAGAAGGTCAGGCAGGGCTGGAAGGGCTGAAATATCACACAACCAATGACTGTAATTACTCTTTTTTTTAAGTCTATTAAGTGGTGTTGTTCTATCAAGGCTCAGGGGTATAGGACATGAAGTACAAGATAAAGTAATGTGTATTTATTACTCCCACGGGATCAATTTACTAGATATTTTCAGCTCCACGGAGCAAAATACACAAATGCAGCCTTTGTTACTTTCTTCAAACTGTGGTTTGTTCCTTCAAAGCTCTGCTCCTTGAAGGGACCATGTTTACCTGTTTGGTGCCTTCCTGCCACCATCAGTTCATTGGTGTATTTTAAAATAATAACAATAAAGGATACAGGAATAGAGAAAGGCGAGGATCACTCTTACAGGATGCTCAAACAAGTGGTTTTAGTTGCTCAGATGGAATGAGAAATCTAGAAAATCCAATCCCAGGCATGATTATTACACCAAGGCAAAGCAGGAATCAGGAATGGAGAACGGCACAGAGCTCCTTGTCATCGTGTTAGCCCTAATCTATTAAAAGTTTTGTCATAGATTCTAAATTACACCATCTGCTCTAATCATTTGCTGAGTAAATGCTGACCCACTTATAAAGAAAACTCACTGAAATGTGTATGCACGCTGTTGACCTTCAGAAAGGCATGGGCTTCTTGCCAGCCACTTGTATGAGGCTTTGCCCTTCAGCGAGCAATGTGGCTCTGTCTCTCAGCTCTCTCTCATTTCAACCTCTTTGCATATTCCCAGACATGCCCCTTCACCTCTGACATGCAGCACCCCATAAGGAGGATACTTCCATAGCAGCGGCAGGCATTTTGGTCATCTATTTCTCAATAGCTTTGGAACTCGAAACCCGAACTTTGAAAACTGAATATTTGTAACAGGATAAATTGAAAACCAAAACCAAACAAGCCCCTCAACCAACTAAATCCCCAAATTGTTAGGAAATGAAAAAAAAAATCCAACTGTTACGGATTTAATATCAATCTTAGCTCTGGTCTCACGATCCTACAAATTTTACACTACCATATAGAAACCACCAAGCACATCTCATGACTTCCTTCTTATACAGATGAACTCCATCAGCTCCTCTTCACATGCTCCCCCTTCCTGACCATACTTAATAAAGAAGTTTTCTAAGAACCCCCTTGTTGCAGTGGATGGAAAACAAAACAAAACAAAACACAAAGATATGTTTCCTTAGCTCAAATTGACAAACTTAGGTTAAAATAGCATGAAAACACAGTATCTTGGGTGAGCAGATGGAGATCCATTCGGGAATTTCCATCGGGCCTGGCTGAAGCAGCAAACCTGAGTTGCTTTGTCTTCATTGCTATTTTAACCTCAGCTAGCAAGCTCAGGCCAAGCCACCCACGTTCGAAGACAACCTCTGTTTGCAATATAAACAATTCCCATGTCACGATGGATAAAGGGCAAATCTCTGGGATTTCATAGGGGAAAAGACAACTGCATTTGCCAATCATTGGTTCCTAATAACCACCTGTCTTCTATTAGTGTCCTAATGAGGAGGTGGGATGTCTTGGGGTCTAATGACTGACCAGAGGAAAGGAGCTGAAGGGAAGGTGGAGCCTGGTTACTTGTGCTCTCTGCTCAGCAGGGAGGCCCTTGCATGCTAGAGAAAGAGGCTCCACTTTCATCTACTTGAAGAAAAAACAGAACTAAAGGTCCCTTCCCAGAGAGAGCATTTAAGAGGCATACCAGGAGGAAGAGGATATCAGATCACAAAGGGGGTTGATGATCTGACTTGCTCCTCGAACACAGAGAGAACAATCATGTGCTTAATTTAAATACTAGTGATGAGTTGTAAGAGTGGTGAAAATGGCAAATAAATTCGAGGAAATTGCATATCAAGAGGAATCGTTGTTATTAAATCATTTAGGATGGATGTGTTTCAAATCTAGCTCACTGTTGAAACTGTTTTACAGCTATAGCTGTGGAGTTCTAACAAAATTACAGAATCTCAATGTATCTGCCAGGGATTTATTTTAAGGATTTTAGGATGGTTATATAAATGAGCCTCAATAGATTCAACATATTGTTGTGATCTGAATTCTTTAGTGATTTCCACTGCAGTTATGTATGCAAGAAACAACAACACGTGTGTATTTGTGTGCACATATGCAAAAGCAGGAGACAGGGAAAATGCACATGCATGCGCAGGCTTACTCCCCAGCTCCACAGGCAGGCTTTCTGCAGACTGCTCCTCCACGACAACAATACAATTTCTTAACATTAGCATCATGGTATTTCTTTTCACTTCTCCTAAGAGATCTCATTTCCTCTGATCTGCCTCCCTTCTGTATTAGAAAGGAAAGACTATACTACCCAGCACACTCCTGGTACTTGATCTCACTCCAAGCTTTGGGTGCTAATCCCACCACCCCTGTACTGCTTGTCTCTCCTCTTGGTGCATGCATTTGTGCATGTGTGTGTGTACAGACAGGCACATCTGCTAGTGACAACCCTAAACTGGTTGCTTTTCCTGATCCACTCTGTACAGAAAGAGAACAGGATTCTGGCCCATAGCTAGCACCATAGCCCAACTGCCAACATCAGCTCCCATTCCTTTTTCTCCAGAAACTATATATTGCATTTCTATTTTAAACACATCTCTACTTTTCAACTGTCTCCTCACTATGGGAGGACATTCTCCGCAGGAATTTGGCCACTGAAGCACTGTGAGAGACCAAAAAAAAAAAAAAAGGCTTTTTTATTTGCCTACTTCCAGCAGATGTCTGGAACATTTCAAGAAGTTCTCCCCAAGCATGGTCACTGAGAACTGAGCAGGTATGAAAATAATGGTTCTAAACCACTGGAGACCAAACTTATGAAATTCAGTGCCTCAATGGTTTTAGAAATGCCTGTTGACACAGATATGGCTGTTAACTCCCAAGCTCTGAAGTGTAGCATGTGCTAACATGCACTTGGTTGCCTCAATAATTCTCCTTGACTTAGGGACAACTCACATGGCAGAATCCTCTTGTTGGTCCATGGGAAGGATTGCATGCCCTTTTGAACACAAACAGTGCAACCATTTATATTTCTTAAAAGATCTCTAATTCATCAGTAATGTTTCAATGGAATAATGGCCACAAACCCCACCAGCAATTATAGAAATATGTTTTGTTTTATTTATTTAACAAATAAGGCACAAAGTTTTCAACGAACAGAAAGTGATGGTACACTGGCAGGACAATGGAGAGGATGGAGGAAAGGGTATTTAAAGCGCTGAGCACTACTCTTCTCTCTGCTGTCTTACTCTCTTCTCTGTCTCTCTCATACATTTGCCCTCTCTGCCCGTGGTTCCACTGTGGAAGCCATATGGCTTCCAATGCTCTTCTAAGTAGCCACTGAGAATTGTCTGTAGTGGAACACTGCCAAAGCCCTTCCTGGTTTAATGACATGGGGA
The DNA here is from genome assembly GCA_013399475.1 of Chauna torquata. Classification (NCBI taxonomy): domain Eukaryota; kingdom Metazoa; phylum Chordata; class Aves; order Anseriformes; family Anhimidae; genus Chauna; species Chauna torquata. The sequence goes on along the minus strand of VXAL01013276.1, from coordinate 495,132 downwards.
AGAGCGCTGTGCAGTGCTCACCCAGCACAGAGACTAGCTGCGTCCTTGAGTACGATTCTGGAGCCAGCAAGCGATGCTGGGAATTGAACCATTAGTGCCTCAAATGCAGAAGTCGACATGTGCCAACCCCTGCTGCATTCAGCCTCTGTGCATGGCATATTAATCAGTCTTGAACTTGAGGTCCAACCTTCAAGCTTGCACACAAGGAATTACCCAAAGACAAAAAAAAAAAAAAAAAAAAAAAAGGTCCTCTTCGTCTCTCTAACCTTGCATAGTTTCTTCCCTAAATGTCAGTGCTTTAAGCAGTAACTTTCAGGCCATCAGTTTTCAGGCCATCAGTTGCACTTCTGCCTGTATAAATACAATTTCTCTTGATTTTAAAACTTGAAAGTCTATCTTGAGAAAGTACTCAGAACAAATTAAGCCAAGAGGGTATAAGAGGGGACAAATGACTCAGTATTAACCCTCTTTCTCATACCCTATCCATAAATATTTGCTAAATATTGGAGTCAGGATATGGAGCTAGATGAAGCTTTCTTCTGCCTGTTTTTATGTCTTATGCACTAGATAGCAGAAATGTGTAGTTATTAGTGTGGGAACAGTCTCAGTTTAAATGAGAAAAAGAAGGGGGAACAGTCTCATGGCTGCTTTCAAGTACCAGGAAGAAAGAAACAAAACAAAACAAAAAAAAGCATTGGTGGGGACCCCCTCCATGCCACAGGCATCTGAAAGGGAGCCAAATACCTGTGGAAATCAGTGATGTATTACAGCACCCAGGTGCATAGCCCAACCTGGAATTGCTCAGTCTTATTTTACTTGAATTTCCTCATTTAGAAGTAGAAGCCATTAACATCTACTAGTCAGCTGGAACACTGGGTACAGAGGGAAAATCTGCAGCATTTCTTTTGGTCTTGCATATAGCTGGTGCATAATGAAGGTTGCCCTCTAATTTTCTAAGAAACGGTTTCTCTCCATGTGCCTATTTGGCAGCAGAGGCACAATACAGATGAAAGATCCCCTCCAGAAGGATGCTCTCTTTCTTTGGAAAGAGTCGCACCTCTGGAGGGAAATTTGACAGCCTATGAAAGCTGTGTTACAAAGTCCTGCTGCAAATCTGTCCAAAAGTCAGAGAAAGGGACAGCTTGTAGAGGATGAACAGAGCCAATGCAAAATGTTACTCTCCAGGTCAGCATGTTTCTCTGGTGGTGCAAGGGAAGGACAACACATCACCAACCCCAAAACCACAGCCTACAGCTTTCCTAAGCAAAGATAAAAGACTAACCATGCCTGTAAAAAAAAAAAAAAAAATAAAATAAAATAAAAAAATAACAAAAATCACATACTGAATTTCATTTCTGTCAAGAAATAAAGTTGTGGTGTTTATGATCTGTTTTCACCTTAGAAACACTTCAGAAATGTTAACTAATCAAAGCCCAAAACAATCCTCAATGAAAGCCTATGTACATCTCAGGAAGCTATGGAAGAAAGGTCATGAGATTCACCCAGTCACAAAGGCTATACTGGGCATGCATTATTTGAGGGATCTGGCCTGAGGCATCAGCTGAAGCACTGTTCCATGTCTCAGGTCTGCAAATCCACATCTTCCTTTCCCCAGCTCAAAGGCAGTGTTCTTCAAATATGCACACTCAGCCTATTTGCCCAGCTCAATCACTAACAGCCATGATGCTAGAGCAGGCACAATGCATGGTGACAGCTGGTCACATACAGTGACTGCAGCTCGTCCATGCTATCACTCAGTGTTTCTGGTCCTGAAGCAATGAGCAACGCTTTTTCAAATACCCCCACTCTTTCTCCAGCATATCCCGAAACTCACCACAAATTCTTGCCAGAGCAAGGTGCTGTAGAAGTATGGTATAGCAAGGTAGCAAGAATGGAGTACAGACCCAGACAGCATGTTCACAGTATAAGACAGAAGTACTAGGAGCCATGTGAACTACTCTTTTTCCTCAGCTTTTTCTTGAAAGAAATCAACAAAAAAACTCCCACTTATTTTGATGTGAATGAACACCAAACGACCACACATTGCTCTAATTATTTTAGAGATCCTGAAATCAATCAGTATACTACTATTATTATTATCTTAAACCAACACATGCTGCAGCAGCACTAGACACATGTTCACTGAAGACCCAGATTATTTGATTTTACCGATGGTGAACTCAAAATTATAATGGTACTACTGTGATACCAAAACTGAGAAGCATCATTCTGTTCTGACTAAGCTGCTCAGGTTCCAAAATACCAACCAAAATTGTGCTCTTTATAAGGTATTTCAGAAGACAGAGTAAGATTTGATTTTAAGATAGGCAGGAGTTTTCTGAGCCAGCAGTGACTCAGAAAGTCACAGAAGTCTCAGAAAGCCTATAATGAAAGTTGCTTGACTGGGCTTCATTGGTCATGCCTCTCCTTCAGCTTCACTGGGTTGGGTACCAAACTTGGACAGGCATTTATAGAGAGACTTGCATGTTCAGGATAAAATTCAAAAGGGCTTACTTTCAAACAAAAACATGCAGTAAACAGTTTTGCCATATTTATTAAAACAGTAAACTTTGTGCTGACCTTTGGCAAGCGTTCAGGGTCACCAGGGTGCCGGGGGATAACCTTCTGTAACCTTTGGAAACCATAGTCAATGGTGGGTTCGTTCAGAGCTGAAACAACAACAAACAAAGTGGTGATGTGACAACTGCATAGCAAGCAGGCTCCATTGCACTGTAACAATTGGCAATGCGTTGCAAGACCAAGGAAGGACCACAGCAAAATCTCCTTTTACTGAAATCAGCACTGACTATGAAGTCTTGGTTCGAACACTGTGTGAGGTTGGTTCTGAGGCTTCGGTTCAAACAGCAATGCAAATCTTCCCCCTTGTGTGCCTATGACAAGGTTGCTAGAAAATTTTGGGGACATTGTGTACATCTTCGAATAGAAAGCAATTATTATCTCTGAAAGCCCTGATGAAATTAATTTGATAAATGCTTAGCAGCCGTGTTTCATGGTGGTTTTTTTGTTTGTTTGTTTGTTTGTTTTCCTCACTGTTATCATGTTATGAGGAAGGTCAAGGTCCTTCGTGATGTGAAGACAAAAGAAGTAACTACTAGGGAGTCTCTCTTGTTCCAGATTCTATTACACATTTTATACGTTCCATGTGCAATGATAACTTATAGTTTTGTTGTGAACTACAGACATTTGTCTTGGCAGAGGCTTTAATTTTCACTCATCAGAATGAAGTAAATGACATAATTCTCACTGACTTCAGCAGCCCAGGTCAGGCCCCAGTCAGCACTAAACCGTTCCGAAAGACCTAATGAATTTAAAAAGATTCATCTTTCCCCGGTCTTTGTCCAGTAAAATGGAGTAGAGAAACGGTGGAGGTAAAACACTTGAATCTTCATGAAAAAGCTGGCCTGTCTGCATTAATTGAAGCTCTGACTGTGCCAAGCTTTTAAGCGCATGCTTATCTGTAAGCACATACTTAAACCCATTTGCTTTCAGCAAAGCAAATTTGAGCATATTATGTTTTTTGTATGATTGCCTATAATTACAGAGGACTGCATTGAGTGACCTTCTAGCTATACTTCCAGTCATATGATCACTTTAAAACTCAGATGTTAGCGGGACTTCAAAATGTGCTTAAAATTTCCTAAGTGCTTTGGTGAACTAGAACAGAAGTCAAGCATTCTCAAGCATCTCTAAACAACAGCGCATCATGACTCTCCGGTGCCAATACAGACAACTAAACTTTCCACAGCAATTGGTTAGCAATTTTTTTTTAGTTTAACAAGAAAATTTTTTTTTTTTCCCCAATATGAAATTTTCTATTTTTAGTCTTTTTTTTTTTTCATTTTTGTGTCACTTTGAAGTTTTTCTTAAACATATTTTGTCTTATTTTATTAATCACAAAAAGATTTTTTGCACAAGCTCTGCCTATGAAATTATGAATATATCTTGCACCTTACATTATGATGGTTTTATTATGAACTTTATTATGGGGCTTGAATGATACCATCTGATGCACGCAAAAAGATTTAGCATCAAAGTGTATCTCAGTCTCACTTGGTGTAAACACTCTTATGTGGCTTCAGTGTAGCTTTTCCCACAGTGAGTTACACAGCTCCATCAGTCTCATCAAGTGTGGCACAACTTGTCTGTATTTCCACCTTTGAAGTGAAGAGCATATTTCTTCATACTCCTAACATTAAAGATTGTTAGCCAGACCATATCGTTGTCATGCAAGTAATATCCTATCCCTGGCTTGTTTTTAATTAATTGGTGTTCCATAAACAGTCTCACAAAAATGTCCAGTTTTTAAAGAATCTGTTCCATTTAAATTATTGTGTTCAAACCATATTTCTACAGTGGATAGTCATACTGGCAACCAAAGGGTCAGATTTTTACATCTTCCTGGACCTTCAGAACATCCCAACTCCATGAGCAGGCCCAGCAACACTACTGCAAATTAAGGCAGAAGGAAGGTGGTGTAGGGGAATCCAGATCTACCCAACAGCAGTGAAACAGAAATGTGCAGCTGATGAGGGCTGGCTGGAGATGCATGCAGTTCAGCAGTGTCTCAGAATTTCTCTAATAACTGAAGCAAATATTCTGAGCGTATCCTGAAATGACTCTTACAGCATCATGGTAACACCAGACTAGAAGTCTTTCAGGATATTACCTTCTGGGCTATTGTCAGAAGTTTTTGATTACCCCAAAGATCCTGGTGTTCCTGTAGTATTCTCATCCTTTTTAAAATTATTATTATTACTATATATTTTTAATGCATTTCCCTTTATCAGGAATATCTGAATTTGATCTTTTATTTGTATTCAGGTCATCATATGGAAAGAGTGAGAATATAGCTTTTCCCCTGCTTGTGCCGTTTTCCTTTTTTGGACAGATGGACCCTTATTTTTTTTTTTCCCCATGTGTTTCCTTTCACATCCTGGCCACACACTGTCCATTACTTGTGCAATTTTGCAGAACGTATCACGGTACTTGTGTTTGTAAACATCTGATTTCATTACCTTTAAGTTTACTTACATGTCTTCCTACTGCTGACCCATGTAGTTTAGACCATCTTCAAATTTTACAATAAATGTATATTTATTGCTATTTATATTTATTACCAAAAATACTCCGAGAAGATCAAAAAAAAAAAAAAAAAAGAAANAAAAAAAAAAAAAAAAAGAAAAGAAAAAAAAACCCACAACCCTACCGTTACAATTTTTATTTCTTTTGCAAATATGTTAGAAGATTTTAGCATGCTTCTGTCAAATGTGTTTCTTCTTTAATTCAGTCTGGTTTATGGCCATTTTCCCCTTACATCCTTTGGGAAAGTAGTTACTAAATTCTGCAATATTATAAATGGAGGCCAGTTTTGAAATCCCCCCAGAGATAGCAGTCATTTTCTCATATCTTCCCACACATTCAACACATTTGAAATCCACAGAGTATTTCCTGTGAGTATTTTCTGAACTAAATGACCAAAAAAAATGTTAATTTTATGGTCTGATCTCACAAGGCATCAAGCATCCTCTGAGATATATTGAAAACTTTCTGCCTCAAATAGCTTAAGCTTTACTTTAGTTGAGGGAGGGAAAGGCTGCACACAGCAATTAGCAGGAGTGGGTCCTAAACAGTAGCTGTCAAATATCACTCATTAGTCCATAACTGTTCAACCCTTGCAATCTTAGCTAAATAAATAAATAAACAAACAAACAAACAAACATGTAGCTGTCTGAACATCTAACCACAGATTGGACAATATCAACTCTCCATTTCTTATCTCATTTATAATCCAAGTCAAATGCAATTAGTCATATCTCAGAGGAAGAGCCCTGTTTAAATATTTAACCCCAAATTCAGCATTGAGGCCACACCAATTCCTGTGTCAGTAGCTGGCAAAACCCCAGAGAAAAGGTCATATTCTGATCTCCTGGCATTGCAAAAAAGCCAACTCTTAGCCCACTGTTCACGGCAGCTAACATACAAGGTGAGATACCAGCTTCATGCAAGGTTTTGTCTCTGTCCCCAGTGAGCATGAGGCTGGTCTCTGCCTTTGAAGTCCATTCACAACAACACATTTCCCAGTGCCCTAATTCAAAGAACTCTTTTTTTTTTCCTTGATTGGAAAAAAAGAATCAGTATGGAATACAAACTCTCTATTTGTGTTCTTGACATCCATACATTAAAAACAAGCTAACACATACTGTACTTAAAATGTATTCCCACTACCCTAAATTTTAAAAGTACTATTGAAAGTACTACTAACTTTAAAAAACTGTATTAAATTCAAATAGGTCCCAAGGCTAATGGAAGCAATTTGTATACCAACCCAAACTGACTGGCCCACTTTTCAAAATACAGGTATGATAATCTTGCGGTTTTAAAAGGACATTTAAATTGAAAGACTGTGAATTTAGTACATAATTATACCAATAGAACCCTTTAACTTGTCAACTTGTAAATCTAAAAGGCTATCAATCATTTCTAAAGAGGAAATAAACCTTAAAATTCTTTGATTGACAGTGCTTACTTTTTATGTGAAAAAAAAAAAAAGGAGTAAAGTGGCCAGAAATCCATTTACAAAAGTACATTGTTTTACATAGGTGAGTAAAAAGCCAATAATTACACCTCCAAAAGACATATAAATCAAAGTAAGTACTTTTCCCTCACTTACATATTTTAAGTTGCAGTAAACTTCAGGTAACTTTTTATTAAAATACTTTTCCAAATGCAAAGCTTATTGAAGCCATTAATAGAGTAGCATTTTCATTTAAGCTAATATAATCATTTTTGCAAATACAAGATTTAAGCCATTTTTCTCCTTCCAAACAATAAACTTTCAGCCTGTCTCTTGTGTGAATTAGCTAAAATTACACCCAGGTGTACAAAATCTGTCTATCTATCCGAGTGTATGAGTTGAGGCACAATATTTATTATTCTTACCATTTTATGAATTACTTCTTAAACCCTTGAGGAAGAACTTTCTTTTAAATTAGACTCTAACAGAATAAGCCATGAAGCTCTTTATGCAGCAAGTCGAAAGCCATAACTCCTAAAATCTAAGGCTTTTAATCAAGAAAATGCACAATGTCTATGGAAATAAGGATGAGTACATTATATTCATCTTTTCAAAGTCCAACTTATTTTTCAACAGAAATGCTGCTTATACCTTTGAGAAAAATATTTCCACCATAACTATAATTTCAAATTCTGCACGAATAATTTTAATAACTACATGCAGAAAATCCACCATCTTAAAAAGTCTTTTCTTTTTTTTTTTTTAAACTAGTCGGTGGAGGGCTTTTTTTTTTTCCTTTTTTTTTTTTTTTTTTTTTAATATTTCACATAATGAATTCCTACTGTGTCAATAAAGCTTTGGTCGTTAATTGAATGACTGTCTGATGTATCTGAGAGAGGAATTTGTTTCTCTGGCCATGCTGCCAACTTACAGCAGAATGATCGACACTTAATATCAGCAATTAAAAGGACCTGTTCAAATATCATATGGAATTTGTAGCTTGGGGTAGTGTAGGAGAACCCTTCACCGAGGAAAACTCATTCAGTGAACGCAGAGAGTAATTGAATTAGACACATTTTAACATTATTATTCAAAGAAAAATAAACACACACTACATAGAAGCATTATGGAAATATTTCAGAACGTAAACTATATCCAGTTAATTTGTTTCCCATGTATTCATGGTTTCATTTATTCCTTTTATTTTTCAGCCCTAGTTTCTTTTTCATTCTGTTTGACCCAAAACCATTGAGAAAGCAGCACTTAGACCTATGAACTTCTCGTTTGCTTTTCCAATGGAAAAGGCTGCAAGAAGAGAGAAGGGATTCTAAGGGCTCAAATAACAGAAACGAAAAGATACCACAAAAATTTGAAGGTTACAAATAAATTGGCCTTAGGTCCACAGGTCTATCAGTCCCTATTCCAGATGACAAATCTGGTCTTGATTGTTTTTAAGTGAAACTCCCAGGGAAGGCTGCATGTGGGAACTAAATGTCGCACACTGCTTTTTCCTGTGGTGCACCAGAGAGTTGCTGGTTTTCTTGGGAAGACACAGGCACCGTAGGGGAGAGTTTGCAGAAGGTAAGAATGACCTGCAGAAGTGTAGTGCTACGATGGCTTCAGATCAGATCCAGGAAGTTCTGGCTAAAACAATGGAATGGAAGAAGATTCTTTAGACTCTCCTTTTGTCTGTACATTTTCTTTAAATTTGGCCCTACAACAGAATGATGTTTCAAGTCCTGAAGTATAATTTCAAAAAGATGGGGCTTTGGGGTCTTCAGCGCAGTTGCTTTGAAGTTTTTTTCTTGTCTGATGAGAGAATCTTCACCAACACAACTAGAAGTTGGCTCTGCTGGCCAAGACACAAAAAGTTCTGTGTCTCAACTCCTCATAACCATAAAAGACTATGACGAACTCCATACAAAAAAGCTGCAGCATACTCACAGCAAAGAAGACCAGGAACAGATTAAACGTGTCTGTGCCCAGTAATCAAACTGGGTCAGAACATTTGAAGGCACAGAGATGAATATTTTAAATTAAATCAAGGGCAGCTTGACTTCGTCTCTTCTGGACATGTGGACTCACCTCTAGCAGCTCGGATGCCAGCCTCTAGAATCCTCTCTGTTCCTTTCTGATCTGTACTTTTGTCTATATTTCCCCACTGTGCAGCATGGGCTGCATGTGGCACCAAATGAGGGTAGTCTTGTGAAAGGCTCTGGCTTCTGACTCCCCATTCCCACAGAGCATGGACTTTACAAGGAGACAGAAAGTGGGAGTTCCTGCCTCCCGTAGAGGCAAGATACTGCCATGGAGCTGATCCAGAGTGTTTGCCTTCGCTAACAGCCTGTGGCTTCTGCCTCCAGGCTCCAGGTGATTTTTGCTAGAAGCTCCTAACTCACAGAAATAAATCCTCGACTCTGGGAGACAGCTGTCTGGGATAGGACAGGATAGACCATATTAATATCAAACTCCGGGTGCCAAAATGTCTTGCTAAGGCCTTGCATTACAGCAATACTAACAATGGATGCTATTACGAAGCAACATGGCGTGCTGTAAGCAAACCCTGCCCAACAACTCTTATGCATAGTGGTCTCTTTTTGCCTGCTACACAAAGACAGCAAGAAAAAACCACTTCAAAACCCCATCATCAAATGAAAAAAAGTCTGTTTTGCAAATCTCCCTGCAAAGGCTATTCCTTTGCTAATTAAAGATCATTAAATGAAAACATGCAAGCATTTGAGCTATTTGTTGTTGTTGTGAATTTGGCTTGCTTTTTATAAAGTTTCCTTTCCACTGACTTTCCCTGGAGTGTTTATTCCCACAAGCAATGGAAAACGGAAGCTGGTGGAATGGCAAGAGCCTGCACAGAAAGGTTGAATCTAGAAAGGCCCTTCCAGTGCTAACTCAGAATTTCCTTGCTTTTCTGGCCTCATTTCTTCCTCACTTAAACATATTCTTGTGCACTGTATTTCCATTTTTAAAATAAAACTCTGAAATGATGTCATATTTTTAATTGGAAATAGAAAGAGAAAACAATACTAAAAATGTAATTCTCTTATTTTATTGACATGTCATGTCCATGCATGTGTACCAAGCAATAAGAAAAATGCAGAGCCAAGTCAAATAATAAATCTAACACCTAGATCTCTTGAGTTTTCCCAGTGACTGCTCTTTACTTGAACTAAAGATGCAATAGGCCGGTATTTGAGGCAGCTCCACTGTGTTCATCAGTGTTATTACAAACATGATAGCATGATATTTTCTTCCTGATAACAATTTTTCTCCAGCAACTAAGAACCAGAGGAGACTTTCCCTGCCCACCTAGCCCAGTCTCTGCAGGCAATGGGGGTGCTGAAGATGCAAGGAATGCATGTCTTGAGCCCAAACTTTTTATGAAAGTTATGGAATGAAATTACTGGATCTGTCTAGCAAGGATCATGTGTTGTTTTTTCAAAATACATTAACACCAAATGTTCAGTGTTAGCAACCTGCAACCTGGCTAGGAAAAAGAAAAAAGTCAATTTGTGAGCTTCACAGCTTCTTCTGCCTCTGACTGCACTGACCTCTTGCCTAATGGGGAAGATTTGGACTTAAGACAGTCTGAAACAGAATCCTGTTTGAGGCACTGGAATCTAAACATACTGATTTCAGAACAAGCTGGTAGAATTCACTAGGGATATGTATATAGAGGGCCAGAAGGAAATTAATGCATGTTGGTTACTTTGTCTAGTCATCTGGGTTAATTGATGCATCTTTAGCAGTCATTACAAAAAGGGAATAAATAGCTTTTACGTGCGAGTATTTTCCTATATGTCACACACATTCTGGTAATGCATGAGCATGCAGCAAAAAAATTTACTGAAAATGGCTAGATCTCAATGGATTACCGCTTCTTATAAATGAAAGTGTACTCATACACACAAGTGCAAAAATACATACAGGCCAAAATTTAAAATAATGGGTGCCTAAGGTTAGCTATAAGGTCTATATTTAGGTCTACATAAAAACTTTAAAAAAATAGACACTGCTTTTATTTTTAAACTGTTGGCTCAAAAACAGATGCAGAGATGTACCATAGGAAATGTTAAAATGTCACCTCATGTAACTTCTTCATTTTTTAATATGCTTATTTTCAACATTTTTCCTTTGCATGGACTCCTCAGATTCCACAATGTACACACAGATGCCTTTAAAATTTTCATAGAGAGAATTTTGGATAACATATAGGAAGTTGTTTCCTTTTGTTACCCTTCACAAGCTCCTCTGAGGTAGACAGCATTGAAAACCATTGCTGTAACATATTGGTACTTGGAAGTATTTTCTTTTGAATAGTCCCTCTCTCTTTTAACTCTATTTCTCATCTTCTTTTCAGATTATTAAAAAAAAAAGGAAAAAAAATACAAAAAACAGACTACTAATACAGTGTCCTGCCTAAGCACCAAAGCCATTCCCATTATAAAGCATCTTAGCCGAAATTTGACTGTTTCTCAAAATTGTAGACTTCTGGTGTACAGGTGCACTATGGTCAGAGCAAAGAGAATCTTCAGGAGAGAAGAGTGGAAAAACACCAGCTATCACATCCAAAATCTCTGCAAATAAGATCCACAGAGAAGAACAGGTAAACCTGAATCATGAAAATGAGATTAATTGTGCCTAGGTGTAATGAGCATTGCATTCTCAGAAGAGACTGACCTCCTGTGAGGTTTAATTTAAATCTTTAATCCCTTTTCATAACTAAGCTTAAATCCCTTGAGAAAACAATAGTTTCCAAACATCTTCATTGCTAAACATTAACTTTGATTTGTCTACATGAAATAGCGGTAAGGCTACTTACTTGAAAGCAAAAGGACCATTTTAGTTGTATCCTTGGTGATGCAGTGAATTGTTTAAAATTAAAACAGTTAGGTTTGTAACATTTAAATAGCAATGTATAATTGGAAAGCTCTCAGTAGCCTCTGATTTTAGCAGCAGTTATATCACCTGCTTCTGTAACTGTTCAGATTTTTTTCACAAAAATTTTGACAATAACTGTTATCAAGGATAAAAAAAAAATCATACCAGCCTGTCTGATAAACATGTTTCCCTGCCCTCACACCCCAGTGAGCACTGTGACACTATACTTTTATCATCTAGTGTGTGCTCAGAATGAGCTTAGAACAGCAATTGCCAGGAATAGGCAGGCGATAAACTGCATTGATTTAACACATCTTGTTTTCAATCATGCTCGGATTTTCTGAGCACGCATTTTTCCTGTACTCCGGCTTGTAGCTTTTATCTGACGAGCTGATCCCTTTTCACTGGAAAATGAAAAGGTCGCACAATAAGACACGGTTTACTGGAACTTGAGCACGCACCAGGGAAAGTATTTTAGATAAATACTGTCAGACATAGTGGAGCTGAATTTCAACAACACAATTGCTAAACAACAATAGTTATTACTCTCTAGAACAAGCCTACAAGCAACTTATGGCTCACAGCAGGGGAGATCTCAGAGTTAGGCTCAATAGTTAAAGAAGCCTTATTCAAGCCTCTTTAAAGATGCACTATTGCTTTTGCCTTACACGCACGGACTAGCCATACCTCAGGACCAGATTAAATGCCTCTTAACTGCTTTCCTAGGCAATTTGTAAATGACAGCAATCCCTATCAATGACTTTTTCTTTTCTTCTTCTTTTTTTTTTTTTTCTTTTTGGTGGAAAGGCAGTAGACTATGTGCCTCATTTAATTTAATCAAATGGGGTACTGGGTGGTGGTCACAATAAAATTATCCATATGTGGAAATAATTTAACTGAAACTAATTAACTAAGCAAGGTGAGTTGCTGACGAGGTCAGTAAACAAACAAGGAGTAATATGGCACAACCCGTCTATGAACGGCCAGGGTAGAGCAGACTCATAACAATAATTCTCATTTATTTTTTCCCTCCATCTGAAGTGACTGCAATGATCCTGACCTACCAGAAGGGGCAAGTGTACTCAGTGCAGCACCTAAATCTACAAAATCCATCTCTCTTTTTTTTTCTTCTTCTTTTTTCTTTCTTTGCCTGGTAGCAATCTTTTGAGACCAAACTCAAAAGAGTGAGCTTCCATTCTCATCCTCCTTCTAGACTTTGGAAGAGATTTATCTTTGTCATTGCTTCCCAGACTGCTCCACTTTTCTCTACTTATATTTTCTTTGCTTCTCCTAAATGTGCTTATTAGTCACTTAGGCCCAGCATAACCTCATCTCAAATTCACTTTGTCCAAGATCCTTAACTAGTGTAAAGCAGAGCCATTCTGTCAATTCTTCTGAAACTACACTGATTTTTACTGGTTGGAGCTTAGCTTATATTTTGCATGTACACATCAGATAGCCAAGCCTCTGCCTCTAGTCAGATACATCTGTCTTTCTCGAATGTTATTCTCACATTGTAAGTCTGACAGAATGAATATGGTAAATATTATTTAAATTATGTTTTGAATTATAATTTTAAATAGGCAAGTCACAAGCAAAGCAATAGACCTCAAGACAAGTATAAAGTAAAATTCAACATTGTATGCAACTCCACTTTACATTCAGTACTGTGAGCCTCTCTGCAAGAAAACTCATACAAGCATTGATTTCTTCCTCTCACCTGGCAAGTTTTTTTTTCTAGACGAGTAAGTTGAAAATCAGTGCTGCATTTTTAGGGTTATCTCATGCAATACAGGCAGAATTCTGATATGTCTTCTTCATTAAGTACTCATAATCCCAGAAATGAAAGTAACTCATTTCTTCCCAGGGTGCCTGTTAACTGAGAAACTCATCTTAATTGAATGCACAGATCAGTTAACCATCTTCAGATTCGCAAACCATTAGTGCCCTATTTGTGCAGCAGCTCAGCTGCCAGGTCTCCTCCCTTCACCGCGCTTGAGGGGAATCTGGGATTCAGCAGAGGAGGGAAAGTGCTGGAGGTGATGAGCAAGCACCGGCAAGGGCTTACGCTCATGACAAAATGAGCGCTCTGGGGCTGAGCAGGCCTTTGCTAAATTGTCGGCACTGGATCACCTTGCAAGTCAATTACAGAGAAATCAACAAATTCTGCAGTTCTGCCCCCAAATACTAGTTAAGGCAGCCTCCAAAAATGCCTACAGAGAGATCACTAACCTGGAATCTGGAGCCTCACAGGTGTAAGAGAAAAGGAAGTAAAAGTAATTGTCTATTTCACTCCCTTCTCATCCTGCCTCTCTCCCACCATCACGATTTACCATCTAGAATACAATTGGTAAAGCAGCAAAGATGAGAATGGAAATTAAAATATCCCAGGTGCAGCTGTTCGCCTATAAAGCTGATGGTTCAAAACTAACTAACTAACTAACTAACCACAATTGTGAAAGGCTGGGGCAAGTGAGGAAGCCAACGGAAACTCAGTGCCGTGTTATGAAACACTTGTGATGTTTCATTTACAGAGGAGCGAACAAAACTTTGGTGGTCACTGCTGAGTTTGGGATATGCAGTAAAACGTCTCTGCTGGTCGGTGTTGGTCCGAGGCGGTAACCACATCCTTCCACTCTTCCACACTTGTCTGCCAACTGACTAACACTGTTCTGAGACAACTGAAATTTCTTTGCACTCAAATATGGCTAACCAAAATTAGACATTTTCATTTTAATAGGAGTTTTAAAAATATATTGTGTAATCAGATTCACTTTCCCTAAAACAGAAATATTATAATTTCCCCAACACAAGGCAGAGGTAGCATAAACAGGTTAAAACTGCAGGATGATCAGAAAATAGAGTAGAAGATATAAACATATCACCAATAAACAGAAATAACCACAGAGGTTTAAAATCATGCACTTATGCCTGTTTATGTCTTACTTTTCTATGCATCATTGGCAGTTCATAGGAAAATTCAGATCTCTACTCTGAAGTTATCAATGAAATATCTTTAGAATAACATGGTATTGCCCATTTTCTCATGTAAAAAAGAAAACTTCCATCCATTTCAAAACAAAAACCAAACCTCAATATAATGGATTACATTATTGTTTGCAAACTATTTGTTTCTAGTGGATTTCATGAAAACTGTCATCATTATAAAAAATTGCCACCAACATGTATCATGTTAATATGCCTTAAAGTCCAATACCGACACAAACAGTACCATCAGGTGATAAAAACAAAGATGCTGCAAGTGTGACATGAAAAAGAGTATTTGAACGTTAAAATCTAATTTAGCAATTTGCAAATTGCCGGTCTAAAAGGAGGAATTTAACATTAATCTTGCTGGAAGTGGCATACTTATCAGTAACTGATTTGTAGCTTTCCAGGCAGTGAGCAATATATATAAATATGCTTCTGCGTCCATCAGCAGTATGCAAGAATGCGCTTAAACAGACAAACTCACTAAGGCCCTGAGTGAGCAAAGTAATAAGCACCTGGCTGCCAGAGTTAATTAGTCTGTGCAGAGCAATGCACTAATGCTGCTGCTCCTGCTTCAGACCAGCTCTGTCATAACCTGTCACGGCATCTCTGCTTGCCGCTCTCCTGTGCTGTGTATACGTAACTCAAGAGTGAAGCTTTCTCTTCCTTCCCCATGGCCCATGTGCATGCCAAGCCCATCATCTCGGTATCAGACCACTTGCTGTAAGAACACCTCAGCTCACCAAGGAGGACACAGGGACAGAGACAGGAAGGAATGGCCTCTTGCGCTGTCTCTCAGCTTTGCACACTTAGAAGAGGAGCTACCTCTCTTTTGGCCCAAAATGCAATTTGCTACTGTGCGAAGCAGACACAAAGGCTATCAGAAATTGGCTCCACACAGGGAAGAAATTGCAAAAATGTGAAAAATGTGTTTTATTCAATGCCCTGGGCTTCAGAACGAAACACTTTGGTATTACACTGAAAAGACAGTGCTGATGTTAGGCTGCACTCGCATGTCACTGGGCTGGCAGTGCCTATCCTCACAGAGCCTGGAGACAGCCGGGGGTATGGAGCACACCTTCGATGCCTCTCCAGAAGGATTTCCACCAGTGGAGTTTACTTATTTGCTGATGATTTTTATGTCCTGTGTGGTCTCTAACTGAGCACACGATACATTTTTGTAGGCAAAGGTAATTATTCAAAATGAATCTAAGTTGTAGCTGATTAAAAATGGACACTGACAAATGTACTATGTCAAATTAAACACAAATATGCTTGCATAAGTGACTGTCTTAAAAATATGAGATTTTATTTCACCTTTACTGAAAAAAAGATCTAGCAATCTTCTCTTAATGGAAGTCACATAAAATGTTATGTACATGTACTTGTGTGCACAAGTGGTTACATGGCTGAAAATGTGTTATCTGCATCTCCTAGCACATAATTCTGCATATGCTATATATGCATGTGTACAGAGACTCAGAAAGAGGACAATCCTTCCTCTGAGCTGTAGCAAGTGGTAGATTACTTATGGAGCAGCTGCATCCTAGCTTGTGATAGCCAAAACTGGGAAAGACATGGGAACAATATACTTAAATGTGGACTTGCAAACTGATAGAAAATATAATGTCATGTTTTGCTGCCAAACTTTGTTACACAAAACTAAAGTGAATGAGCAAGAGAAAAGAGGCAAGAAGTTCCCACAGGATTCTCCTGCTCAATTCAAGACGACCCAGACCTGTCATTCCCCTTCGTTCCCTTTCCTTCTGCAATCTGCCCGCACCAGCAGCGTGACAGAGAGCCCTTCAAAAACTGCTGTTTTATTAGTTTGTCATAAGTATAAAATAAAACATGTACCAAAAAGCATATAAAAGGAAACCAAATACATCGTATCCTGTGCCCCCAGAAAAAAACTAGATGAAAAAAAATTCTTTTTCAACATTTAAATATTCAGAAACAAAATGACTGCAAAGGGAGAGATGGGTCTAATCCAAGTGTGTTTCAAAGCTTGTTATACTGTGACATACCATACTATTCCACAGGCAACATTCATCTTACTTCAGCTAATCGCGTATGATGGACACTGACCCACCGAAGGCTGGTGTAAGTATCAGATGGTAGAATTCAGTTTCAAGTACTCTCAAAAAAGTACTCAAGTTTGACTTTTATTACATTTAACTGCTAAGCAAGCAAAACATTATTTATTATCGGTTAGGCTCTTCAATCCCACTGGATTAAAGAACACATTACATGATTGGGTCAGAATTTTTCTGAAGCATTAAAACCTTGGTATTTCAATCAGATTATGGCTGTGGTGCCTCTAAGTTTCAGGGCATTACCCCTGATATAGATGTAGCAGTGAAGATGTAGATGTTATTTTCAATAGCAAAAGAGAAGTAACCCCTCAGCAATGTTTTCTGCTTTAGTATCACAGCTCTTTCCAGGTTATTTGACATCATATATCCCCTGTAATTTAAAGCAGTCCTGCATTGTGACTCCATTTTGGACTCAGGGAACAAACAGCCATAAAAACATAAAATCTAGTTGCCTATGCCTACCTACTTGGAAATTCTTACTAGGCACCTAAATGGACTTTTAGGACTCTAAATATAATTAAAATTCTGACTGTAAGTGACAGAGTCAAAATCACACTGAAAATCTTGGGGGGAGGGGGGCGGAGAAGCAAAGGAAAAAAAGCCTTTCTGCAGCTGGAGGACAAGGTATTTCTCACCAGTACTGTGGATCTACAGTTTGCAGTGCCTGGTAAGCGGTCACTAGTAACTTCAGCCAATACAGAGATCCTGTTATTATTCAGGTTTTAGCTGACTAATAATGTGAACAATTGCAAGAGACAAGATTCAAAGTTCTGTTACTCTGAGCTGTGATGGGCAAGAGTAAAAGAGTTGCCTTCTGGGCACAATTTTTCAGTAGTAAACTGCATAGGAAAGGAGCTGTGAGTCAAGGATTTCCTCCCATTCCAAAGCAAATCAAGTTTTCTAACTTCACCTTAAGATGCCAATGAGTAAAGACCAATATCAACCCAACACTGTGCTAGTGCCTTCAAGTATAATTTACTGTATTTGAGGCTTTTAAATCTATTTACACTCTTAATTTGAAGTCTTTTGGAGACATGTAACAGCCCAGAAAAAATGACATTTAATGATCATCACTAATTTCATGTTCAAATAACAGGATCTACAATGGAAATCAGTATTTTTCAGTCTGTGGTGTGCAAGCTCTCAGGGCCCCAGAAGTCCTGCAAGCGTTTCTTGGTGGTCCATGAAAGGGGACCAAGAGAGATACAAGTCTACTGTTTGCAAGCTTAAATTCACTGAACAATTCATTGCTCAAGGGTCTGCTTTTCTGCTGGAAAATATGTAGGTGTCCACAACCCTGAAAAATGTTTTAAAGACACTGCAATAGATAGATAGTTTGTTAGCACAAGCTCTCCTCCCACTGGAAGCTTTGCTACATAAATTGAAGCACCAGTTTGGAAGGCTGTGGATATTTTCTGCTGAATGGGGCCCTTGGAGAGGAAATATTTGATTTACTTCAGAGTTCTCATTTCCTTGAATTGCAAATAAAGTGTAATTTGATTAAATGCAAATGAATCCTACAATACTTTTGGTGGCTTGTCTGAAACAATTGATTGTAATGGGCATCCATCATTTGGCTTGGTTTTAATTCAGAGACAAAAAAGGCAAAATGAGAAAACTAAAGCAAGTGCCACTAACATTCTAGAGCTGGAGCAGTTGAGATTTCTGGTGCTGGACTGTCATTTCCATTGTTCTCAGAGAGCAGGCAGTATAGTGGAGGGAAATGCAACAGCAAAAGGAAAAGAATAATGTGAAACGCATACGTAGAAATAGATCTAGAGGAAAATTAAGCTTTTTCACAATGAATTCCATTAGATCAGCTTAAAGAGCACAATATGTTAAATTTATTGTAACATATTCTGAAATGAATAAGTAAGGAAGATAAATATTGTTCTGTGTTTCTCAGAATAAAAGCTTTTTTTTTTTTTATAGATCACCCAATTCCCTTTTTTCACCAATATAATTTCCAAGTGCACAATACTGGTTTCAGCAGTTCTTGTGGCCTGAAATAATAAAAGAGAAGTGAAATTTTTTCTAATGACACAAGCGTGATAAACTTTTGGTATCACTCTCTTTAAATGTGGAACTACTTCAACCACAGAGATAATTATAGATGACCAGATTGTAACTGCTTTATTGCTCCTTTTTCCTCATAAATTTTAATTTTGGAAAGTCAAGTGAAAAATGTGGTTTCAATTTCCAACAAAATGCATACAATTTGTTTTTAACAAGAAAATAGAAAGAGATGGTATGGTCTTTGGAGTAAATTACAGAGATGAGTTTTTTTCTTTGTCTTTCAGCATCATCAGAATAATAAAGCACAAAATGCTGAAAAGATGACTGTGAAAAAAAGGCAAATGTACAATGTACTAAGAAAAGGACCATGTAATTCTTTATCTAAATATGCTCTGAGCAATTTAACAAGGTAATACAATTGCTCTGGCCTTTTTCCCTCTGTTTTACCAGAGTGGAGCTTAAAAGAAATCAAGCTGCATACATGTGTTACAGGAAATCTTCTAATAAGAAAATGCTGTGTACATAACTATCTTGCGCTCTCAGAAGGTACCAGCAATTGCCAAAGTGCTGCGCAAAGCAGCCCTATTCAGATCATATTAAAAAGGCCTGGATAAATACTTATATGGAACTAACAAAACAAGAGGAAAAATCAAAGCCAACAAAAGACAGAGCCGATATTTATTTTGCCCAAGAGGTATGTGGGACTTGAATTAGTGTGTGGTTTTACCTACTTTACCCATACCTATAATTATAACACTTATATTAGGATTTTAAATCAAATTAAAGACTACCCAGCTTTCCTTTAGCAACAATGGTCCAACAGAGGTTTTAGAGGAGATGGAAGATGCCCTGGAGTGGGTAACAGCAGCATAAAGCAGATGTTCAGAGGGAATCCTGCCAGTGCTGCCAGCAGAGGTGTGAGTGGGCTGAGCTCAGGATGTACGGGGAGACAACTCAAGTCCAACCAAGCCTATCAGTCAGCAAGGCTATGAAATGGGTTTCCTCAACTTTCACTGAGTTATTTAGCTGTTTCTAAGTAAGGATGTTCTTGAAACTTATAGGATAATAATTGATTGACATTGTTTTTAGCCATAATAATACCGAAAATCAATCAGCAATGTACATAAGTATGAAGCCTTTATCAGTTTTCCTTGTAATGTTGAAAAGTGTGCAGAACTTTTGAAAAGAAGTAGCAAATAAACAAAAGAGACCCATTTTTAATGAATCTTAGTGCAAAGAAATTTTCATTATGAGAGCATGTGTGAAAAAAAAAAAAAAAACCTTCTATAAAAATTCAATTTACCAAATTCATGAAATCTGGAGGGATAAAAGTTATTAGGGAATTGCTGCAGAAATCTGAGAAAATAACTATGATGAATTTCATGCAGCTTTAGACTTTATTACACAAATCCCTAGGAAATTTTTTCGTAAGAAAATTTCCATTGGCCAATAACAGTGCAAGTCTCAAACTGTTTTCTAAAAAAATGTGTGTGTGCAGCTATGAAACTACATAACTGCTCTATTGACACCCTGTGTCATATTCATTTCCTGTGTTAGCCATAATACGCATTTTTGCCTGTCCTATGGCTGCAATCAGTAAAGGCAGAAAAAAAAACACAAGCTTTGCCATAGCTTAAACGGATGCTACACCACAAACACATTGACCCCCAAGAAAATAATTCTTTCAGCGGGTAGAAATGTGTGGTCATACCTCTTTCCAGAGGCTAGTGCTCAGCAAGATCATGTCTTCAGATTACAATTGTCCCTTCCTGACTGTAGATGCAAAGAGTTTAAGAGAAGAGGGTTTTCTTCACCCCGCATGTCCCCGCAGAGCCAGAACAGACACCTCAGTCATTTATCATCATGCCATCACAACCTGCCAGCTTGACAATGATTTTTCCCCCGGGGTTTCTAGACTGGAAATGTTATTTAGGTTACAAAAACAATTGCATGTTTTCTCCTTCCTGAGCCAGTGTAGACCTGCTAGCATGCAAATGAAAGGACTGTAAACCCCCCAGGGCTGCAGCCACGGCTCACTCCTCAGCACTCCTTGCCCAGGGAAACACACCCTGATGGAGGAAGAAGTTGTGCCCAAGTGAGTGGTGCATGGCGAGATGCTGTGCCGTCCTAACCTGTGCTCACTTTGGTATTGATAGTTCAAAAGTCTTTCTTACTGCAGGGTCTTACAGAAGGCAATTTTCTTCGGCCTCCGAATCAGCCATAGATTATTTTCCTCCTTTCATCTTTCCTCCCTTCCCCCTATTCCTTGATTAGAAGTGTCCATTTCACTCCCCCTCCTCCTTATGGATTAAAGGGGAAAAGAGGACAAACCTTGCAAGCCCAAGGGTGCTGAGGATTCAGTGCAAATCTGACAGATCAATGTTCACTGAAATTTGCAGGAGGCCTGATCTGGTCAGAACTTGCTCACCTGATCCGGCTCACTTTTGTAGACAATCACCTTGGGGATGCGGTAAGTTTGCAGTCATGTATACAGCAGCTTCCTCAAGAAGTAGGATGTACGTTCATCTTCAGAAGTGCTGGAATGTTGCCCCATTCCAGGAGCAAATTATTTTTTACCTTGCACAATTTCTTAATATTTTACGTAGGTAAATCCTGTCCATGCTCATTATAAAATTTTCACTGCTAAATTATTTATGCCAAACAATCAAGTGTAATACCTTTGCACTTGTCAACAGATAAACAGAAACGCAATGTTGCATGATGGAGTTTAATGCTGTGGAAATGTTGGGGCATTCATTCTAAAATTCTGCTGACCTCTGCTGACCTTTTTTGAATGTTTGCTTATTGCCACAGTAAGGAAGCACTGCAATACGATTATGAACTATTACATGCAGATTCTGAAAGTCAATATTTAAGGAAAGCGCATGTTTCCTCAATTACATCATTTCTGATTGCATGCTATCAAAAAAGACAGCACAGAGGTCCCAGTTATAGAGAGCAGCCCCAGTTATACAGAGCACAGGTAATACATGTGGTAGAGCAAAGATATCCAGAGCATAAAAACTGAAGCAAAGCCACACTACAGGATTGTCATAATGTAAGAGGAGCAAGGTAGGACAATGTCTGCATGTTGTTACAGCAGGATACTGTGATATTAAGATGTAACAGGTGTGTGGTTATTTTGGGGGTTCCTTTCTTTCCCTGCAGGCAATCCTGGTTCTGCAGGACCTGTGTAACAAGGCAATAGTGCCTGTGAAATAATGAGCAGGGGGATGCAGTGCTGTTCTTCCATTGCAATGTTAGGTGCGATGTTGCACACTAAAGCACCAGATCAATACTTCCAGCAGCAAGCCGTTCAATACCTCTGAATTATTGCTTCATTTTTCTTCTTATTATAGATGAGTTGTGTTATTATTTTCCCCAAATCGATATTTTACAACCTTTTTTATCCGTTTCTCCATAAATTTTGTGATTACTTTAAACTGGGAATTCCGGTACACTAAATAAGATGCAGTATCTGAGAGGTAGTGAATGTACCAACACGATTTTTTACTCAAGACACTGCTTAAAGGCAGATCCTAATCAATAGCTAAGTAGGAAAATTTTTACGTAAGAAAGTTGGAAGCAGAGCTACTCTTACAAAATAAAAATTCACGTTCTTAGAAAATATTAGCTACAAAAGTACACTATTTTAGAAATAGGGGGGAAAGAGAGGCCTGATGGGCACATTGCGTGGGAAATTTAATTCCAAACAAACATGCTTTTTACTTCCCCCTCAGCTAAAGGGCAACCATAATTCACTAAAATTGTTTCTTACAAAGCAGATAATCCTGTGCACCTTAGAGTGATTTAATTAGCTTCCGTAGCTGTCTCCTGCTAAGTGTTTAAAGCATCTGCAAATCAAATCATGTTAACTCATCTGCTGCTCCACTTTCTTTGTTCTATGCATAGGACCTTCCTAATAGCATTAATAGAAGCATGAGTTTCCCTGGAGAGGGGAGTAGCAAAGTGAGTTAATTACATAGTTATTGTAAAATTGTGTACATTAGTCCATAGAACATGCAGAGTTAGTATTAAGGTGCTGCACAGAAAGTAATGATAATTTTGGGTGATCCCAAGGACCGCAGTTTTGTAATACAAAAGGATAAAGCGGATTTCCACTGAGGTGGGAGGAATTCTGCTGAACTTCTGTGTGCAGTCTGCATGGCCTGGCCACTCACGGACTGTAGCGCAGGATACTGGCTGTTCCCTACGTAACAGCTGCAATTTCTACATTCACATTTACTGCAGAATTATAAGACAGAACAGTGGGAGGTAATCTTCATTCAATGTTTTATAACACTTTAAAATTTTTAAAAGGGAAAAAACATCCCTGGGATTTTATGCTATAAATTGTGTAGATTTCTGCTCATATCTGTTTGGTCTAATTATGCACAGCATCTCCGATGTCCCAAAGATCAAGTCCAGCAGCTCCTTTGGACGTGGGCATCAGTACTCCAGTGGGTCAAATAATTCATAACAGATCATTTCCTCTCAGTAACTGTCCAAAGAGACATTTTTTCTCCAGTGAACTTGTAAGCTGTATTTGTCAAATCGTTCTTCTGCTTAACCTTACCCTTATAGATAGAGCATTAAAGAGCAGATTGTTACACATTTCCAATTTAAATTCTCCATTTATGGCCTATGTTCAAAGAGGGCATTACCTCACCTGTCTGTTTGTTGGTTTTGAGTCATAAATATTTTCTGTTTCCTAATAACCGACAGTAAGTTTTACATCCCTTTTTCCAGACGTACGCAAAGTTTACTTTCCATAATACACTCTAAGTTTTTCTTAAAATGGACTGCCTCAGCTAATTCACTTTTTCAAAGATTCACAGGGAATAAAACACTACAGGGAGACTGGAGGAGGAAATTCATTGCCAAAAAAACAAATGAATATTCACGGTCCTCAAAAATACCCCTATTTCCCAGCTCTAATCAGCATGAACATCTGTGAAAAAAAAGTCTGAAGGGGGAAATTGGAGAGGGGAGGGGGTCATTTCCATCCTTTTCCTTAGGCCCCAATTTAAAGCAGGTTCATTTTTCTTTTTAACAGAACTTGCGAGCGATGCAAGGATGAACTGTTTTGGTGAAGAAACGATGTGCAGACTGGCCTTGTCTTTGGGAAATTTGAACTAGATTCTTCATTTCAGAACAAAAGATACTTAGTGCAGGTTCTTGTTTCCGTCCCTGACCTGCCAGACTTGTACCCGGCCCTGAGAGCTCCTCTATCAATAACAGAACCTGACCTGACAAAACTACCAAGGGAAAATACAACCTAAGGCAAGGCATGTTTCACTCTCTTCCTTTTAAATAAATGGCAATGCACATTGCAATGCAAGATTTAAAGGAATCAAAAGCACAGCAAAAATAAAAACAGGCAGAGAAAATATTACTGTTTTTCAATATGAAGGCTACTTGAAGACCAATTTTTAGGAACAACAATGTAACTGTTATTTCTAGTAGTTGTGCCCAACATGTCTGTGAACTTTGGGGAGATTTTTTTTGAGTGGTGAAACTAGTCAGAAATCTACCTTTCAAAAAAAAAAAAAAAATTCCCTTGTAGAGGTGACCTTTCAACATGTATTCTTGCTTACTTCTAGCAGTAAAATCTTGCCTTTCATTTTTACTAATACAAGCTTGCTGTTAGAACTGCCTGAGCATATAAACTACGTGTTTTTATTTGATGAATTTTAGTCTTCCACAGAAAGCACCCCACAGAAAGCTAGGAATGGGATATAATTTAGGAGAGGAAAAAAAAAAAAGGTGGTTGGATGGTGGTGGGCGAATAAGTGCATGTATTTCAAAAAACTACCATGGGATTATAATACTTGGGGCAACAGTCACATTCCTACACAGCACCTAGCACACGGAGTCACGGAGAGAGCAAACCTTCTCACCCAGCTTCAGCCATCCAAGTGAATGTTCGAGCACTTTTTTAGAGCCCATCTGCAGTCTGGTGGCAGAAGGAAGAGTTTCCTGACGGAGATTCATCCAGTGCTAAGATGGTGTCTGAGAAAGTCAGGGGTTCGCACCCCAGAGCTCCCAAGGGAGTGTTGCTAGAGCTCACTACGTTTCTAACTCTTACGCAGATGATGTAAAAGAGGGCCTCATCATGTTGAAAATGGCCAAAGCCCACCCTGGAAAATGCTGCAGTACTAAAAAGTGACAGCAAATTGCACAATTATTCATAAACATCAAAGGTTTTCCTCTGCAATTTTCACTGATTTAAAATTGAGAATTTTGTGCCACTTTCTGTTTTAGCTAACATGTATTTTTGCTAGATGACTGTTACATCTTAATTTCCACGTGCATTTTTTGTTCCACGAGGACCAAAAAAATACCATTATTTGCTGGTTTTGTGGGTTTTCTCTCTGCTTTTTTTAATTAACCCTCTGTCTGCTGGGAATGGAGTTTCCTCTTGTTAACCACCAATGCTGACACCTGGTGCTACGCAAGAGCAGTTCAAGTCCGCAAAACGTTAACCACAATTTATGCCAACAGGAAAAAGGTGAACAATTACATTTGGGAGGGAAGGGAGAGGAGGGAAAGTAAAGAAGATATTGAAAGATGAAATAACAGTATGGCCATGCAAATACCTCAGGGCAAAGTATGCAGAACTGTAGCTCTACAAGGGTAACTGTCCAAATCCAGGCTCTTTATTGCAATACCTAACAGATGTTTCACACTTATTTCCTTGAGGTATAAACTGCTATGAACTATCTTGTACTTGGTAGTAAGTATGAAGTAAGTTCATGCAGAATAGCTGAAATGCTGCAAAGCCACAGTCCAATTTACATCATGCTACCATGTTTGTATAGTAATATACTAAATAGCTTTCGTCCTGCCTTGTGGAATAAAAGATCTGCATACGTTTGGTTGGCGGGACTAAGTATTGATGGTTTTATACTTCTTTAGTAACTAACCCCACCATGTTCTTCCTTAGCACCACCAATAACTGGGTGATAACAGAGGTCTGCATGATGGTTCTAGGGAAGTTTAAGATTGTTGCAGATGTTGTTTAAGATTCTGTGCAGATTGACTCTTTAACAAAATTCTATTTTATGTAAGACATTAGTCAACCATTAACGTGAAATAAACATGGACTATTGCCAAATGTCTCAGATCATTTAAAACACCATGGTTACAATTCCCTTCCTTTCTGGGTTGCTTTTGTCTTTCCCTCTGTTGGCTCCTGTGGTGCCAGCAATACAGCATCTCTCCAGCTACCAAGGGCACGTCTGCACTGCAGACTGCAATGTGTTACACACGGTAGTATTCAAACTTTAAATAAAGTAAAAATGGACACTGCAGCCTGCACCAGGAGAGAACTCTGCAGTGTTTCCAGCAGGGCTGAGAAGCTGCCGGCATTGAGCCTAGTCAAACTGGGACAAAACTGTTTCCAGCATCTCTATCCAGACACCATGGCAGACCACATCACTTATGCATTTGATATCTTCATAACTAAGCAGAAGAGCCTGTGTGAGTTCTTGCAAGATAGCAGAAAAGTACAAAGAACTTCACACTCCATGCCATAAACTGGTCTTGCATCCACTGAGATGAAAGGCTGCAAGTAGGATATTTTCCTTTTATCTATATATTAACAAAAAAGCCAGAATCTGTAGACATGGGCTGTATTGGGGCACATCTATTCTGCAGTCACTGCTGTCAGCAAGATTTAACCAAGCTAGATAAGCATTACTGGCTGTGTACGGATGCTAGTACAAAGCTCAAAGCAAGCGAGGCTGCCCAAGTCCTGTCTCTGGGGAACGACGGTTCCACGCCACGCTGCCAGAGTCAGCTGTACAGCGTTCACCAGTGTAACAAAATGCCTAAGCAAAATGAACCTCCACTAACAAGCACCTCAAAGGATTAAGCACAGCTTAAGGAAGCTGTTTCACAGGCAGTGCTGTGCAAGAGTGTGCCGCAGGTGGTCGTGCACTAAATTCACATTCTGACATCCTCCCCAGAGCCAGCACGCTGTGTACTCGGGCACCTCTGACAACCTGGTCCACAGTTTAGCCATTTCTCAACAACACACAGTAAATCCTGCACGTGATTCCAGGCAGAAATCAAAAACTGCTGCACCCCATGAGAAGCACAGGAAGGATGAGATAGGTAAATATATACCCACAAGACAGCCAGAATTCCCAGCTAATGGTCTGTGAAATATTTCATTGGTAATGAGTAGCCAAAGACCTGGCTTTCTGGCCCTCCAAAAGATAGTGCCTTGTCCCTCTTTTCAGGGCACAGGATCAAAACTCATTAAAGTAACTCGAGTAGCCACTGCTGCTATTGTAAATGGCCTATTTCTGTGGCATTTGTCTAATCTGAATACCCATACATTAAGAAACAAGACAGTGAAGCCCCCATAGAAACAACACAATTGAGGCTTTTTAGAAATTCATCTCAGCTCTCTGTTTTATTGGCCATTTTTTTAAAAGAGGGAATAATATCTTATCAACTGACATGAGCTAAAAGGAGAATAAAAAATGATTAACAATTTCAGTCTGGAATAAGAGAGTTTTGAAGCAAAGGCATGAAAATTTAAAGGTTTTGGGGTGGGGATAAAGAAAAGAATTTACAAGGCTTATTTCTGAGAACCCAGAGGGTTAATTTATCATGGAGTAAGTCTGGAACTTGAAAAGCAAAACATGGTTTATTGGCTTTGAAGGTCAGATAACTATGTTATATCATATTCAATAGGTTAAGGTTCCAAGAGTCTACAGGGGTGCATGACAATTGCAGGAATCCTTATAAAGTCTAGTTTATACCTTTATCGTTAATAGCTTTCTAATCCTTTACCACAAATTTATAGTTTAGAAATGACAACACATCTTAAAGATTAAAGGTATGTGACAAACAGTTCATGTCCTTTAATAATCAAATCACATAGCTTAGATTGGGGGCTTATCAGGCTTTTTCCTACTCTATGGTTTCATAGGTAGAGAATACTTTATATCCCTATTACATGAATGATGAATGGGACCATTGGTTATGGGCTGTTATTTGCTTGGCTGTAGTCAATATGTTTTCTTTGGACAGGGACTTCAGTGATTTATTTCTCTTTTGGCCTTATCACTTATTAACTCAGGGCAGACAGAAAAAGCCAAGGTTGTGAATAAGGACTAGTGCCCATTTAGACTTCTAATATCAGAGAAAATATTCTTTTTAATGATCCAGCTACCCTTTGCTGCGTAGACTCTGATTGCACTTCACTCTAACTAGAAAATAAAGGTCATATTTCTTTGAAAGTGTATACATAAAATATGCAAAATAATATGTTTCCTTCACAGCCAGCTTTATTCTGACGGTTGCTGTAATTGCTTCCATTTTGCAGCTGTCCTACAGGTACACTGCACACTTTTAGTGACTGTTTCTTGCAGTGTGTTATGGTGCTGCCAGTGTTTACGAAATACTAAAGATATGAGGGTTCTGTGTTCCTATTAGCATACAAAAGGGATTTTCCAGTCTACCTCCACCGCCTCCTCACTGTCTGATAACACCCTTTTCCCTACAATCAACTCTGATTCCTCCCAGCATCCTTTCCTGAATTTCTGCAAACCAAACCAACAATCCTTTCTAATAATATTCCTAATATTCAACCCTGATAACTGTCCATACTTTACCATGCAAGTCCTAACAAACATCCAACCCCACCACCAAACAACAAAGACTGAAGTTATTTCATCTAGGAAAGCTTGCTCCGAAGCAATTGCAACCATTTATTAGCTAATTTTCACTAAAAATTTCCAGAGAGTCCAGGCAGGCAAGGTATTAACACTGATACAGCAGAGTAGCTAAGTTAATGGACTGGATCTCAGAAAGGGCTAGGTTTAAGCTTAAACTCGAATAGAGATTTCCTAAGGGCAACTTCCTTTTTCCAGGGCAGGTAACACCCAAGAGCAGACCACTGGTGTGGGTGCTTGGAGGGAGAGGCTGCACCAATCCCTCCCACGTTTTCCCATCTGTATTTTACCTGCAAGCATCCCCGACCCTGCAGTGGTGCTGTGAGGACCCATTTCTTCCGTGACCACCACAAACCCTTATGGCAGCAGAAAGCCATGCACGCAGTGCAATTTCTTCAGCCCAGTGCATTGTCCTAAAGACAGGTCTGCTTCTGAGCTCCACGCACCACCCAATGCCTCCAGAGTCCCCATGGTAAGGTCTGGTTGGGAATGAACACTCAGCAAAATGAGATGAAGTGGGAAGACAGGGAACTTCCATTAAGAAATTTTTCAGATAGGTGGTTCGGATTTTTTTCATTTCATTTCCAGAGACACTAAAAACAAATTAAATTCACCTCTAAAAATCTACACTTATGAAAGATTTAATTGAATTTTTCCTTATGTGTCTGTGCTATAGTTAGAATTTACCATCTCTCCTCTGGCCTGATCTCTGAGATCAGGAACCGAAGTCAAAGCAGGAGCCCAAAGCACAGGGTAACCTGCAGCATGGGGATCTCCTGTTTTTACTTCCTGCATGACACTGTGAGGAAAGACAAGATACCAGCACTTCTTTTAAACTTTAGACATTGCTTTGTATCGGAGGATTTTGTTCTGTTCTTCTGTAGCACTCAGTGGCTCACTATTGAACTTGAAGACATCTAATACGTTTTATTCTACCACACCTATTACTATTTACTAGTGAAAGGCAGATAAAAACTGCCGTTAAAAACAAATGGATTTCATTTGCTAGCTGCTGGATCTCATACCTGGTCACTCTTCTGAGAAGTGATGTGCTCCATATTTCATTTCAGATTAATGATCATCATATATTTGAGGGTGAAGAATTTTGTAAACACATCAAGATAAAACTCAAGACAGCATCAGAGATGCTGGATTTATTTTATTTTTATTGTTCTGTTGATAGTGGCCTGCTCTCCTCATTTATACTAATTGGCTATTTAAGTGTTCATGATTTAATAGTAAACACACATGAATGGGGCACTGTAAAACTAATAAGCTTGTGTATTACTGATGTTGAGAATAACTGTCACTAGGTTTTAACATTTCTCAGGAACTAGCAGATATACAGCCATGGCCAAGGTTAGCTGGTGTCAAGGTCTAGCCCACGGGGATCAAGTGAGGCTCCAGAGGGGCTACAGGAACCTCTTGACAGCCAGTCTGTCTCTNTTTTTTTTTTTTTTAAGTCTACAAACTCCAGAACTCACATCTTCACAGTCATTGGTACCTTCTTGAAAGCAGAAAATTTTCTTTGCAAAGGAATCACTGAAGTTTAGCAGGCTGGAAACTTTAGGGATAAGAGATCATATTATAAGTGGTTCCAATTCTGAGCAGGCCTGTGAACATGACTTACACCCCTGCTTCTGTGGCCACAGACTGAAATTTCAAATGGTGATGAGTAGTTTTTAGTCTCTTACTGTTGGAGGTATTTGACTTAAGAAATGAGAAGGGGACGATCCTCATTAACAACTACCCCCACATTTCTGTAAGTTAGACCATTGAAAGAGACAAAAATAAACATGAAGCCACCTAAAACTGAAGCTCTTGAAAGTGTTACCCAAATCATCTGTGATCTGCAAGGCTCTTCCTGTATGAACACAGGCTCAATTGTTTTTGGAAGTAAGTAAAGGGTGAAATGAGGATGGAGCAGGGGGTTTTTCATATGAGGCTTGTTTCTTCTTTGTAGCAACTAGAGGAGTGGAAAGTTCTCTGAGAAGCCCTATGACATTTCAGAGAAAGGTGCAGTTTCCCAGAAATTCTGCAAAGATCCTGACCTTCACTATGCTAGCATTTCTATACCACTCTACACACAATGGTCCAAAAGCGTAACGCAGACATTACCAGCCTTCCCAGTGCTCCGCTCTGGCCTACTCTGCCTTCATCACAATTACTGCAGTTGGACACAATTACTGCAGTTGGACTAGTTGATCTTTGAAGGTCCCTTCCAACTGCACTATTCTGTTTTATCCTGGAGGACCAGCACTCAGCTCCTGGGTTAGTCACACTGCACACAGCAAGTCCTGTTTGACTGAGTCCACACTGACCCTACATCCCCGCTCATTACTTTTAGGAGCACTTCTGTAGTCATACCATATCCCAGAGTTTATAAGAAACTCCAAATGAACTGGGGGGGGACTTGCCTGTCTCTCTAGGCACGCTGTCAGCACATGAATGGTTTAGCCCGCGACCTCCTTGCAAGACTAATATGCAAAGGAAAATGGTCCCTAAATTCCAACCTGTACCCAACCACATTACCAATTTTTTTTTAAAAAAAAAAAGGCAAAAAATAAAAAAACAGTATTGAGGGTAGTATGCAACCAAGAATCTGAATTTATCCCATGTTCGTAGCTTAGTGACAAAGCTATGAACTTCTAGCTCCTATGTAGTCCACTGCTCTAGTTTGGGAACAAAAGCATAAAACCTTAAACAGAGCAGGTGGTAGAAGACACAGCATAACGCATTTTTTTGGACTTTCCATATGTCCTTTCCAATATGTGATGAGATAAATTTCCTTTCGCTTACACTCATGCAGTCCCACTCAAAGCTCATGGTCTAGTACCATCACTCTTAGCAAAATTCATCTGTGAAAATCATTCTGTCCATGCTGCATTTTTTTGTTTTATTTTGCTTTTAATTTAAAAAGAAAGAAAAATCTCAAGGGCCTGAGCAGGTATCACAAATTGTGCCCATTCTCATCCCTTATTTAATTCAACCATATATGCCCTGAGACACGTTGGCAAAATACCTAGGGATTTGTATTCGTAATGGCTTCTTTGTTTATCTTAGTTTCTCTGCTCCTAAAACAATGGTGGCAACACATATCTGATTCATAAGTTGTGGCGTGAAGCTGAATTCATTCAGTGCTCTTCAGTACCTGAAGAGATTTACAGAAGAAGGGTGCCACAGGGAAACACTGACCAGCATGACGCTTCACTGGTTTGTATACTTCTGTGTACAATTTGAACTTTCAATATAATTCCAAAATAAACTAACATGTTAGATGTGTTCATACTTTTGTATTTCTAATAACATTCTCTCAGGAATGTCAAAGCTCAAAATTTAGTAAATAATTGCTCTATAAGTGCATGCTAATAGCTTGCTCTGCAGATGGGAAATAAAAAAGCTATGCTTTCTTGTAAGCACAGGGTTGATGCTGGTTTCTTTCTTTCAAAAATACTTGCAAAAGCTGGGATTTCTCTGTATATATGTGACCTTGATTCCTAGATGGCACATGGACTACTTAGAGATCATGTTACTAAGTTATTTGCAGTTAAAGGGGAAAAAAAGGCTAAAATTAATGGGTCACTGGGTATTTTCTTCTGAGAACTTAAGTACTTAACAGTAAGAAAAAAACAGTTTACAGCCAGGTGGCTTGAGGGGATATTTTGTTGAACACTGATTAAAAATAATTTCTTCTAAATGAGACCTGACCACAAAATGGGACCATTAACGAGCAGGGACATTCTCACCAGAAAGGAAACTATGCTTGATCAACTCCTGCACCGCCCACAAACCCCAGGTCTTTTTTTCTCTCTCTTTCTCTCTCTTTCTTTCACACACTCTCCTTACTTTTTCTTTTTCTTTTTTTCTTTTCTCTTTTTCCCCTCTCCCCTTTTCTTGTTCTTAATAGCAGGGTAAATAAGCAGCAAGTGATGCTGAAATGTTTTCGGCCAAAAACAGAGGCCAAACTCCTCTGAGAAAACATTTGGCCTCTGTGGTTTTGTAATATGTTCCAGAACACTGAGTTCACTGAAGAACATTGTGAAAAACTCCCATCGGCTGGAGTGATGCTGGGGAATGTTACTGTATCCCAACTTCCAATTGGTCCATTTCCTGCAGGCCTTGTTAAAAAAAAAAAAAAAAAAGAAAGAAAAAAATAGTGCTATGTGGGAGTTAAAACAAGTTCTCATGGGAAAAATGAATGGCAAGAAATTCTATCTTTAAAAGAAACAGCTAATCTGCTAGTTTGATTGTTCTTCAAAACTTACAATGAACCAATAATCCTAATTAAAAACACTTGGCCTAGTTCTCTAAAGCATCATAGCTTTTTCTATGCTTCGTTTGTACACACCATAGACTATTAGTTTTTTTCTAGTGCTCACTAACAAAGTGCTGACTTTGTTGGGATGGCTGAGCTAATTTCGTGAACTCAGTGTGAAACCTTAGCTAAACAAAATTGTGGTAATTTTCCTTAATTTGTAAAAGTGATTGGAGTGCAAACAAAATTTTCCTCTTGGGTCAATCCTATAATTTTCAATTAACTAAAACTAATCGGCAGGCATGTACTGAACCTGCATTTTGTTTAAAGGGCTGGAAGGCGCTTCTGAAGGTCAGGATGCATTAATTGTTTTTATTTTAGTTTCATTTAGTCCCTTAAAAAAGCCACATTTAAATTCAGGCTGCCTGTGAAGGGACTGAAAAAATGCAAATTGTGTGAGGTACAATTTCAGTCACAACAGCATTTCTGTATCTACCATAACTCCATAAAAAGCTGCATAAGTAAGAGAATTGTCCGTGGATTGGACCCCCTTTGATTTTATCATTGCTGTTCAGTATTTCATAACTTCCATTTATTGAATGAAAAATAATGTGTCTTCAACACTAACCTGAAAATGCATATATGGAAACATTTTCCCTACTGGGACAACTTATTTCCACATTCAACCTTTTCCCTAGAAAAGCTATTTAATAGTGATCTGAAAAGAAAACCAAAATGGGCCCAAGCCACTTTTACATTTAAATCGTATAAAGAAGTCTCCATAAATTTCTTTGCAAAGTTGAGGGGGGTCAGATTTCCTCCCTGTCTTCTTTGCATGCATACTTGCTGTTTCACCAGCCCAAGACGCAGACACCCTCGTGACTCAATAACAAGCAGAAGGGCAGCACAACTTATCGTAAGAAGTCCAGAAGGGAAGGGATTCACAGTCAAACTGTCTAGAGCTCTGGCTAACACTTTCATGTGGTACATTGCCAGTTTGCACCAGCTGGCAATTTGACTCTTTGGTTTTGCTTTTTCCTTTGTTTCAGCATATTCAAACTCTAAATAACTTTTTGATATGGTGCATTATTGTTCAATATATAGATTTCCCACACGTTGTTGAAATCATAATGCTCACAATACATACGCTCAATCTCCACCAACGCCCGCTGCTTAGTGAGCAATGCAATATGTGAACGCTTTAAGACCCAGTTTAAAGAAACCCAGTGTATAATGCTAAATGGAGGAGAGGGTATTTGGAAGAAGACAACAGAATTTTATACGGCACCTTTATTCAACTTGCTCTGTGTTAAGGAAATCAAATGAGAGCTTCGTTACCCAGCTGGAGCACAGAAGTCCATCCTCTGCCTCAAGTCCATGTGTGTACACTCACTGTTGGAGCAATATACTTGACTAGTGTAATTCAGTGTGCCCCATAGCCACAAGCTTATGTTGCATATCATTCTTAAAGTTTCAGGGGCAATCAAGAGTGAGAAAAGGCATTGCATTGGATTGTGATGAAGCACAGTTCTGGCAAACAGTTACAGAAGCACTAGTCCTGTCTACACTATAAGTCTAACAACAAGCACATCCGAACCTGGACCAAGCTGTTAATTCTTAAAGCATGCATAGCTTCCAAGGAATCAACAACACGTGTTATTTTAAAAGAGTTAGGCTGCTACTTGGTTTATTTCCCATGCCATCCTTATCACTGTTGAGAGTGGTTTAGCATTGACAGTACCTGTAACGTCTTAGCAGTTTTGTTAATAACTCTTCAGGCCAGACCACTCTGTTCAGTGGTCTCAGTGTGGGATGTCACCCCAAAACACTGCAAGTCACTATGTCTGCAGCATCGACTAGGGTGAAAGTTACTTGGCCTCCCTGGAAGGCAGAAACAAGTATGTTACAGTGAGATGGGAAGGCAAACAGGCTGCTGCTTTCAACATTGGCTGGGCCATGTCACTGTTACAACAGGAGAAGCAGATATTTAGCAAGATGCTTCTTGGAAAGTAGGTTCATGATCACACTGGTGTGCCTGGCTCTTGATGCTTGCATGCTTCGTCTGTTTGTTTAGGGATAGGAGCATCTGTTTCTTTCCTTCCTCTACACCCCCAACCCCCAGGTAAAGAGATGTCCTATAGAGAGGACAAACAAACAAACAAATAAAAATCCCACACAGGTATGCTTTCAGATTCATCTCTACAGTTCTCCATTTCAGAAACCCAACCTTATATTGGTATCTTCAAAGATGTGATCAGCCAAAATAATAAAACATGGTACAGCTTTTAATGATGAAAGCTGAAGCCCTACCAAGCGTGATATATTGCCTGCCCTATTTCTCCAAGTTGTATCTAGCACTATAGTATCCTTACCTGTGTAAATGAATCTTCCAGGTGTTCCCTTACAAAACTGCTTAGACTTGTAGGACAATGTGACTTCTACAACCCCTGGGATATGTCTGGGAGGCGTCTGTACGCGGATGGCATGAGGAGTAATCAGCTAGAGGAAAACATTGAGAAGGGAAAAGAGAGGGGAAAAAAAGCACTGTTAGATGCTGAATACATCTGTAATAACGCTTTCCTCTCAGATCACAGTAAACAAGCTTTGAAACATGTAATTAACCTGTCAATGTTTGAATACAATCTTGATGTAACCCACACAAAAGCCAGTGACTACAATATTTACAAGTGTTCTCCTTCTCAGCCTTAACAACATTATTTCTGTTTTCATACATGGCAGGCACTCACTTCCTAGCACGAGCATTAGCCCTGGTTTAATACAATAACTTTAGCTTAGACCAGCAGGATGCCTATGTTTGCTCAGGTGAACACTGGGGTCATGACAGTGTCCAACAAATCTGATTGATAAATGATACGTGGTTACTTGTGTGAACACAGCCCTTCAGCTGAGATTCACAGCATAGTGCAAGCCCAGGCAGGCTTTTAAACACACTGGTCCCCAGCTGACATCTGTACTCTGCAAAAGCACCATGTGCTGCAGTTTTAATTAGAGACCCTTTCCTATTCATTTTGTGGAGGCATAACTGATTACTGCAGAAATGCAAACTTTGGTTTCTGAAGGATGCTGGATGTTTCCTTGCAACTGATCGAAGTGCTCAAAAGAGATGTACCAAATATAACCATTTACCCATCAGTTCCAGTTCGCCTCCACTGCAATGACTGACATACCTCTGAGAGATCTGCATGTGTGGATTTACACACATAATAAATAGACAAAATTAACTTTCTTGCTAAATGGATGGGGGATCCTGATACTCAACACAAAAGGATGGGGTGGATCAGTGCTTTCCATTCTGGGCTCTGTTAGGATTATAGATTGGATTTAAAACATAGTCCTTGAAATTAACATTAGAGCCATTTAGGAGTTCACTAACTTCTTGCAGATTAACTCAAATTTCTGATATTTTCAGAAACTACAGAATCACCCTCCCCATCACTGAAATGTCCTCTTCTCACTCATTATACCCCCTCAGACAAGAATAGTAAAAAAAGGTACATAGAAAATGTCACATGAGTGTGTCCAGCAACCACGATACAGCTCTGGCACATAAATAATCCTTCTGTAATCGACTGTAGCCCCTTAAAACACTACTAGAGAGGCAAACAACCAAGATCACAACCAGCCTCGACAATGAACAAATCCATGGTTACCCTAAGCAGACAGTCAACTACTCAGTGCTGTTGGTCAACTTGTATCCTGGATTAATAGAAAATACTGTATTTTTTTTTTAATAAAAAGCTGATTTTGCCTTTATTTTTTTACCAGGAACCAAGCATTTCAAAGTCATGGTAAGGTCCTACCAAAAAATCAGACTTTTAAGCAGGTCTTTGTTTAGGACACAGGACTACTGCTCCTAACTTATACCACAAACTGCCAAGAAAGTTAAAATTCCCAAATAAAGCAGTTCATAAAAAAAAAAAGCAGAGAAGGAGAGGAATGTCTGAGAGCCATCTGTGTTACTGCGGGAAATGGCATTCACAGTAGGAAATTCTCCATATTTAAAATAAGAAAATTAGTATTAGATCAAGTTGAAGATTAAAAACAAAACTACCAGCACCAGATACTCCAAATGTTATTCATATCCACACAAGTCACAAGGTCAGCCCCCAACTCATTGCATTTTAGAAATGTTCATGTATAAATCGGTTTTCTTGTTTGTAAGCTTCAAAGAGCACGTTTTCAGGCTCTGCTATGAAACTACGTGATTTAGAAACATGTATTTTTAAAAGGAGCCTGCCTTTTTTTCTCAATGACTCATTCTATCAACATGTTAAAACGAACAAACAAACACACAGGCACACACTTGCAAGGATTCCTTTTACTTAAATTCAGTTGCCTTAAAGTTGACCTGACCAAAGTCATAAAGTCTAGGCTAATTCTCTACATGCCCTCAATAATCAGTAGAAGCAGAAAGCACTGCCAAATAATAATTTATTTCCTGGGCTTTAGACGCCTCTCCTGATAGCGTAAACTGCTCCCTGGAAGCATCTACCTTTCTCCAGTGAACTGAGGTGACAAATTCAGACTAAACGCTTAACAGCCAATCACAGCCGAGCTAAATCCCATCCTCAAGTCATTCACTCAATCACATAGTTTTAGTTAACTGGGTGAACTGGCAAGATGAGAAAAGTTCCATGACATTTTTAGGGGAAAAATACTTGTCAAAACAGCCAAGGATTTTAATATGAAAGGTTAACATGCTAGTCTTACTGCATCAGCATGTGCCTCATGCCCCTCACCCCCATTCTGGCATGAGCTATACAGGCAGCTTCTGGTTGTATCTTTGAATTTCCCAGCATTTACTGGTCTGTCACCACTTTAATGTTCTTTAAACATAATTTGTGGCATTTTCCAATACTCATCTTCCCTGGTTCCCAAGAAATGTCTGACCTATTTATGGTCCATTGTTACAGAGAGCTGGGGAGAGTTAAGCAAGTTTCCTGGTTTGTTCTCCACAAACAGTTTGGTTTTCCTTTGTGCTCAGAAGTAAATAAGTTTAACTGTGTTTAAAACCACAAATATACAATACTGTCGCCCACACATTCCCAAAGGGTGAACATTATGTCTGAAATCCTATGGTTTAGGATACTCAGTATATATTTTACTTCCTTCTCCTCTGGAACTGAAGCTTGGGAGATACACTAGGAGAATACATGCTCCTTTTCCTTTAGCTTT
Source organism: Chauna torquata (assembly GCA_013399475.1). Lineage (NCBI taxonomy): Eukaryota > Metazoa > Chordata > Aves > Anseriformes > Anhimidae > Chauna > Chauna torquata. The sequence continues at coordinate 457,461 of VXAL01013276.1, read as the reverse complement.
TTCTCTTTACCATCTACCACTGACCATTGTCACTGATACAGTGCTGAGCAAGAAGGACCTTTGTTCTGGGTCAATATTCAGTTCTCATGCCCACAGAAAGGAACTAGCTAAGTTGGTGACATACCAGTATTCCCCTATAAAGCCAGTTTCTTGAGATGGCAACAATAAGGGACAAAATATGTCAGTGCACTTTGAAACCTGCCCTCTGAACCCCACCTCTGGTCTTGAACTCTGGTTCCCCAGAACTGCCAGGATCTGCATTTTGGACTGGGACCAGCTCTCCGAGTTGCCCTGACTCTGTATTGCAATCAGCGTGATTCAATGGGTGCTGCATGGGTGTGGGTGCACAGCCAGAGCAAATCTGCCCCTGACCTCACTGACTCCAGGATTAAGGGATGTATTCCTGTCTACACTGCTGACCCATGGCCTGACCCAGGGAACCCTCTCCACCTTTTCCTAGCACGTTTTCTCCTCTCACACTGACACAGACTATACCTTCTTCAAAACACAGCCTGTCTAGGATTTGCATGCAAAGCACCTGGAAGAGGTAAGATACTAGCATCAAATGATATTAAAAATAAAGATGTCACTTCTGGAAGCCTCTGAGGCCCAAACTTTTTGAGGTTGGCAAAGTGTTCTGGGGACATATCATTACATGATCCCCCTGTTGTTTTTACAGACATTTGCCATTGCCTGCTGCCAGACATAAGATACTGAGTTAGATAAACCTCCATGTCTCACCCGGTATGGCCATTCCAATACTCTAACCTCAGGTGAGAACACTTAGCACTTTAACAGACAACATAACAACCGATATGCCAAGAAATAAGAATTTGTAAATATGAGTTACCTACATTTCTGAGCATATTTTTTAGATGTAAATCCTGAGCAAAGCATTAACTTGTGATTTGGAGATGAACCTGCCAGCGAAAATCCCACATCCAACTTCCTTTTCCAATCCAGTATTTGACTAATTGAGATCTGGAGCTGGACAGAAAACTAGCAACTGGGCCCTTTTTCCCAAGGGATTTTCAAGTGAATTGGTCTGGTACTTGGCAACTGCATTAGCTGTTTTATATAAACTCTTACTTGTCAGTTGGGACATGCTGTGGGTTGGATTAAAACCTGAGTCAGAGATATTCAGAATGGAGGGAGGTGCGTGTCCTTCAAAATTCAAAACACATTTAGTTTGAGTGTGTACAACAAGCCTCTTTCTGTGGTTTGCTAATATATTCTAGACATTCTTGTGTGATACAGCATCATTTCACACTCTTCAGAGTGCCAGGTTACTTTCTTTTTTTGAAAAGTGACATTTTATAAGAAGATGTCATTAATCTGAATCACTAGTTTATTTTTGCATGCTTGAGCTCTGGTTTGTGGTTAGGAAAATGGTGACAATTGGTCATAAATTTAACTTAGACTGTGTGTGAAGAGGACCATTAGGACAGGAATGAAAAAAATATCCTACCAACTGAAGGTAACAAATGCCTTTCAGTGGGAACAGGACCCTTAAGGTATCTATATTTTCAAAAGTGACCAGTGACTCGGCATGACTCAATACTGGGCATCCAGATGCTGATTAATAAGTCCGGGTTTTCAGAAAGAGGGTGCCTATCCATTTTTTAAAAATGAGTCAGGCCTCCAAAATAAGCACTCAAAAAGAGAGACTTCCAAAATCAATAATAAACACCAAAAGCAAAACAAAAACTGTGTCACTGAATTTGATTCAGCAAGCATAAAAAAAATCAGCCTCTGTTTTTGTGCTGTACAAAGGTATAAGAACTGATGTTTCGGTGCTTCATCTTTTCTTAATATAAAAGAAAGAAGTCGTTTCCAGCTGACTGTGCAGCTGGAGGAATGTTCTTGGCAGGAAAACGTTTGAAGAAATAGCTCATTTTAAGCAAATATTGTGGAATATTTATAAGAAACTAATTTTGTCTTCATAATCATGTGTGTTTGTCCTGAAACTCGACTCTTGGAGTTACAGCCCCCCCAGTAAGAGAGAGAAACAGCAGAGGATTTTATCAGCAGTTCAGATTTGGAATATTTGCAGCAACGCACAGAACCAGAGTGCTGGGTAAAAAACTGTAAATAACAAATCCTCCTGTTTGTGGACTGGGCAAACAGAAAGTCAGAGTCTACCTCGCAAACAGATTATTTGCTGGGAGTTGCCTGTCCAGGTTCAGCATGTGCACACGATATACCAATATTGTTTGTCTGCCAGTTATGAAAGTCCCTTGAAAAAAGGCGTTAGATGGTCCATTTTACTGAATTCTAAAAATATCAAGGGCAGCTCTTAAAGTCGTTTTTATGAAGTAATATGCGAGTTAAGGATTAATTGAACCTACTGGTTTAGTGTATCTGCATTTTTGCACAAAATTAGTGTGACAAATTAAGTTTTTATTTAGTTCTTCCTGGCTGAGAAAGGTTGTAATTATGTTAGAGTGTTTACAGTTAAAATATATGTTTAAATAATAAATATGTGTTTCAGAAACCATTTTAAACCTCCTTTTTTAACACAGTCAACTCCATTTCAAGCATATAAATATTTCAATTACGAAACATGAATACATGTAAAGTAAATTAAAAATATATTATTTACATTTCAAATTATTTATAACATATGCTGCTTGACAGCGACAAATATACCCTTAAAATGAACAATATTTTTTGGCTTTAAACTTTGCTTCTGAACTGTGCTAGGATTTATACTTTAAATATCCATGCATCTCAGGTACTTACATGGATTGTGCTATAACAAAATCTGAGTAATATAGGACCTTTATGATAATTATCTTCCCAGCACCTCTCTGAAGAAGGTGACTAATCTTATTATAATGTTAGAGAAAGGGAATTGAACTTTAAGCAGATTATGTGATTTGCCCAAGGTCCCATGCAAAGTCTGTGGCAAAAAGATGCTTAATTTAAATATTAGACTTCATCCTCCAGACCACTTGCAATTACAATTTGAAGTGATGCTAGACAAATCCATGTGAACATACTTCCCAACACTCATTGTTTTTCTTTAGTTTCCTCCTGTCTAGTTTTGTTTTGGATTTTATGCAGCCCAGTTAAAACCATGTGTAGTTTAGATCCAGGAAACAACAAGATGAAATTGAGAATTCTTCTCGAATTCAATTACAAAATAATCTGCCCATGTTTGCTCAAAACCAGGCCTGATTGGCAGCTTGGGATGAACCTGTTCCAGGTTTGAAATTGTACTGAATTTCAGAAAATCAGTAGTTCAATTACACACTCTATTATAGTAAAACAAAAGTATTCTTCCTGGGTACTGAAAAGGTGCCAGACGTTTTTAGACATGGGAAGGCAAATGAAAGAACTTGTTTTGTACTTCATATGTGGCTAGTATTTGTAATTTGAATTATTTATACATCATTATTATTTAGGGATCACTCAGACAGCTCATGCCTTTCTGCGCTTATCATGTTTGTCTGCTTCTTTTAGAAATCATTTCTTTTCCCCTATAGAATTTTATATTGCTTTCATAGGTTATGAATCTGAGAGGCAATTCTTTAAGGGAGAGACAGTGAAACAGTTTTGAGTCAAAGCCTACTTGCAGCCCGTTATAGCATTCACAGCAAACACTGACGTTGATCTGGACCCCCTCTAACATTATTAATTTTATGACAAGGACTTGTGACTGTAACCAACAATGTTTTGACCAGCACTCACTCACCTGAGGTTAGAAACTGCCAATTAATGGCTTCTACTAATAAATAGAATCAAGATTTATAATGAAAGATCCAATTCTGCAGTATCAAAACCAGAGCAATTTCCTCCCAGCCTTTTCACCTTTCCTTTTTAAATGTCTGTAGCCATAATGGCTTCAATCCTAACACACAAAATGCTTACACTAGACCCAGGGGGCACTTTCATGATCACGTAAGTGCTTCAGAATAGGGTTCATTTAAAATATCTCCTTTTCTGGAATACCCTTTCATCCACACTTGTCCTCAAGTGGAAGAATGAGAGAGAGAGAGAGAGAGAGAGAGAGAGAGAGAGAGAGAGCGTGCAGTGGAGCCCATGAAGGACATTAAAGGATACCCTTCATATGCAAAAAATGCTGCCATATGTGCAACGGAATCAGTAGGGAGAATACACAGGATATGAATTAAGCTATAATATTGATTTGATATTTATAAGGCAAAGGATCAGAAGATCCTCATGTCACTAGGTAAGCATAGTACAGCTAGTTTGGAAAAGTTGGTTTGTCTGTTAGCATGTTTATTTCAGTATTAAACTCCTGAAAATATCGATTTCTTATAAAACTACCAATATTCTTTTGGAAAGCCATAAAGGCAACACCTAAACCTTTCCTTTGAGCTGCCTTCCCATGCCAGTGAAGCCAGTGGGAACTCTGCCCTACACACTGGACACGGCCATTTGGGCAGTGCTGCCTGGAACTTAACGTTCCACAGGTTTGGGGGGAATATCAGACTCCATGTTTAATAATGTGCCAGGGGAAGGGAGGATTTAGGTAGCTGGGAGAAACAGTAACAGCAAAAAAATGGATGAGAAACAAAAAAGGGTTACTCTGAAACTACAGAGGACCTTGCTAGATATGGTAAGTCTATATTTTCCACCATGGATACAATGTCATATATTCAGCTGCTATTACGCGGTTAGTACTTACACCAAGCACCTACACTTTAAGGACATGCTGTTCAGAGGTGCTGAATTTCTGCAATCCCCACCTCATAGAGCTGCAGTTACAAGTAGCCAGTTTCCCAGGAAAGCAGGACCACCTGAACATTTGTTTCCTGTTGGCCCTTATCTATTATAGTGCTAAATGCAGAAATATTCACACAGGCATTTAACCTTTCCTTTTCTTGGAATAAAAGACAGTGAGCTAAATTCTGGGCCGGTGACAGGAGAGGCAAATCCCCTGGCTATAATGCATTTCTGCCACAGATAAATCTGACTATTTTCATAAAACTGAATGAGGAAAGGATTCACATCTAAAAATTTGTTGCTGATTTAGCATGTGGCATGGAAAAAGGACAGGCTAGCTATAAGCTAGACAAAGCTATTAGACATTACCGTTCAGACAACACCTACCTCACTCCAAACCAGCATGGTGCCGAATATGACCTGTAACCCATCAAAGAAATTGTCTCCTATGATGATGACAGTGGCACCTCCTGTAGTCCATCCTTCACTTGGACTGATGGCTTTGATACATGGTGTAGCTGCTTTTCAACACACATGAAAAAGAGAAGTATTCTGCTGTTAGAACCAGATTTTAATGATAGAAGACTTGAGAAAAATAAAATAAAAGGAGCTTTCATTTTCCCCCCTTACTAACACAAAGATTTCAGCAATTGTGTTCCTTCTAGTACTTGTGCATGACCTCAAACTATATCTTTAGAAGTATTTTTATCAATTAATTTTTGGTTTTGTTATCCACTTTAAAAAGGAAAAAAAAAACCACCACTTTTTTAAGCCTACATCAACGACAACAAAATCACAGCATAACGGGCAGAGACCAACTGGAAATTAGAATAAATCCCTATCTTTACTCTACATGCAATGTGGAATACCTGAGTTAATAAAACAGTCTCCAGTGAGCTTGCTTTATTATCCATCATAACTTAAATTAATCAACAAAACTCCCATAAATGTTATGGAAAATATTGGCTAAATAACAAAGGGTGTAACCCTCAGCATTTCTTTAAGTCTTTTGCAATCAGATCCAGGTTGTTCTGGTATTAAACCACCCTGCCTCGCTTAATGTTTTAGCAACTACAAAAAGACAAAAACATAAACCACAACCCTGCCACCTAGTCACTCTGGTTATGTTATGTCTACTGAATAATTAAGAAATGTGTGCAATGCATTTTGCCTCATTCATGGATACCGTCCTCACTTTCACAAGCCACTTCCTTGGCATCATATGGACTAAAAGTGCCTCCTGAGGGGATGTTGAAAACTCAAGTGGAACTCAAAGCAGTAAACCCAAATCTAGGTGTAAAATCATCTGTATTAAGACTATGTAAGCAGAAGCATTGTCAACTTTATATACTGGCAATATAAACATCCATGGACTGATTCTCCCCCTCTGCAGTACTGGAGTACATCAGAATTTAACTGTGTTGAATCCAGAGGAATAACATTACTGTAAAAACAATCTGAATAAGCCAAAAAGCCCTGGGTAACTCTCAGCTGTGGAGTCTCAGGTTGGCCATACAGGTTGATGAAAACAAGTGACTCCAACTCAAATGCCACCCACTTCTCCTTGCTAAAACTGCAGGAGGGAGAAATATGACACCACACCATTAGATACTGCAAGTAAAAAGGGTATCTCAACAATTTCATTAGCCATGAGAAATGGATACCTTAATGAGCAGCAAAACTCCACCAGTCAGCCTCAGTGCTGAAAAGACAGATTCTTTCCTTTAGATCTGAGCCCACTCCTCAGCTCAAAAAAGAGGCTGGCTCCACTGAAAACACAGGAAGGGCTGCAATGCCTGCACAGAGGCTTGCAATGTCATTCAAGTGTCAACCAGCAGGACTTCATTAGCTGCATATATATCTGCGTATATACCTCCTCTTGTAAGGTTGCTGGCATTTGGTTGTCCGTTGCCACTTGGTCAAAAGGCTGGCCAAGCTGCTTATTTGGTTTGTAACGTTGAGCATTTGCTGGTGTACTCAAGGGAGAGCACTCAGACACTTCATCAGGTAAGGATTTACTAGGAGAACAGGGGTGTGAAAGCCACCCACACATTAGCACAATCCAGGGTAGCACCCTTGCACCCGTGAATTACTTAATGTGGTTGAGTGGTGGCACAGTCCCTGCCCAGTTTTCTTCTAAATGTAAAGACTGTAAATTAATTAATTTACAGAAGTCTGCTTTAAAATGCTCCAGACAAAGTGCTAAAGAGACACTGTGCATCTTTATGATTATTTAATGAAGTTCTGGCCAGTTGGAGCTAATGACAAGAATCAGTGAGGCTGGTGAGAAGCGCCTGCCTTCAAGCCCCTGGGCAGGGCAGGCGGGCATGAAGCTGGGAAGCAGGAGGGAGCTGGAAAGGAGCTGTTGAGTCACCCTTAGCAGCAAGTGTTTCTGTGGGCACTGCTACAGACTCGTACCACCAGTGATGGAGAGCATGCACGGTGAGCAAACAGACTCTGTTCCTACCTACAAAAGGTTGTAAGTGTCAGGCACAAAGTTTTCCACTACTTAAGCTGACAGAGATGCCAGCTCGAGTGAAAAACACAAACACACACACGCAGAAAAATATCACCATTCTGCTTCAAACTTGGCAGAGCACAGCCGTTAACTTTTACATGAGCTAACAAAAGAAACATCCTAACATTACCATCATGAAAATGCAGCGTGCATACAGAAGTAACTTCAATATGTTTAATTTGGATTCAAGTTACTTGCATAAAACTGTACATAAAAACCATTGCAATGTCCAAACCAAATGCTTTCCTTTCAGCCGAGCTCACAGCAACGGATTTATAGTGAAAGCAGCTTTTCAAAATGCCATCTAGCCCTTTCACAGAATCAAACCTTTTCATAAATAAAGAATAAAATCATTTCCAAATTACACCCTTTCCAGTATTTCCAGTTGATTGTGGACACACACACCACAATAAAACCCAAAGATAATCAGTTTCCCATGTGTTAGAGAATGAGCTACTTTTCTTAAAGACTACAGGCAACATTTTTTCCTAAATACCAGTGAATAAAAACTGTTTTGAGACCATAAGCCATTAACAGAAAACATATGCAGGCTTCAAAATTATAGATTCAATTCATCTTTAAAATTAATGCAAGATACTCTTGTGCAGTTGCAGGTCCCCACTAAAGGTATTGCTGTTTATCCTGTGATGTTCTTTGCAGTACCTACATTGCACTCAGTAGTGCAAGGTGCTGTGCTGTGTATGTTGTCTTGCGTATTTGATTCTAATCTTTTATACATGTGTGAGTTTAATATCAAATCTGTGCCAAGTCCCATTTTGACCAGTGGGACTTCAAGCAGATGCTCAGGTCCCTGTGCTGAACTGAGGCTATGGGCTTTTCATTGGGATACTCTCACTCACCAAGTCAATGTGACCACTCGCATGTAATTTTATTTAAATAAATAGCAAATGCACCTCAATGAAACTGCTGGCAATGGCCCAGAAGATCTCCACTGAGAAGGCGAAGTCAGGACTTGGTGGTTTAATAAGCAAGGCAGTTTTGTACCCTCTGCAGGCACTACCTGAGAAGCAGCGCACTCCTGAAAAAATTCAGGGTGTTATTTTCCCTTGGGACTGACACAAAAAACAGTGGGACTTCCCAGCTTTCCCCACACAGCTCCCCCTTTTATCTTAAAATGCTAGTCTCTGCAAAGACTGGAAGGGCTGCACAAAGGTGCTGCTCCGCAAGCGAAGCCGCGCTGATGGCTGCATCCCGAGGACGCCCAAGGAGACGTGCTGACGGAGGCATCCAGACGGCTACCTGTTTTTGGAGGCACAAAACATGTTTATACAATGACATATTTGCAACAGCCAGTGATGTTTGGGACATTGGTCTTGCTAAACCTTTGCACTTTCCTCTTCTTGGAGCACCAGGAAGGAGGATGGAAGAATCGGGTCCCTTTTGCCAGCATCACCAGAGGTAACACTGGGAGGGGGGCAATGCTATGACCTCAGCTCTATTTACGCCGCTGGTACCCGTCTGGCCAGCTCAGGCCCTCAGCTCTTCATATTTCTTCTGTTAATCATTTGGCAACTTTCAAAGTGCTGTCTGGAAGGTGTTTACTTCTGTGCAACCCTAGAAAAACAGAGCTAGGCAGAATAATTTTTTCATTGCAGAACTTAATTTTTTGACGTTTTGTTTTGGTCACAAGAGAAATCAAAGTACAGAACTTTTTTTTTTTTTCCCCAGAATGTGGAGTTCCAAAATCTCTACCTGAAATTAGCTATTGCATTTTTTCTGTAGAAAAAAAAAAAAAGATTTTAGTTGAAGTCAAACCTTACTGATGAAAAAAATGCAGTGAAAGACTTTAGGCCAGTTCTAATAAAGGCAACGAAGTATACATGATTGATAACATGGACAGACTTTCAGTCCAGAGCAGAATTATAATAAAAAAGAATAATTACTCATTCTTACATATATAAACATTATTATTATTGTTATCTTTAATGAACAGCTAGGAGTCCACTATAACCAGAACCAAAAGAGTTTGGTAGCCTATCAGATAAGATTTAAAGAAACTCTGTTGCCTGGTGTTAGCGTATCATATTCATTATATATTTTCCAGATTCTCTTGGACTAAGGAAAAACTATTACCCCTCAAACCGCAGGCATGGACCTTGCAGCTCCTTGCTGAAGGTGATGTGGCTACATCCTCCACCTGCTGAAGTGGCCTAGCGGTTACGAGCATTAATGAGTGGCTCTCCTTCTTTGCATAGTATCAAGACAACTCAGTGTTAACATCTGACATATTTTATTCCGCTGCTCCTGTGACTTGACTTAACAGACATAGATTTTAGAAGGAGCAGTCCGAAACTTATGGAAGTCAATGGGAAATTTGCTGCTGACTTCAAAGCTAAGGTCTCTATCAATAAATTTTAAGGATTTATGAGCAAAAAAAAAAACCTTATTGAATTTCAAGAACAATGTCCTTTTCAAATCTTCATCTTTCCTCAGAATATATGTTGTTAAAATCTTGCCATCATCCATACAAAGGATGGTATCTACCAACTTCAGCACATGGGTAGCAAAAAGGAAAAGTTTTTTGCTGCATGCTCTCTGTCAGTGTGTTCCTGTGCTCCCCTAGCTACCCATATACGGGGGATTTTTCTTCCTTCAAACTGTGACAATAAAATGATTACCCCGCCACAGTTTAGCATAATGGTTCAGAAATGCTCGTGGCATATTGCAGAGTTAAAGTGGAAATTATTAGGTAGCTCTTCTTTGTTATAATAATGATCACTCCACAAATAAAAGCTCTTCTCCCAAAGGTACTGCAAGGCACAAAATGCTAATTCTGAAGATTATGTGTGCGCTTTTATTAAATATTACTATGCCCTGTCTGTTTGAGGGCTTCACTGCTCTGATTGTTTTATGAGTGCCATGTTAATGTCAGCCCCATCTTGCTAGCAGCAGGCACACATTTTAGCTTTTGTATGAGAGTTGATCAAAGGCCGCGTGCTGAGGGAATTGCTGAGAAAACACGGACAAGCGATAAAAATCTAACAGATTAATTGGTTTAAATTTCATTTCAGGGCGTTGAACTTTGGCTCAGGACACTGATACTACACTACCAGTCAGGGCCTAATTACCACATTTCCAATTTGCCTCTGAACAATGCTTGGAAGGGAGAATAATAACGGTACTAATAATACTAATAACAATAATAATAACAACAAAACAACAGCTATAACATCTCCTCAGTTTTCTGTACATGTTTAACAACGAACTTTGTGTGCAGGCAATTGCATGAGGAAAACCCTCTCCCCCCACATAATCATCCATCTGCCTCCTGGGCATTTCTACCTGCCTCAAATAGCAACTGCAGACAGAAGAAGCAGCAGACACCCTCAGGAGCATTGAGCATCCGAATTCACAGCATCAATGAGCTAGTGATACAAGTCTCTTACAAACACTCACTGGACCTGTCCTATTCTTAATGAAGGACTTGCATTTATAAGCAGAGATAGCATTTTATTCCCCAACAGAAGTGATCTATTCCATTGATATAAAGCAGAGGCAGGGGGAAAAAAACATATTTACCACAAAGTTTATGGGTGGCCTTGGAATAGGGGTTAATTGAGCTTAGAGGTACATTTTCACCGAGGTGAATTAGTGGGATGCACAGCCATCAACAGGGCTCTGGGACTGCTCTTATTTAGCTTCTGAAATGTATTTGCACTATGATTAATATCCAGTTTGTGCTAGTGACTGTAAGAATGACCTCGCCTGCAGTTTTTATCATGAAGTGTGGTTTCATTCTCCATTATTTCATAGATGAGGCTCTGACAACAGTTGCTGCATCACAACAGGAGTTTAAATGATGGGGTACATGCTTTTATTTTTCTTCTCTTTGAGAGTATTATTACACACACGGACAGCTGCATAAGGCCAGCTAAAATTGGGATTTCAGAGAAACAGAGAATGTATATCTCATCTTAGAGGAAGTACTGAAAATATTTGGAGTTTAATTTAATTTTCCCTTTTTCTTTTTTCTTGGGTAAAACCTAATTCTGAGCTAACTATATAAATGAGCCACAGATCGAGCCACAGATTAAGCTACAGTTTGTGGGTCTGATCCTGCAACCTGTTAAACACTTTCACCAAACTAACAATTTTCAGAACATTGAGACAAATCAGTATTAAGCACTCAAAACCATGATTATTCAAGTTGTGATTCAACAAACCACTTACATAAGTGCTTAAAAACCCAGCTGAAGAAGTTGCAGTATAAGGAACCAGATTTTTTAAGATAGTTGGGCAGTGCTCTGTGCAATGCTGCCAAAAGCCATGTAACATATACGGAAATGGGATTTCCCATTTCAAAAAACACTTAGTTTACATGTAGACTGCCCTGTGCAGTGCAGCGCAGAGCTCGTTCAACCTTGTACAAGAGTTAGCTCCAGAAATACTATGCCAATCTACTGATTTCAGGAACTGAGCTGCTACGTCTGCCCAGCACTACAGAGAATCAAATGGATGTAGCAGCAACCCAGTGCAAATTCTGGGATTTCTACAGCTTTTCTGTATTATCTGGTGTAGATCTACCCTCAGGTACACTATTGCCATTGAAATCTATCAGAGGTTGCACCTCTGAGTAAGGCAGCGCCCAGGAATGACCTGAGCCTAAATTCCTTCCCCATGGCACACTGGAGCCAAAGGTATGCACTGGAGCATATCCAATACACACTTGTTGGAATGCTCAAGGCCTTTTTGATCAACATTTCTGGTTTGCCAAGGTGTGTAACTCCTTAAAATAGGAGAAAAACATATCTTTCTTTCTCAAATTACGGATTTACATAGGTTTTATATGGGGGGAAGGATTATTCCATTCAGCATTGTTTATTATCGATTCTCCACATTAAGCACTTGAACAAATTTATTTTATCATATGAAAGGTTTTTTTTTTTTTTTCCAAAACTGGAAATTATTATTTTCCAAAATTTGTCAGTTTGAGAGAATGAACCAAATACTGGGGGGAGGGGGGAGGTTGAATTTGGCTTTTGGGGGTGTTTTGGTTCTGTGTTTTGTTTTGTTTTCAGAAATCATTTTCTCATTCCTGAGAAGCAGGAGTTGCTGTTCACTGACTTCAAGCATGCTGAAAAAGAGTGAACGCTCAAAAGTTTCTGTGCCGATGCAATTGTACCATGCCTGTCCAGTGTGAGGAGGCATTGCCGGAGTTGTATCCAGCACAAGCAATTGAAAGCAACTGAACTGAAGTTTACCAAACGAGCCTGGATGGGAAAAGTCCGCAGGACCAGCCCAAAGGGTTAGTCATAGGCACTTCAGGGAAAGGGAATGTGGCAAGTTTCTTACACATTGTACCAGAGCATTAAATCTTCACTCTTAAGCTAAACAATGCATTTGCTGTTTATCTTAGTAAAGTGATGATCTTCCTGCTTTCCTTTTTCATATCACAGCCTGCTCTCTCCTATTCTCTCCTGACGATAAGCAGCTGCTGTGCAGGAAACAGAGTAACAGAGGTTTCCCTCTCAAGGAGATAACTCATGCAGCTTTATGCAACACAGGCATGAGGATGTAATGCCCCGCCACCCCTTCCCAGCTCCCTGCTTTACAGCATCTCGATATTAGGGACTTACCAGTTGACAGCTTTAAAGATTACAACACCCTGCCAAAAATGGAAACCTCCCCCTGGTACTTCATGATGTCTGCACTGGGTGAAATCACAGAAGCAAAAATAAATGCGTCGTGCAATCCCTCCAGGTTGGGGGAAGGGAGGGAAGGTTGCCTTTGTTTCTGTTTTCAAGTAGTGAAATTAAAGGTATTGGCTGTGATTTTGTGCCTAACAGTTTGGATGTTCAGTTCCCATTAATGGGAATTGAAAATGTAAATTACCTGGCATAATATTCCACCTATAATCAATATTTAAGCCAATGCTTCTGTTTTATCCTTGCTGATGCCTGTTTCCTGATTTGCAAAGTTACATTTCACCAAGTCCTCTGTGTTTCTCTTTCCTTAAGGATATCCAAAGCTTTCAGCTGTTGATCGCTGCCTGAAACATGATTACATGGAGAAAGGAGGCAATCCTGAATAATGAGAGATGTGTTGCAAAAAAAAATCCCAAATATGCTGTGCATTTTACTTAAAACATTTCTATAAAAAATAATAATTTTAATCTCTATATGATTGCAAGAGATGCATGTCCATTCATTCCTTTAAACCCTTTCACATCACAGAGGAAGTTTGGGGGGTTTGTTTGTTTGGGTTTGACTTTTGGAAGTACTTTCTGCTTTGCAAAAATGAATAAAGCAGTAAGAGTCCTTAGCATATCACCGCAAGTCAGTGAAACTTGACCTCCAAAAGAAGGCTCTGTCATGTTTGTTTGGCAAATAGTAAATTCGCCAAGAAAAATGTAATGTTGCAAAAATACTTGAAAATTTGGTTAAATTCAATACATAGCTTCAGCCAAAATATATACACGCATTAATAATATATATATAGTTATTATTGAAATATACATGCTCTGTATAAATTTCAAGAAGCCTAACAATTTTATTGTGATATTTTTCAACGGACTGTTCTGACTTTTTATTTCAGAAGAAGATTTGCATTTCAAAATTTATTTTGAAGGAAGAAAAGGAAATTTCAAGCAGATTTTAAACTATATTTTTGCATTCATTATTTTTACCCCAAAGTTAGAAGATTATTATTTTGAGTCAGCCACGAAGGACTGGTTGTGGCTGGCCTTAGCCACACATAGCACTCTGCCTGAACTGATGCAGCTACTCATCTCCAGCTCTAGGGCTGACACGCTCTCTGTTACCTTGGGCAGCCCGGTTGTGCCAGGGATATACACACGCTGGATCAGAAGGAGAAACAGTGCATCAAAAAATATCACATAGAGTCTACAAAATATTGGCAGCACTTCCATCTCCACAACTGGGGACAAATTTGCTCAGACCCAGGTGCCATCCCGGTGACTGCTGCAGAACACACTCCTCTCTCAGGGAGAGATGTTCTATCCCCAGGTGGGAGAAATGCTTCACAATGAGCCCCAAAATTATTGCATCTCAATTTTCTCATTCTTTCCTACATCCAAGGTGCAGGGGAGTCACTCACAAAGGTGTAGGAACGGTGTTTGTTTCTAAAAGATGGGACACTGAAAGCAGTAGCATGCAGAGGGCTGAGGTGCAAGAGATGCACAGTTGCAGTACTTTACCTGAAGGTGGGCTTTAGAAGTTACATTAGTAAAACAGTGAAAAAATCCTATATGCCTCCCCTGTTTCACGTTCAACTGCTTCCTAGTGATTTAACCTCCGCTGATAAAGTTACAGGGCCCTGCTAAGCAAATATGACTACTTTAAAACATGTCCAGAAAGGAGACTGCATCTATTTAAGGGCACTAAAGTTTAAAAATAGTTGCACTGATGCAATTTCTGGGTGAGGATGAAGCCAGCCTTGCAAATGGAAGCCCAAAATGTGTAATATAAAACAACCCTAAAAGTTTGTCAAAACAAACATCACTGCATAGTTCGCATACCCCAAACCCTACTTAACTGCCTGGTACTTCAGTGCCACTAACTGGGGTCTTGAACCAGTGAAGCATTTTACAGGATGAGACCAGTCATTTGCTTAAATTTAACCCTATGGTTTAGTGTTTTGCTGAATCCCAACCGAGCTGGAGGGCAGGTGGGTACTATTTCTAAATCCATGTTTTACTGAATCATTACCCTGGTTTCATTTACTCTCTTTATTTTCTGATGATGCAGAGAGGGAATAAAGACTATATCATGCAAACTGGGGAAAATTCTCCTCTTCATCTTCCTTATCAAAACTGTAAATCTCTCACAGCAAATCTTTCTAAGGGCAGAACATAGGACTAGAAAAAAGCTCCCAAGTCACAACATCTAGTCCCTGCAAGGTGTAAAAATCTCAGCATCCTGAGCACAAGAGCAGCAAGTCTTGATGTTCAGATGTACACTGGCACGTTATGGCCACGCTGGCAGGATTTAGTCAATGATGCTCAGCAACACACAGAAATTACCCTAGATGAAAGAGAGTCCAATCTAAATGTGAATTGTCACTACCCCAAACTAAATATTAGTACTGACTAAACTTTAATCTACCTCCCAAAATCAGTTACAAGACTCCTGCTGTGTTATATGGCACAACAGTAAGATGTTCACCTGAGATAGATTCTACAACAAACAATGTATTTCATCTGGATAAAACCAGGAGCCCTGACTAAAACTAGTTTCTGGCTGAAGTCTCTTTGTTCAGCAGAACTGAGAAAGTCTGCCCACAACAGAGAGCTTGCAGTAATCATCTTTCAGAAACAGAACAACCCATGTAGAAACACAAAGCAGTTGTGGCAGGGACAGGGAGTGCCTGTAATCCAGTTTCTTCGAGGAAAATTCAAGTACCCTAAGAGTTCTTATTCCTCATCTGATTTCTCTCACAAATCACAGGCCGCTCCCTAATGCAATTTTCTGGAGCCTGAGAATCATAAAGTCAAATATGAACAAGTCTAGTGGAAAATCTCTGATGCTAATCTTGGCCTACGTCGTATTTTTAACAGGCACTGAATTTGTGTGCCGGATTATCCAGATGGCCATACAGGAACCATCCTGATAGCATTAAACCTTTGTGCTGAACTCTGCTCCATCTGTTCTCGGAGGTTTGCCTATCGCTATCAGAATATGAATTTTCAGCCTATGTCTAGCATCAAGACTGAAAGTGCCTGTTTACCACACACATATGTGTATGCGCACACATATCCTTGAGTACTTGATTAGTAATGTGAGATGAAGTTAGCCTGAAGTTTACCACGAAAGAAACATATTGGTTTTATTACTTGTTTGAAGAACAAAGTATGCAATATCTAAATTCAAACGAAAAAAGCATTTCTGTTGTTGTTCTGGGACTTGTTCAATTCATTAAACCATAATATTGCCATAAATATATAGATGAAGGCATGACTAAATATAAAGCAGCAAGGCTCTTCATCTTTGCAGTCTATTAGTGTATGAGAACGTATGACACAATTGCACTTTGAAGATATCATGGTTAAATATTCCAGATTAAAAAGCAGCCAACAACAAAACACTTGCATGCACACAGCGTTGGTAGCTGTTATTTGTGTCTCGATCCATTCATGGGCCAAGAACAAAAAGTAATAATCAGTCCCAGTAAAAGAAAAGCTTATTCCCATTACTGTTGCTTTCTGCTTTTATTATCTATTAATGACAGTCTTCTCCATTCATTGTTGCAGCCTGCCAGATGCAGCAAAGATCCATATTCATCATGCACAAAAACTGTGCTCAGGCTGTCTCCATGACAGGTTACTTGGAGCTGCCAACCAAGAGACCCAGGTCCGACAGACAGCCTTGGGTTTCCAGGCCCTGGGCCAAGGGAAAAGGTAGGGAATCTGGCTCTTCTGTAAGAAAAGCATCCCAGTGATCAGAAAGCTTCACTAAATTGCTGTTCTGGCCAGAAATATACTACAAATTAATGACTACCGAGGGTGGGAAGGGTGGATAAGAAAAATAAATAAAATAATTTGTTATTGTTGTTGTTTTTGTTATTATTATTGCAGAGGTTTGCTTCAGGAATGCAATATAATACCCAGCCCATATTTGTGATGGCAGTGGGACAGCGATGGAGGCAAGCTGAAATTCAAGCAGAATCCCTCACTGCGCCGCAAAGACTGAGACCCCCTTGTCTCTCCTGTGCAGTGTCTTTCAGACCATTTCCTCCTCTGTTCATTGTGCTGCACTGAATGCAGGGTCAAGCACCCCCTCCCAGCCATTTAGGCTTTACTTGCAAAAACACCAGCATAAAAATATATTTATAGTTCATAGTATCTCTCCAGCAATGACACCACATAAAACCAGCACGCTGAAAATCTGAGGAGTGAATACTTTGGACTCAAGCCTACAAACGCTTAAAGAAGTTGTTCTTTCAATGTGTCTGATAAAGTCATGCTATGTTTATATTTATTTATTTAGGGCCATATTCAGACCACACACTTCAGGCATTGCAGCATGTAAAAAGTCAGACTCCAGCTCTGGCTGAGCGAGTCAGGCTGCCTAAATTAGGATCCTCTTTCCACTGTACAACTAGCAGAAATGGGCAGACCCCTCTGGATGCCTGGAGACCCAGGAGCTCTTCCTCGGCTCCCAAAAGCACCAAGGGACCTCAGCAACATGTTACCTTAGGAAGGAAGCAGCTAGAAGGAAGCCTGTAAGAAGTATTTGGCAGCTGATATTGAACAGGCACCTGACTCCACCCTTTCCAGCAGACAACTCTGCCCTCTCAGACGCACAGCTGGATG
The DNA here is from genome assembly GCA_013399475.1 of Chauna torquata. Lineage (NCBI taxonomy): Eukaryota > Metazoa > Chordata > Aves > Anseriformes > Anhimidae > Chauna > Chauna torquata. The sequence continues at coordinate 439,960 of VXAL01013276.1, read as the reverse complement.
AGGAGGCAGCACCCACAGCCACCTTCAAGGTCATAGCCCTAGGAAGGTTTTCTGCCGCGAGAGCAGCAGACAGGTATTTTTCCCCAAAGGGCTCCTAACCAGAATCACTTTACCTTTCAGTGCCATGACGGACCAGACCTGATCAGATATTATATTTTTCCTCTTTCACCTCCTCAAAGAGCCCAGGAAGCTGAGCAACGCTCTCACCTGAATGTGCTGCAGCAAAGCACTGTGACCTCAAACCCCAACCCACAAACTAAAGCCACAGTTTGAAAGACGAGCAGCTTTGTGGTCAGGCCTGCTATTTACCTCCGAGTTCTGGCCTTCCCTCTCAGCGCGGATCAGATAACACCAAACCTATGAATTCCATATGCAAGTCCAGGTTTTCAGGAAACAGCAACATGAGCTGTATGTGCAGTCCTCAACAGCAGGGCAGATCTAGCACATCTGCTGCCATTGCACAGCACAGACAGGGACCTCCGCAGGAAATGCACTTTGCTTTTGCATGGGGTAGGTACAGAACCTCTGGGAGAGTTGCCACAAAGCCATAATGATAAGGTATTAACCACACACAATTAATTCTGAATTTCCTTCTACTCCTGTTGTTAATGGACACTTCAGTGGTAATACACTAAAAAGTACACAGGTTCCTGCAGTATTTGGGATGAGATTTTTGGAAGCACCTAGATATCCAGTGATTCCAGTCCCACAAAACACCTAAATGCAGCTTTATGCACCTTGGTGCTTTGAAATTTTGTATTTACGTCCAAGAAATTTCCAAAAGATTGCTTTGAGGTACTTACATTTTGAGGTGACCTTCTGACTTGCAAAAACAGAGCAGAATTTCAGAAGGTCCTAAACACCCACTTTATGAAGGACAGTATTTTGTTGAGCATCTCATGGTGCCCCTTGCGCGTTAACTCGCAGATCTAATTGTTTAAAGTACTTTTGAGAAATAAATTCAAACTGCTAAGCTTTAGAGAAGTTTTTCATAAACCTTTTTCTTGATCTTTTTAATAAACTTCCGAACCCTACCCACTTCACTCAATGAGGTCATAAACCAGCATTGCTTATATTACGGTCACTTTCACACTAAAGATTTGTTTTGTCACAAAGAGAACTATAAATTCATGGAATGAAGGTGGGAAACAGAAAGGACTAATTGTAACACACAAAGCTTTCTGGTTATGCTCAGCAAACAGTTTGGACTGAGATTTTCAAAAACACTTTCTGAAGTTGTACCACTGGCTTTAATGAAAGCACACTTCTCCCAGTGCTATGCGCTCCTGAAAATATTGTATTCTGGATTTGGGCCAAACACAAAGCCTGTCTCCGTTCCAATACTAATTATTAGCAGTTTATTTTTATTCTTTATTACTAACATTAATAATTTTCAGATGGCAACCCAGATTAGAATAACCGTTCCAAACATCTCACCCCTGGTGGGTTCCATTTTCTGCATCAGTTTCCTGGTTTATGCTATTAACTCATTTTCTTGAATGTGGAGGAATTTTGTCAAATACTCATTTTGCTGGGGAAACACTCAGCAGGCACCCTGCAATGGACAGTAAGAGAGAGACTTAAATGCTCACACTGATCTTCTATCAGTTCAATGAGAAGACATAAAACCTGAGATGCAAAAATAGTGAGTTCATTATTTGTGAAGTTTTCTAATCAAGATATTCCAAATGACAATTTGGTGGAAGATATTTGTCTACACAAAACTTTAATCCTTAGATTGTCAGCACTCAGCTGATTGATAGCTTTGGACATAATGGGAACAGAGACTTTTCATAATCACTGATTGCTTTGGCCTATTCAACTACTGGGGTGCCTAGAGTGAAATATTTGGAAGTGTCCAGATACCTGCAAACTGCTGTGAAAACCATTTTTTGATAATCGTGACCTTTTACAACATATGCAGATGAATTCACAAAAAATCACTAGTTCTTGGCCTTCATTTACAAATCACAATTCTCAAAATCCTCTCTTTTGTACTCTGCCCATATCAGTAGCGGACTGAAGTGAAAAAAATCTTTGCCCAACGTAACAATGAAGGCATTCTATCATAAAAACATTAAGCTAGAGCAAGTTGTTTAGAAATAATATTAACCATATTACAATAACAATGTTTTGTAATTTACTGGTGTGCACATTTTGGAAGGTTAGGAAACAACATTTGGCAAAACTTCACTGCCATACGGTGCAACATCTAGCAAGCATTTCTCTAATCCTAATGTCATTCTTCTCCCCTATGATGCCATTGTATTAGTGACATGGTGGCCAGCAAAGCAAATTGAAATGTAATGAATGCTCATTATCTATGAATATTCATTACCTATTTGAGTGCTACTGAATGTTCTCCTGTATTGGTAGCTGTGAAGTTTCTGCCAAACAGAGCAGCTAAGGTTTTTCTACATGCATTACTGTACTCCGATTCCTCTGAAGCCTGGAGAAAAACCTCAAACCTTCAGCAAGCAGTTGGTCCAGCTCTACAAATATAAGTCAACTATCACGGTGTTTGGAGGATTTCCACCTGAACTTTTCTCTTATCTGTTTGCTGTAAGAAAACAGATATTTTTACACAAATCTCTATCAAATTTTAATGCCAATTTTCCCCATGTTTTCTTCTTTTTGCAATTTTGGGAGCACAGTTCTGAAAGCTCCTCTGGGAAATTCACAAAATGCATTCTGTCTTCATCCAGGTACTATTTTTCCATGAATTCATGACATTCTCGTAACAATAGAGGGTAACAACATATCACAGCGTGACATCATTTAGATATTCCAGGGGAAGGGATGTTTTATTTTTCATGCATTTGAAAAACATAAAGGGCAGCTGCTCATGGGTAGAAACTGCCACACCTTATCTGTTTAAAATCAAAGTGTCTCCTGCTTCCATAGTAATTTTTTTTCCTTTTTCAATTAAATGTTACACTAGATCCCTGATAAGTGACAGTCAAGCAGGAATATTTTCTAACTGTGGTAACTGGAGTACCCAAACTTAACTTTTCAGGAGACATTTTCATGGCCATTATGTAACAGCAACTCTTTCTCTTAAAGACTAAAGTACTTCAGATGGTCTCTCTTAAGTCTCCCACGACATGGCAGCAGCAGCATTAGTACATACATGTTATGAAATAACGTTTAAATAATGAAAATAATCACAAGCTTAGAAGTCCAACTTCATGAAATACTTATAGCCTAATGGCAGAACTGAAATTCTGGAACCTCCTTGCCCAAATCAACCATTAAAAATATGCCTCCCAGATAATTGTTTAAGTCTTGTTTTCATTTAGCCTCAGACTAAAAATATATTTTGAAGCATCAAAACTGCTGCAAACAGATATTCTAAACTTTCAAGCACCTCTCCTTAACTGCTGATTTATAGCCTAGACAAATAGAAACAAGATTTTCTGCTTTCTGTTTGTCATGACTGGCTGGGAGAAGGGCAGCTCCACCCACCCACCCACCCAGTTCTTGTGAAATTCTCAGTAATGTCCAAAGAGGAAGCAGGGGTATGAAGCCTGCAGACAGCTACTCTGCTCTGGTGAAGATTACAAAAAATTCATCAGCACGATTCAGTGGGGCATAATTTAGGTAACACATTTTGGAGCTTTATGAATCAGAGCTCTGCTCTCTTTTGCTAACCTGGTGGATTGTGATTTCACTCCTGAAGGGACCATTATTATCACACAGCCTGGCATCCTTTACAGCACCAGCCAGAGAACCTCACTCAGCAATTCCTGGGTGAGAAGTTACTCAAGACCATAATCTTTCCCTGACCCGACACATACCATTTAGGAAGAGACCAGGTACTGACTTAATATTGCAAACTGCAGAGAATCTGCCACAGCTTTGGCAACTTGTTTCAATGGTCCCTAGAGCTAAAACCTTGTTGAGACCATATTGGAGTCTTTATTTACCTACAAATTTTCTGAATTGTAGCACCTTAACTTTCTGGCCATGTTTTGTCTCTTCAGAGGGACTCTAGCTCCAGCTGAGTACGCATACTGGACTAATCCACCCCTGGTGTGTTCACTTACATTAGAAACATACAATAGGACCACAGGGCAGTGAAGAGGTTAATATTATACACTCAGTGAGGTCAAGCTCCAAGAACACATAACAAGCCATTATGTAAAAAAATTGCCTGAATTTATGAGTCACTGCATTTATGAAGGAACCGATATGAGAAAGACAACTTGGCAAAAGTAAAGAAAATGATTTCCAGCTTGAAGTTTTGCAATCCTTCAGTATATCAAGGCTCACTTACTGTTATTACTATCCATGTTGTGCAATGTTCTGAAAGTCACATTTTTTCCCTTGTGTATGCATAGAGATGTCCAACAACCCTAGGTACTCTTCCCTCATAGAAAATAAATTAGAAAGCAGAGGTAACTCAGAATAACATACAACATCCCCTCAAGTAGGGTGGTAGAATCCTAATATTTTTTTTCAATATTTCCCTTTTAAATAATAAATCAAGCCAACTGCATTCCTCTATACGGAATAATATGGTGCAGAAAAAGCCTGTGTGTTTATATTTTTCACATAATCATGAAAACATTCCTAAGTGAGGCACTAAGATATAACAGGTGCTTCCGCCCATAGATGCAATGAGATAAACATGAAAGTTTCTTTGTTTAAACTGGGCCAGTTTGTGAATGCTGTAGTCCCTCACTTTGATTAACAAGTTGGACCTATACTATCTGAGGGATAAAATGTAACAAACTTTGAAGATTAAACTTCTTTCTCAACTTGTTAATATTTTTGCCTTCAGTCAGTATTCTGTCTTACATTAACCTTTTCATCAACAAACACAGACACATGCAACACCAAGGGATTCAAGGTTGAATCAAAATACTTTATAAGATGGGGAAAAAGCTTTCCTTTTTATTAACCTAACTAGAAAAATATACAGTCACAGCCTAGCAACCTTTTTTGCTCTCAGTTCTAAAGATTTAGTGGTAAATCTGTGAGTATGCCTCCTGAGGTGTATGTGGGATCTCAGATTGCCTGGGTGGGCAGGATTGCGAGAAAAGCTCTTTAAATGCCCCAGTGCTGACGAGAGGATCTACCTGACATACCCAGCTGAGGCACAGCAACTACTGCTCTTCATTTACTTTAGAAGGTTTTGCACCTGCAAACCTGAATCATTCATTACTATTACGAACTAAAACAACATAGTAAAAGCTTGATGGCATCAGGTGCCGTAATATAGGGACCAAACAATCCAGCCATACACTATCATTTCCACCACAAGGCAGCCACTAATAATGGTTCTGTTACATAATGACCTATTTTAGATACACATACACATATACAGATTTGTATATATTTCATATTATAACAATGGCAGGACACTGCTTTAGAAATCACGGTTGCCTTTGCTTCCATCTGCAAATTCTGACATCATGTCTCATAATTTGTCTGTATCTCTACCCTGAATCTTTCCTGTTTTGCTGCTGTTGAGCTGACTCAGAACCAAATCACCAACAAACTTCATCACCACCTAGTTCTTCAGTGTTGTCCTTAAGAGGAGGAATAAAAGCAAAAGAAAAAGAAATAGAACTGTCCCTTTAAAAAAAAAAACCACACATTTAAGCTGCTTGTCAGTCGTCTTCCTGACAAGGCCACTTGAATGTATTCAGGAATATTTGCATAAATGCTCACAGTGAGTTCACCGTGGCAGCTAGCGCTAATGGTACATAAAGTAATTTAGTCACTTTTCTTAGGCATCCTGTCACGGTGATAAGCACCCCCTTCTTTGCCTTGTTGCATATTAGATCATTAGATAATAAAGTGTTAGAGCATGCAAACTGACAGGGTCTCAGGGACTATCATTTTTCGAGGGCATTGCATTCTGCCAGTGAGAAAAAATAACAGAGAAACTGATGCTTCAATTGGCTTTACATTCTTGTAGAGCCATTCAAAGATTTAAGGGAAAAGGAATTTTTATTTTGCAGTGATAACTGAAAACTTTGCAGACCTCTGCAGTGGTGGACTTCATGCTGGTAAACTTGAAAATGGTTGTTGCAAACCGTGTCAGAACTCCCCCTTCCACAAGCTAGTCACATAAATTGCATTGGAAAGATTTTGCTTTTAAAATTGACACCCTGGGATGAACTACAAGCTGAAACATATTCTACTGGTTGGGGCCTATTGGCTGTTCTCTATACATCTTACTATATGTGTACAATTTGGAAAGGTCAACCACACCAGCCTTCTGGTTTACCATAAATATAAAACAAGTAAGGATCCAACTATTTGTGAATGAAAAACTGATAATTACTGAAAACCACAGATTGCTGTGGTTTACCCTATTTATACCACACAGAGATGTATGAAATAATTTGCCTTTGCCAGCTATTATTCTTGAAAGATAGATATACTTATTTGAAATATGAGCTTCTTAACCTGCTGGTTTCAAGAAGGACTGTGTGTGGATATGAAACCATGATCTAGGTTCCTAGTTATATTCAGAGAGACGAGCTACAAAAAGGAACTTTCCTTTTACTGCCTGACAAGCAAGATATAAATAGAGATGTGTTGGATGTCCCAAGAATAATCCAGACTACCTGCTAATGAGGTGGTAAGAACCTGAATGTGGAGACACCAGGCTCCTGAGTGGCTCAGGAGGTAAAGCTTCCTTTCTAGCTTTTTAGCATCCAAAGTCTTTTTTAGGTGCCACATAAACTGCAACTCCATGTTTAAGAGCAGCATGTCCCAGCACAGGGACATAAGGAAAAATAAGCTGGATATTATCTAATGAAACTAGGCAACCAGCACACCTTCTTCATACATCCTCTCCCCCCTTTCCTCGTCTCAGTCCTCTCACAGTCAGGCATTCATTGCTATCGTGATCAAATATTTGATTTAAAGAGTCAAATATCTAGAAAAGTACACAGAAATACATTTGGTCAAGGGTATATCATAGTTAGACTCCAGCATTTCAGAACCTACGATCAGAAGTTGCTCAGCAGAGCACTAAACCAGAGACAAGCCATGACTCTGTTAGTTTCCAATTCACCATTTACAAATACTGTTCAGGTCAATCTGTCCTCCCCCTGAGGGAGGCAGGAGAGCTGGAAAGAGGAAAGACAAACAAAGAGTCTTTTCTACTTACACTTGAAGATATTATTCAAGATAAAAAATCCCAAACCAGGAGGATAATAATATACTTTGTGACTCAAAGTAAAACTAAAAATTAATTTCAACAGAGGAAACTCTCATCTGTTCCAACAGGTCTAAAGTTTTTGGTGGTTGCCCAAAATTCAACAGCATTAAGCCCAGTTGAGACTTTTCCCACTTTTTTCATTTAGTTAAGTGTTTTAGACGTTCAATACTGACATTTAAAACAGTTACTGGATTTTTTTTATTATTATATTATTTTTTGCCATCTCTTGGACACAAATATGCATAGAATTCCTGGACAGCTGGATTGAAGGATTTAGCTTAAAAAGAAGGACTCCACCAAGCCTTTGGGAAAAGTGCAATTTTGTAGTATGGAGGTTGCATTCAAAAGTAAGAATTTATTAGTGGTGGCTTTATGAGGTTGCTTGAGAGGTGCCTGAGAAAGTAGATTAGAAAAATCACCTTTTCCACCAAAATGTACACATGGAGATAGTTTGCAGATGTTGGCTTTTAGTGGTAGCATGGTAACCAGAGTTTGTGTAAATATGTAAGCATAGTATTTTTTTTTTTTTTTTTTTTTTTTTTTTTTGTTTCTTTTTGCTGGCAGAATATTTCAGGTAGTAGGAGTGGGAACGATAGGTGTGGCAAAATGGGATGCTATTACAACATGCACACAAATAGGAACGTTTACAATTATGAGAAAGGAAGTATTGCCTTGACCAAAAGCATGCATTGAGAAGACTGCAATGGGGGAAAAAAAAGATTCTTTCACGAGTAGAAATATAAGTAAAAAATTAGGGTTTTTTGAAAGACTAGACTTAATGGAAAGATTACAAAGTTGAACAGAGTGAAGTTTCCTTTTGTAATGTTCTGCGTCTTGCTAATTAATAAAGACAGAGTTCGTACATTCCTTACAAAAATTCAGCAAAAATTATGACAGTGGTTTGTTTATTAAATTAGGTTGTTGGCAGGATGAAAAAAAATTCTATAACATGAGTTATAGCTGAAAATGGCTCATAGCCTACATAAAAAGTTAGAGCTAAATAAATACAGATGTAAGTTATGTTTATATAATGAGAAACGCTGCTGAGCTAAGAATTTTAGGTTGGTAAGTGTGAACTACAGACTCGATTCTGCAAACACTTATCAATACCCTCAACTTTACTGACACAAGAAGCCTCATTGATCCCAACAGGACCATATGTGTGCATAATCTTAAATATATGCATAAGTGCTTGCAGGACTGATGCTTGAAAGCATGAACAGAATAGAAATATATTTCCACAGGAATCCACTGAGTAGTAGAAACACACATTTGCCCATTTCTCACTATTAATAATTTCTTTTAACATATCTAGTGAACATTTTTCTGAGTGGCATTCACTTTCCTGGAGAAAATTTTATCTGATTTCTTCAAATTCTTTGGAAAAATCTGTATAATTATTTATCAGATCCTTGGCAAATATTTGTGAAACAAACCAGCATAAAGGACTAGTGCCTTCTACACTCAGCAACTTCAATAGAAGCTGAAGGTACACATCTCTTAGAGGGAGCAAGCACCTATTGAATTAGGATTACAAACAGCTTTGAAGACAAAGAGCTATTCTACCAAGATGGAGCAGGGATAGGGGAATGAAATGCCCTCTGTTTTTGGTGTGTTGTTGTTGTTGTTGTTGTTGTTGTTTTGATTTTTTTCAGTAGTAGTCATCAACTTTGAGGACAAAGAGCAAAACAAAACAATAATCAAATCCAGATTTTTCAAAGTGCATTTGCACTCAACAACTCTTATTTTAAGCACCTACAGTCACCAGTAGATATTCTCTTCCAGGACCAGTTGATCTTATGGAAAAGGTTACTGTCCCCAGGGCTGCTTCCAGTCACACCTTCCATTCCACCCTTACTGTTGTTCACTGTGCTTTCAGAAAAGCCAACCAAATTGCCTTGCACCATTTCTCCTTCAACCATTTCAGCTAAATAAACCAGACTGGCAAAGAGTTGTTGTTGAAAACTGTTTAACTCAAATGAAGTTCTTTAGATTGAAGGAGATTAAGGAGCAATCAGACTATCATCTTGGCTGGCATGTCTATGGTAGAGTATAGCCTCTAGCAGGGAGGAGAGGCCGGCAGCTGTGGTATGCAGAGAACAGCAACTTCCTTAGTTGGCACAGCTGGAGCCAGAAGAGAACATTGGGCCATGGCTTGAGTAAGCAGATGGATTTCCAAAAGGCCTCTGCTTTCATTTACAGCAATTCAAAGTAACAGCTGGATCTTCTAGAGAGCTCTGCAGTCTGAAGATAGTAGTAATCCAATCCCAAATTTGGGGGCTGAGCACTTCAGAAAATACGCAACATCCTTTAGATGTACAGTCAAAAATCAATGCAATTTGGAAAGTCAATTTTGGGTGCTGAATAGACTCAACCAAAAAAAAAAAATCACCACACTTCACAAACACACAGAACAGATTCTGCACCCACATTTGCCTACTAGTTTGTCATCTTACTACATTTAGTGCTGACCTACTTGAAAAATTCCACCTTTGGTCTGGAGGCCAGTCTCTTTAAAGTACCTAGTCCCAAAGGCATTGATCATCACACAGCAACTTGAAACCAGTAGTCAGAGATAGAAACCAAATAAATCCACATTTAAAGTAGCAATGCCAACCAATGAAAATGATATGCCTACCATGTTCCAGATAAGAAGGCGTACCTTCCGAGGGATCGAGTCTTCGAGCTCTCCGCCCGTGCTTAGAATTGTTGTGTACAAACATATTGTCCGACACTGCCAACACATGGCCATCAACATTGACTGTTGTAGATACCACAACCTGCAAGCACAAGAGCAAAATGGAGGAACATTCGGATATATATGTATGTTTTTTAAGAAGCAGAGTGTAATAAACTCAGTTAAATAAATAACAGCTGGGAGCTGCAGAAAATTGCATAGCTATTTCACATAATAACTGGTGCTTATGCTGTACAAATCTAACAAGAGACGCTATTGATGAGTGTGTCTTTGGCATCGAAAGCTTTTGATGCAGTTTTAAGTCAAATTGCAGAGTTTGTAGCTGCATGGCAGACAGCATACTGTTAACCATCATTTTAACAAGAGGATCTTTATTAAGTATTTTTCCCGTGTATACAAGGGCAGCTGTGTTTCACCCTAAATTATACTTCAGTTTCCATACTGAGGTAGATAGAGCTGTTGACATTGCAAATGAGAATCAATTCAGAATAAAAGAAAACAAAAGTGTATTTTGTGAAGTTGCAGAGTTGTTGCATTCCTTCCCACACACATCTGCACTGTTCCCTGCTCAGTACAGGGGACTCCTGAGTGACTGCTCAGTCACTCCAGGCTGTTGGACAGGGCCAAATTTCTCCTGAGCTCTATCTCAGAGAGTATGCGTACTTGTGTATATTCATGCATGCTTGAGAGTGGTGACTTGATCTGGGGAACACAACCCTATTCAACCAGCATTAGCATTATTTGTATCTCCCAGCTTACCTCATTGTCAACACCTGTGACTTGGTTTGAGGCAAGGAGAGGGAGGTGGTGGAGCACAGCCCTGGAATCAGGGTCTGATGCTTCTGCTCCCCAGGGGCAGCCCAGGGTGGGAGAGGAGTCAGACTGGGCGGAGCAAATGGGTAAGTGTTGGGTCCAGAGTTGGGAGACCCAACTGCCTGGAGGTGTCCAGAGAGAACTCTCAACCTTGAGGCTCAGCAGACACCATCCAAGAGGAAATCCCTGTTCAGGCTGAGGCACCTGAGCTACAAACCATAGTGGAGAAAATGCGGGGGTAAAGCAGGGCAAGACCCCAGCAGAGCCACGAGCTCATCACCCCATGTCTCCTCCCACCCTACTCCAACTGCGCAACATCACAGCCTCCCTGGCTTTCATTCAGCCCCACGTCCCACAGCCTTTTCCCAACAAAGTACATCATTACCAGGGTTTTACCCTGGCTAAAGATTTGGCCTTCAGCTGGCTGCTGGTTTATCAGGAGCACGCGCTGCCTTCGAGAACTTCCACTAAAACAATAAGAAGAAATGACCTACACTTCTCCTTACATTAAATAGGGAAAGGGATTAAAAACTGAAACCCACAGAGATATGTTTATTCATGCGACCTCTTACAACCAAATATAATAATTGTCTGTTAATTGCAGTTTCAGCTCCCACCTCATGCTTCGACATGTGAAACAGCAATCAGCAGCTCCTGTTTAATCCACCTATTATGTTGACTAATTAACTTTGCTCGACAGTTTATTTCTTCCTCCATTATCAGCCCCTGTCAGCCGCAAGCACACTGCCGCAAAGGGGGACCTCAGCCCTTTTGATTGATCACCGATAGATTGACATGCAGATTAATTTAATTAGAATCACCTCACTTGAGAAATGAAAGACAATGGCAAGGAGGCTAATAGATCTGCTCTTATAATGAGGCAAGCCTCCAGAGCCATGGCAGAGGATTTCTGATTTATTTTGCTGAATTCCCCAGTCGCTCTGAAAGGCTCTTGCTTTAATTGTTCTTGGTTTTGAGAGGCTTTAGCCTCTGAAGAGGTGAAATGCTTTACAAGGATTGGCAAACATTGCTTCAACTCTCTCAGGAAGCTGCTGCCTCTCAAAGTTGGTCAAATGGGGACACTTAAAGGATCGCTTACAACAATTCAATTTCATCAACTGAATTGGATTAAAAAAATTTAAACAAAAAAATTTCCACCTATTTCTGACCACCTATAAAATGCTTAAAAGTATAAAGTAAGTGAAGCTGCTAAGCTGCCTATAACTGATCCCAAAGTTTTGTCTTTAAAAAGAGGAATACAAAAAAGAATAATTTACATCTAAAAGATCTTAAAGCTGTCCCTCAGAATGGCATTCCAGGCAATAGATTTTTGTGTGTGTGTGTGTTATAAGTGAAAGATATTAAAATACAGAATAAATGATTCAAGAGCTCTTACAGATGGAAATTTGGGAAAAAGAAAGCACCAAACACTGTAGGTAAGATCTTCTGAAATCAAGCTATAGAAAAAAAAAAAAAAAAGCCCTATATATAAAATTCCAAAAGGGATTTCAAAAGTAATTTATCCTTTGCATTCCTGAGGGATAGAACAAAGTTTATGATATTTTCAATAAAATATGATCTTACAGTAAGTGGCTCAGGGTCTGCAATCTTATTTTTGCACTTGCAACCATTACAAATTCTTTGCAACTGGGATTTTGAGCCAAATCCTTAGCTGGCATTGCCTGTCATAGATCCATGATTTATACCAGCCCCTTTTCTTCTTCTATGGGCCTTCTAAGATGCATATGAAAATTAATACTATTGCAATTAACAATAATGACTACAATCTCAAATATTTCCCCCAAATCAAAAACCATATAGGTACATACATATTTCCCACCGAAGCTGTTCAATCTTGTGCTGAAACCCAAACTTTTGAATATTTCTAGAAATGGGATTCCAGAAAACTAATAGTTCAAGAGTAATAATAGCAAGACAGGTCCAAACCTGTGAAAGACATGTATGTAAGCAGCTATCTCTATCCATGCACCTTTCTAGGGAAGAACTCAAGGAAATAATCCTAGTGAGGTCACTTTTCTGGGAGTAAATCTACATTTAATTTTTCCTCCTCAGGGTTCTGAAATTGTTGATGCAACAGATTTTGAACTACTTAACAGTGTCTTCCTACCTACCTCCTGAACTGAGAGTTTGATTTACTACAAAGAGACCACATTGGTGTGGTTCTTCAGTGTCGTTAGCAGAAGAAACTATAAAAGGAATCCCCAAGAGAAACTGTTTCCAGTGTCAGGAAACGCAGAAAAAAAAAGTGGTTACTCTTATGTGTCTGTCTGAAAAAAAAAAAAGATTATTCATACTGCACCTGTAAGAAACAGCAAATACTGCTTAATGATTTAAACACAAAATCTCATTAATTCAAGAATACCGAACATACACTGCACTAACGAAATATTAATACTCCTAATTTTTAACAGAGAAAAATACACCTTGAATACTGTGTGCCACAGCTACATACTTGGATTGCTACAGAGCACTTACATACTTACCAGTTCTACTCATATTTTTAATCTAAAAAAATACTACACTCTCCTCATTTTGATTTTGAAACGATTCGGATATGTTCAAGTCAAAGCACATGCTAAAATTAATTTGCGGAGAAATCATAAAATTAGGGGGAGGGGAGAGCCAAAGTAGACATGGAATGGGCACTGAGGCATCCTAAAACACAGACCATAGCAAGAGGGAAAGGCACACTACAGTTTAATAAATGATTAATGAGGTGCTGACACATTAATGTAAGCACAGGGACAACTGGGCCTGCCAAATCTCAAACCTTTCCAAATTTTGTCAACAACACACAGTTTTAATTTGGGACAGGCAAACACGGAAAACGATTTTGAGCTTTAGCTTCAGCCCTTCATAGATTTTGAATTTAAATCCTGTATCAACACCGGGGGAGACAGGGGCATGAAAGAAACACATTGGTTTATAACTTTGTTCAATGAAGTTGGCACTATCAACTACATTAACGTATCACAACTCTGAATTATTCTGCCTGCCATTAAATAGTTCAGTTGTGAATGCACGGAGCTTAGTTAAAAAAATACTCTGAGACCAGGAGCCTGTAGATCAAGCTATTTATCCACGTTTAGCACTCAGCCTGTTTATTTGTTATGGTACCTCACCTAATATATCAAAATTAAGCATTGCATGACTCCTCATTTTTAACCACAGCCCATTAAGCTTTGCTAACTGATTAAGACATAGCATGTTCCTTGTGCTTTCAATTTTCTCCAGTGTATGGTGAAGGCTCTGATATTTTTGTGATGTCCCCAACATCCAGTGGCAAAAGCAGAGAAAATCTGATTAAGATGATTTCCAGGTTTAAAGTGCATCATTAGTGTTAAATCTGTAACTCCTGCATTTGCTACTCTTCTGAAAGTTATGCAGAAATGGCTTGAGCAATGTCTTTATTTTCACCATCATTTGGTGACCTCTTCCTACAATGTTTTGACTTCTTTATCCTAGTAACTAAAAATTTCTCTCAATTTAATAAGACACTTGAAAAAGTACCTAACTTAAAGCACATAAGTACAATACATTCAGTAATTTTGCTCACATGCACAAGGCCAGGCCAGGCGTTTAATTACCTTGTTGAATTGGGGCACAGCTCTCATTGCTGTTTTACAGCATTTTTCTTCTCTCTCTTTTTTTTTTTCCCCCCACCTTTCCCTTCTCTGGGGATGGAGCCTTGCATGTCCAAATTCCATTATCAGGGATTTGTGAAGCATCATCTCTGTCTCTTATGCAAATTTGCAATAAGACACAAGTGGCTTCAATTCAAACATGAGTGGCAGCCTCCCATGGAGGCAAACTAGCAGCCTAGTCTGAGGAAGAGGTTGTGGAAACAGCATCGAACAGCATGGCAATTTCTAAGTGACTTTCAAGGTTTTCATAACAACAAATGTTTAGGGTTTTATACAGTGACTCAGTCTGAAAAGTTTCCTCTAAATTAAAACTTGACGTGTCAGCTTGCAAGCAATTTTGCTAAAACAAGAACAACAAGATAACTGGGGCACCTGGGTTTCATTAATTACACTAACATACAAAACTGTTTAGGTTGTCTGAATGAGTTTTCAGCACTGAAAAACAAAATCTGGGCAGAATTCACCCATGATACCACTTACTTATTATTATTACCACTGACTGGGGCACTACAGCCCATCCCACCAAAACCGACGACATGTCATGACAAAGAATGCAAAAACAGACTGAGCATCTGCTCCATGGGGTTTCTGGAATAAAAAGGCAAGGTTGGACTAAGAAGAAAATAAGTGGTATCGCCAAATGTTTTGTGCAATTGGGCTGATGAAACACAGAAATGAAGTAATTTTCTTGAGAACAAGAGGGGAGTCTGTAGCATAGCTGAACACTCAACTCAACTGTCTTGAGTCCCTGCATAGATAGTACTTGACTTTTCCTCTCAGATTATCTGTTTCTGCTAATAGAGACACAGCTAACACAGCCAACGCCAGCACTGCTCCAGCACACACTTCTGCAGGCACTCGACACTGCTGATATGCAGCACCCAGTTGTTGCAACCTGGGCATCTCAGACATGTAGGGAAATGTATTTTTCTCCCAGGCTCACAACTGCTTTTATGTTAGGCTTATCTCACTAGCATATTTGCATGCAAAATTCAGGGTAAAACTTCCTAATTCATTTCTATACATGAATGAAGATTCACATGCAGGTCTTCTGAATCAACACATACTCTACCCCCTCCCTGTACTTTCTCAACATGTCTTAGGCAATACTACAGTCAGACAATTCCCTGTTGCCAGAAATAAAACTATTAGGAAGGGAAATTTTCAACATGAACTATCCTTAGACGATACAAGACACGACGCTGGCCCTTCACTGTCTCCCTCATCAAAACCACAAAGCTCTGTTCTAATAACTCCTAGCAACTTTGGGAGATGGATAACTGATACCGTGACAAAAGGTGGACAAGTCCCCAGGCACCTTGACAGTCCGGCACAGATGAGGGAACAAAGTAAAGGAAGGGAAATTCTCAAATTTTCTGTGAAAGCGTATACTACTATTTAAAAAATATTCAGAAATACCTTGGTCTCATCTTTTTAACCAGACCTTTGCATAACTTTAACACAGACCTTTTAAGTCACTGGGAATATTTCAAAGGCACAAAGCAGCTGATGTCAAACCCTCTACTCATTTCACAGGGGCCTGGATTTCATTTGGTTCCTATACACTATCTCAAACATCTAGGTGCATCATACTATCAAGATACTATGTGTATACTTGGTCCTTTTCACCCTAAGAAATAAAAAATGAAGCCTGGATTCCATAGCCTGGCTATTTTGCTTTAAGAAGTCTGTTGCTAAAAGAACAAGTTCAATCTTCTCTCTCTTTAAAAAGAAAGAAAGAAAGAAAAAGAAAAAAAGAAAAGAAACAAAAGCAGCTATTGTAAAACAATAAGCCTGGGCACTTAACAGAACGCTGCAAGCTTCAGTACCACCCTGTATTATAGTATGAACAGTTCACTCTGCTGAAAGTGATTAATTTCTTGAAAATGCTAAGGTCACACTAATTGACATGACCTGTGTAATTAAGCAGTCTCTGTTTACACAAAAAAAGCTCAACTGCTGTGAAGCTGGGTTTGTGTGACAGAATGTCTTTACAAGTCAAGAGATCAACAACCTTTCCTATGTCCTACCTACTCGACGACACAGGCTCCTGATTGCTGTTCTGAGAGAACACGCAAAGGCATTACCATATGAAAATCAGCCTCTAGCCTGGACAAGCACAAACCCTGCAGAGTGTACATGTGAAGCAAGCTCTGACAGGCCCCAGGGGTGACTGCTTGGCCTAAATCCTCATGCTGGTGAGTCCTTTTTCCACTTTCTCCTTCACTGATAATGCCCTCTTGAATCACAGGAGAAATATGACATAGGGAAGAACGTGGGGTGAGAAGCCAAGGGCTCTGCCATGCTAATGCTAGCTTTTATGCTGATTAATTTAATCCCTGTGGCCACATCTCCTCACTTCTGCACATCTATGCTTGGAGGGGCAAATAACACCCTTCTGCCTTCCAGTGTTGTTGCAATTAAGCAGTTCAACAAAAGACATATGTTCTACATATAAATAATATTGCCATTTACATATCATTTAGCACTTTTATTTAAGTGCCACGATGGAACAACAACAAAAAAAAAAAATTAAAAAAAAAGTGCTGAACTACTGCAGAAAGCAGCAGAGACTCTTTTAGAGTCTTCTCCCTCCAGAGACCCATGTAGTCTAGGGAACAAACCTCCTGTTTCTCCCTCAGCTCCCTGAGGCAAATTCCCACTGAACGACTATATCATGCTTTCTCCCTGTACCCATTTTACTCCTCCCATCAAAAGGGAAGGTCCTTTGGCTCTCTACACCGTGTTTTACTTCAGCCCATACTTAAGTAAAGCATCACTAGCACAGTCAAAGGACCATGTCTCCAATACAGGGCTTGGAACTACTGTTTCTCGCATTGCCACCACGCCACTCTCTGCTGCCAGCACTGAGAAAGGCAAGCACAGATCATCTTCTCAAGGGATACTGCTGTTCTTAATCCCAAAATGGACATAGGAGTAGCATAAGAAAATGTCTTTGGCCACCTGAAGCTGTGTTGATACCACAGCTCTTGATCCCCCCTACCACGTGCTGCAAGAGTGGGGAAATATCAGTCCAAAATATCCCAAGAAAGATACACCCAATGGTAGTTTTTTTCCATGTATTGGCTACAGGTTTGGACCACAATCATGTTGATGCAAATTTATGAGTCTTCAGTGCTGCAGAAGAATAACTCCCGAAGTGTAAGCAGAATCATGAGCCTGATTTTATTGCTGAATTACTCTTATACGTTCCTCTGCCCCTTCCAATAAAGATGCTGCTCACTTAGTTTGGCATGTTTACGTGAAGGCAAAAAATTTCGCAGGCAGAACAGAGAACCTCAGAAATGGGTTGCCTCATAACCTAAAACAAGAGTGAGGTCACTCTGATTTTTCTTTTCATGCTTTCACTTCCTGTGGAGATGACTGTATCTTCAAGAGTTTTCTTGTCCAGAGCAAGAAACCCCAAATACTTCCTGCCAATTCTGCTGTGACAAGAAGTCCTCAGGCAATATTCTGTGACCTTATATCTTCCAGTGAGTTACTAGGTTAGTTTGGGTCAAAGTACTTCTGTCCTTAACAGCTACTGATTCTTAAAAGAGGAAGTGTGTCCAACTGACCTGAAATCGACGCATGTCTCGAGGATTTCCTGCATTTTTTAGGCAATTTTGGTTACATTTGAGAAAAAATTTCAAGAAGAACCTGTGGAGAAAGATAAATGGACATTAATATCTCATAAACAGTGCACAGTAGTACCATGTAATATCTGCACGTTTGATCCAACAAAGCATTATTTACGTTAGTAATCCCAACTCAGACGATTCATCCCACTGACTGTCCACTGAGGGAACAGAACTTGTACGGGCCCCAGTCCAGCAAAAATGTAAGCATGTCCTAAGGTGTAAGCATGAACTTAGAAGATCTGTTGTGTCAAAGTCACTAAAGTTTGCAGAGTCAGACCCTCTATCATGTTAAGTGGCCAACCTCGTGGTGCCATCCACAGCAGCAGGGAAGTAAGAGACATGTATTTTGTTCCAGTAAGAAGAGGACAGAAAAATGCCAACCAAGAAAATTCCCTTACGTATAAATGGGGCTTTGTTTTACAAGTTTGCTTTAGTGTGAAATTTTTGATTTAATACAAAAATACAGAAACTGTTCCATATAATCAAAATCTCCCTTCCACAATTAAACTCACTTTGAACATAACACTAATGCTCAAACAGTGGTTAGTGAAAGACCAAAACACTGAGAGAAGGAGGGGGAAGTCTTGGTTAAAAGACTGACTTCATGGAAAAATGAAATATTTTCAGTGCTGTCTATTTCCTGACCATACACAGTTCACTGAAGTAGCTATATGACCCTGACATATATCTCTAAGAAAAGACATTGCATTTTACAAACCCAAAGAAAAAAGCAAACATTTCACCGAAAATATTTCCTTCAGTGTTATGCATCAGTGGACTGTAAACTCATAAAGACAAGTCAATGAATAATAGCGGGTTTCAGATTCCAGGCTTCCTCCTTGAGAGCCAAAGTTTATCAACCTTTTGTCCAAAATAAACTACAGACTAAGGCCCACTAAAGCTCAGCTGTGCAAAATTTAATCCTACAGCAAGTTTAAAACCTAGCGCAACCAGACAGAGCAGCATTACATTTGCAATAACCATCAGTTGACTAAGCAGAAGCTAATCTGACCTGTCTCCATAAACAAAAAGCAAGGCGGGGAATTGTTTGATCCTGTTTTACTTGAAATTGGAAAGTTAACTTTTGCAAGCATCCATCTTTTAACACCCAAATGGAATGTTAAGTCAGCAGAATTTGCACACGCCACCAAGAAGGCAAAACTGGAGGGTAAACAGCTTCAGAAAATCCCTTTTTGATGAGCAGCACTCTTTGCCCCACTCTAGTCGTGATGCTGCCCCTTGAAGGGGCTACTTTTGGTGCTTGTTCCTCCACGACAAGAAAAGCATACCAGACAAATGGCTGCAAGGACAAACTCAAACTCCAAGGGACTGTTTTCATTAAAGAAAGTAAGGTAATGACAAGCATTATAAATTGCGATGCCCAGGATTATCGAGGACTGGATCTCCTGACCCACGAAGTCTCTTCTCATCCTGTGCTCATAAATAAGAGCACACACTCAGCAATCAATATAAAATAAACAGCCGCCACACTTGAATGGGGGTTTGGAGACGCTGTGTTTGTTTACGCCAAAATAAAGAGTGGTGTAAGCCATTACGTTTTCTCATCAAGCAGGTTCTGATATTCAATAACTGAAAGTTGGTGCTATTTGTTGTACGTGTGCATGTCTTTTTAAGCCTGTAATGGCCAGCTGTGACAGCCTGACTCAGATTGTGTAGAAGAAGCTGTCAGCACAAATCTTGGCATCTCGAATCCAGACAACTGCTTGCCACCAGGCGAAGGTTTGTACTCATGCCAGAATGGATTTTGAGAGACAAGCAAATAGGGCATTAATTCCGCCAAAGAAAAACGAAAAGCGGGGAAGAGTTCAGGATCTTACACTTCAGATGATGGCTTTCCTGTCAACAGCTCATCATTTAGCTCATGAGCTATGAAGGGCATGGACATCAGATCCCTCTTGCCCTAAGCTGGCCCTGTCATGCAAAATGCTGGCAGGATCCAGAGACCACCCCTCCATGCGAGATTGCTTGCTGAAATAAAAAGCCCAGCCATCTGTTGGGAGGCAAAGACATCCCCGTCAGCTGGTGCCTGTACACTCAAACAGGCCCTTATGTGGCAAAACCTCAGTACCGCTTACTCTTTGGGAGAAGCCTGCACTTACCCAGGGTTTGCCAGGGGACTGTTCACAGCTTTGCCGAGTGCCGAGATCAGCAGCTGTCTGCTCAGTCTGCCGTGGCCCCAAAGCCACACCACGGCCCCGAGTGGAGCTGGGACATGGAAGAATTAAAAATATCGGTGCTGAAAGATGGCATCAGCCATGCAAGGGTAGGAAGAGCCTTCCCCACCTGGCACCGCGCAGCACATGCAGGCTGTGCAGCTGGCAGTTCCACGCAAGGGTCCCAGAAGAGGGTAAAAGCTCTTCATGAAGCTCTCTGGAGAAACACTATGCATTCCAGCTCAAAGGCTGGGTGAATCACTATGAAATACAAGAGCTGGATTTTGGGGTTTGCAAACTCTGACACAAAGTTTGGAAGTCTAGCTAATCCATTGTACTGTCTCCCACAAATCCTACAGAAGTTTCACCAGAGTAAACTGTAGAAGAAATTAAACTCATCTATTCAAAGCTACCAGAAAAACTCAGGCAAGCAAGCAAACAAAACTTCCTTTGAATTAAATCAACTCAAGAAAAAATTAACTTAAAAAAGAAAAAAACAACAACAATATTTTGGAGAGGAATTTTCAAGACACCATGCTTACACAGCCAACTTTGTTCACTGCATCTTAAGTACAAATTCGCCAGTTTATAGAACATGTACTGCCAAGTGCGGTATTTTTTATTCCACTGAAAGACAAAACAAAGTATAAGCTTTGTTTGGGAATGCACTAGAGCTGGAGCCCCCACAGCTCCACGGAAACATCCCATGCTCGCCCAAGCAAGAGGCGAACAGCTCCCGAGCTGGCACGGGGCACGCTGGCTGACGGCGTCCCTGCTCCAGCACTCAGGCAGCCGTGCGTGGATTAGGACAGTGCAGAGCAGCACTGTTTGTTTCACGGGGTTCACCCCGGTCTCTTGGTTCCTGCCTGAAACCGCTTGCCCAGGTGCCTTCTTCACCTCAAGTCCAGTCCTGCCAGCCTTGTTCATTAGCAACACTTCACTCTGCAAATATTTCAGATTTAGATTGACAGGGCTGGCCCAGGAGAAGTGCCAGCAGAGCTGAGCCCTTTGTAAGCATAAACTTCCATCCCTGTTTTTTTGCATCTAACTTCTTCACAGTGGGGTTTTTTTTTTTTCTTTTTTTTTCAGTTTTAACTTTCTCCCCATTTGGCAGGGCTGTGTAGCATTAATACTAACCACAGAGGATATATAGCATTAATACTAACCACCGGGGTCTGAAATCCATTCCCAAGATGAAAAAAATGTGCAAAACAGAGGAGTGTCAATAAAATCTTCGACTTTAACTCTCTCTCCAAACTTACGTGACTGCTAAACACCAGCTCTTCCGCCACACAAGACTCAGTCATCAATTATACTTATTGCTACCATTAAAAGTTTCTTTTTGCATGAATCAAACAGAACATATTTTCCAACTCCCTTCCTGACTGCTAACATCCCTGGCATGAAGAGCACTGGTGCATATGGAGCCGAGAAACACAAGCCAGCTCCACACGAGTTAGCTCAGGTCCCAAAACATACAAACTTTTACAAAACACCTGGATTTACCGACTTACTTTGCTATTAAATCAAAGGATTGTGCTTCACCCCTTATCCCATAAGGACATAGTTGGACAGTATGGGACTGCAGCTTGGCGGAAAACTAGTTAACTTTAGGTTCTATTTAGCTGTGATAAGATGCAGCTCAGTGCCGGCTGCAAAAACTGCTCAAGCAGTGAAGTCTCTGAGCAGGTAACACGTGCCATGGTATTGTACTTCTACAAATCTCTAAGAAGCTGCAAGAATCAATGTAGAACCATAACCTTCAGTTAAACACAAAACTCCGGTCTGAATTGGACAAAAAAAATTAACTTGAACTTCTGTCTTCTGCGTGCCAGCTAGATGCTCTAACAAATGGGTTATTAGCTCTTCTGGAGGGGTTCTCTCCTTTTCTTACAACTTGATAGAAAATTCCCCTCTGGAGATAAAGATTTTTTTCAAACGAAACTGCTGCATTCCCAGAAAGGTTTTGGTGTCAGCAGGACTCTGCTCTCACCATTGCCCTCTACTCTCTGCTAGTGAGGGGATCTTTCCCCAGCCCAATCTGAGCTCTCTGGTTGCCCCCACTGCCTTCCCACACTGCTTCTTCTTCTAACTTAAGACACCTGCTCCCTGCTGCTGCTAGCTCCTTCCTGACACCCAGCCTCTGATTCCCTTCCTTTGGCTGCAGAATCTAGTGAGCACACTATAAGCTGGAGGTCACTCCACCTATATAAAATACTCCCTGCCATTCATCACTGGCCACCTTGTCCATCACGCTGCAAACCCTCTGGTTTGTGCAATATCCACCCTAACAGCATCCCACTCTTTGCCACTGCTAACTACCACAGTGATTCAAATTAAATAAATAACAGCAGAAATCAAAATACCAGTAATAAAGATGTAAAAGGATTTTGCCTTCTTACTTTTCTTGCCACCACAAATTAATACCTATGTCTATTAAAAACAAAGAGTTAAATTAAAGAAAGCAAACCCTGACATGATCTAGGTCTGTTCTTCTGTCACTACCCCGAAAGAAATTTAAAGGAACTCAAACACGAAGGCTTAGCAGTAGGATTTTCTTGCCATTGCCACAATAAATATGTCTGTGGAAGGAGAAAAAAATAGTTGGAAAGAGAAGACCTGCTGCATTCCTGATGCTGAAGAAAAGCCTGTTTGTTCCCAATACATTGGAGAAGTTGTTCAGGAACAGTTCATCCATGTGAAAATATGACAGCTGTCGGGCTGCCAAGGTCAGCCAGACCAGTGGCTATCCAGAAAGTGAGTGCCAGTTATACAACTTAAACCTGTCTAGGGCAAACAAAACTGACAAAACCCAACTTTTCTGTGGTGTAAACTCATTTGATAGAAGAGGGCAAATTTAGACTCCTGGATGAAACACAGCAGTTAGCATATGTGGGTTTGCAAAATCGGCAAATACAAAATATATGGGCCAGTGCAATAATTAGCAACTGTCCACCAAATAAAAGGATTGCATACCCATTCTGTATGACATACCAATTCAGCAGAGTACTAAATATGTGCATAAATTTAAATACAGAAGCAGCCCTGTTGGAGACAAAGGTGCTACTCACATACTACAGTACCTTGCAGAACCAGCTCTGCTGTCAGCCTTACTCCTTTCTGTGATCGTCCTCCCAGAAAAGAGGATGCTGGGGATGTGACACTACAAATACAGTTTTCTCAAACAGTATCTGATGGATATTTCATTTCTGATGAAAACTTGGCATATAAAGATGTACAGAAGCCAATACAGGGGTGAATCCACAGGTCACCAAGAGGCAGCCAGCACACACTTCAGCTGCTTCATTTGCTTCTTCAGGGATCTCTATGCACTTTTCACACATACCTCACTTTCTCAATCAGCAACTTCTATCGCATATACTGGTAACTAAATCTAGTTAGCAATTTACCGCTAAAATTAAAATATGGAGAATATGCATTGTTTCATGCAATTTTCATTTAAAATAAATAATCAAAATGTAGAAACATCCTTTTAGAAATTTCAGAAGGACTAAGTATATTTCTTTCCTTTCCAAGATGACTTTTCTAATCAAAACTCCTATCTTAAGATGGTAAATTCCCAACTTTTTAAAAATTAAGCTAAAATAAGACTTTCTTTTTTCCTTGAACTATAATGCATTGACTTTTCCAACATTTTTAAGCTTTACTTAAAGGGAGTGTTTTTTTATGCCACTTTGCCACAGAAAAATTGTCATAATAATGGAATTTCCTACACTATAGAAAATCTGAGCCCAGCCCAGCTCTACTGATAACTGCAGAAAAAGGAGGGGAAAACAAATCTTATTATTTAAAGTATGCAAATTCCCATTTATTAATGAGTCTATTGTAGCCCAGTTTTGTTTTTTTTGTTGTTGTTGTTGTTTTTTTTTGTTTGTTTTGTTCTTTTACCTCACAGACCTTTTCATGTACAACTAACTGGTCATGTCAGGTACTCTATTCACAAAAGAAAAATTGAGCCTTACACTGATATTTACCAGCATGAGGCTATGCATGGAAATCAAATATAGGCATGGGGAAAACCTCCTATTACCCACATGTTCACAGCTGGATTTTACTTGGCTCTTTAGTCAATAAACAGCAGTAGCTACCTTTTGTGGCATTTTTACAGCAGGAAATTTATTCTGCAGAAAAGAAATTAAACACCAGATACAGTCATCTAACTCTCTTCTAAACATAACCTTCTTGAGTTGTCAAACATCCTAATTAAGAAGAAAAAAAAAAATCCCAAACCTGCTCTCACTGGATTCAGTGTTCTCAGTCACTTAAAACTGAAGCTGAATCAGACCTATATTTTGTATTTATAGGATGCGAAACACTTCACTGGGATGAAAAAAAAAAAAAAAGGCCTGGAAAATTATCTAATTTACTAGAAAGTATGCATCTCCCTCACAAACTGCAGAAAAGGTCCAAAAAAAGCCAACGTGACAGAGAGACTAAGCCTCAAGCAGTCAGAGTCTATTGACTGAGATTCTTCAGGCAATGCCATAATAACAGAAACAGAATAGTCTACATTATTTTTGTGAACTTGCTCTGACTCCTGGAGCTAGCATAGCTGGGGTTTGCTGTTATCAATACAGTAAATATTCAGTTCAGCACAGCAAATAGGTGAGGAGACACCCACATAATCACCAAATCAGAAGGTACAAATGCCCAAAACAGCCTTAAATTACTCATTGCTCACTTCACCAAGTGTTTCCAGTCATTTTTCCTTAGGTCTGCATGTTCTGCACAGTGAAGCACAGCGTATCAATTTTTCATCTTGCATCCTTTGGATCTAGCTCTCTGATATTGTTATAATGCATCAGAGAAATTTAGAGTACTTTGGGAAACTGTGTTTGGCATTTTTGCCCATGAGTGAGTTAAAATCCCAGGGAGACTGTTTTGTTTCTTTTCTCCCAGATTTTTAATAAGAAAAAGAAAGAGATAGCACTACCAAAAAACATCATCACAAAACAGAATTAAAAATAGTCCAGAGGCAGGTTTGAGTGCTCAGTTTCTGTAATTTAATTTTGCCCCTAGATCTGACTTCTTAATATTTTTTTCTTAAAGTAGTGAAAATCTGAATTTTCTTATATCTCCTTACCTGCACTCAGCTCCATTACCTAAAATTTTTATTAAATTTCAACTGCAGTTATGCTCCTATCATAAAAAAGTTGGAAGGAGTTTATGCCTTCTGTGCACAGAGCATACACAGTGTATTTGGTTTATGACGGCTAGATGCAGGATAACTGAACATACACACGCCCACTATATTATATTATAGCACTGGCGGGTAAGCAGCAGAGCCGCGCGCCCATGCCCCACGCAGAGCTGCAGTTGTTTGCTTACATAGCACAGAATCCTCCCGAGCTCTGCCTTTCTTTGCATGCTTCAAATCACACTCTGCTCTTTATGAGCTGATGGGCCAATGCTTTAGCTGAAATTGTGACAGACTTTCCAGCGTTAGAGTACTTCATCACCACGAGTGGTCACATAACCAACAAAATTTATCTTTACTTATTTACTAAAAGAATTAATATTCAATCAATTTGTTTCAGCTTAACTACTTTTCCTTTCACTCTTTCCCCATTTCACCCGTTTGATCCCTCAAATACTAGGCTATAAAAGTAGGTTAACTAATTCTAATTTTTACCAAAGATGCTAGACTTCAGTCACTGAAAAAAAATATACAACAGCTCTGTGGTCTGTCATAGTTCACACAATGCCATTGAATTAGCAGCCCTCCCAGAGTCATACTTTTGCTAAAAGAACCTCTGTTCAGTGTAAGCGATGACAGATAACAGCATTACTGTTATTGTAATATGATATCAGTATTTGGTCGCCTGCTACCTCAAGGTAAACTACTGTAACTTTAGCATGGTTACCGAAAAGCATCAGCAGTATTAAAGTCATGGTATGCTGGACAGCAGTGTTAATCCAGCCAGCTGAAGCTGTTTCTCTCTTAGCAGATGTGGGACCCTAAAACTTGTCACCTGGAGCTGAGGGTGCTGATGACATATTTCTTTCATCAGCTTACTGAGAAAGTTATAAAGATTCACATTGTAAATATTTCATGTGTGGGAAACAGCCACTTCCTTTCTTTTGCCCACCTTTCCCTGGATCAGACACGTGAACGCTCTACAGCATATAAAGAGCTTGCATATAAAATTGCGTGCAACTTGCCTGCACGTACAATAATTAATGGCTCCTCAAATAACCTGACACCAATAATATCCTTAAATAACACTGACACAACAGTGTGATCATCTGAACCTGCAAAACCCAGAGGCACAGGCTATTTAAAGGACATGTGTAAGCAGTGTACCTTCTGGCCGGAGTCTGAGCCTCTGAAGCACAGAGGAAAGTTTCTGTACCAAGAGATGTGGAGTGTTACTCAAAACCCTGCTGAGTAGATGTATCCTTGAATGGTTAGGTTAGGTGTAGATCCTGTTGTAATGGTATTCCTTCCCACAACCTGGATCAAAACCTACTCTGGTTTTGTTTTCAAGATTATTTTTTTTCTTTTAAGTGGAAAATGCATAATGTTTAAAAAAAAAAAAAAAAAAAAAGCCAGGAGGTCTGGTGGGACTGACATGGAAATGATATTTGACCAGATTTACACATAGGACTGATAGCCTGAAAAGACAGAAAGGGTGCCATTTAGATCTCTTATTTACAACAACCCACACGGTATGCCAATAATAAATCAGAAGTGCATGAGAAATGCAGAAAGTGGTTATTGAGTTCATTCATATCTCACAATCATCAACAATATACAATTCCAAGGAGTCTCCGGCCCCAGGGAAATGTAACAGAAATCTAGTGCACATGCTGAAGTGTGCCCATGACATGCTGACTCTGTGCAAGCTCAGGGGCTCTCTGCTTTAGCTGTTCCACTGCCTCAGGACCGCTGCCAGCGAGAGAGACATTTGCAGGACCATGGGATTAGCTGCTGGGATGACACCCCAGCCTCAGCTTTTGCGTCACCAAATCCTCAGCAGAACTGTAACAGTGATGGCCAACTTGGAAACAAGACTGTAAATCTCCTGTTCACACTGTCCTGCTATGAAGATGAGCGCAATTTACCTCACCCGACCCAGCTGGGTAATTACATAGAACTTGGAAAGTGTCAATATTCTGAAGGATTGATGGCAACCCCTCAACAGACAATTCATATTTCAAAAAGCAAATGAAGAGTTTGTTTCAAATAAAGTATAACAGCAGGGAAGGACTTCATGTAGGGGAGAAAAAAAAAAACAATAATGTTATTAGTCATTATAACTTTTAGTAACTTAATAACTAAACTGGGGTCCTGGTCAGAGTTGGTAAGGAAGGACAATCTGAAAGAGATTCTGTTGTGAGGTGTGATTCTTTTTTTTCCCATAATAATCTTATTTTGTTTCTTTCTCTTGCAAAAAAAAAAAAAAAAAATCTAGTTAAAAGGAGTCTTTGAAAGAAACCACTGAGGGTGAGTCTAGAATTAGGTGCCCAGTAAATAATGCAAATATATATGTGTGTATGTACATGTGTCTTTTCTTTATACAAGAAAAGATCAAGCATAAAAATGCTGTGGAACAAAGTCACTGCCCTGAGCTCCTGCCTACGAGCTGGACATTCCACTCAGGGGTTCCCATTGTTTCATGATATTTAAGAGAATAAAGCTCTTGCTTCCTTTGCAGCAGGGAGCTCTGGCAGTGAGGACGGGTTCCGGAGCATTGTTACTATTTTGAGTGCTGGAAGGAAGCAAAACGCTGTTTTGTGGAAAGGCGGAGGCACTTTCTTTGAGCTACGCATGTGGTGGCTCAACAAGAGAAGATATTGCAGGGTGTTTGAAAGGGATACTGAACCGGCTCTAGGTATAAAATTCTGCAGAATTTCTGT
Source organism: Chauna torquata (assembly GCA_013399475.1). NCBI lineage: Eukaryota > Metazoa > Chordata > Aves > Anseriformes > Anhimidae > Chauna > Chauna torquata. The sequence goes on along the minus strand of VXAL01013276.1, from coordinate 411,908 downwards.
GTGTGTCTGCATATATGCAGGCAACCCAGACACTGTAAAATGTATTGTAAGTTACCACGGAAGGGGACGACTGAAAGAGAAAGGGGAAAAGAGAAAGTTTGTGATGTAACAGTGAAGAAGATTACACCACATGTAATGCTGGAGATGCCATCAACAAGTATTGAATGTGTGCGCTACCTTTAACATGACATTGGAAGAGCTTAATTAATCTTATCTATAATGACCTGCGCAGCAGACGTGTAGAATCAAAACATATCTACTTATATCAAAATTTTTGGATGAAGCACAGCAGAGCTTTTCCTAAAGCAATGGGCCTTGAACATAGAGGAAAAATACTTTTGCTGATGCCCTCTTCTACGTCACAGAAACATGAAAAGCCATTATAGCCTGTAGCTACAAAGTCATCATTTGCACCCATCCAGAATGGTGGTGTAGCTAAGAACACTTTTGTCTGCCCTTGAAGCCAAACACCCAAGCTGAAGGAGAAAAACAAATGTCATAAACTGGAGTAGAATTAAGATCAGAATGCTGGTGACAAGTTATAGGTGGGGTGAGGTAAGGACATGAGTTGGCTGTAATAAAACATATTATGCTCATGCCACTGTGTACTTGATTAATTGGAATGTTGAGAAACAGCATATTTAGCATAGAGTTCAAGTGATCCAAGGCATTGTAAGGACAGAGGCACAGCATCAGATACCCTTACACAAGGGAGCAGGGAATGTGACTTGTCTTTGGGAAAGAAGGTGACCTCTGTTAGCAGCAGCGGGCATCTTCTATTGGCATTAAAACATGGTCAAGAGTTGGGCTCTCATATATTTCTGGCTGTGTCACCAGCACGCCTTTCTATGTGAAAGCAGGGATTATACCCCTGATAAATAGGATTCATATCCACAAAACACACCGCATGAGGATTTACAAAGTCCTACATAAATTCTGCATAGTTACTATTTTTTTGTATCACCACAGAGCAATGAGGACAGAATTAGCAACAGGAAAAAGTGGGTTTGCAAAGAACACCGAAGTAACCTTGTCAGATTATCAGAGCAGAAGTGTTGGAGTTCTTGTTCATCTACATCATACCAATGAAAGCCACAATTAATTCAATAAACTAGGAAGTGCTTGCAAGTTAACAACTTTTCACTCTCTCTTTTTTATGTTCTACTGTTCTTCTTTTGAGAACAATTGTGCTGGCAACTGGCAAAGAGTAAAGAGGATGAGCAAAAACTCACAGCTGGCCCTCCTCTAGCACCTCCCTGGAAAAAATATATATATTTCCTTGCTAATGTAAACATAACTATCAAATCTCACCCTAAATCTTTCTAACTAGACAATAGCTTAAAACCATCAAGAATGCTACATGAGTACAGAATATTGGTTTTTTTTTTTTTTTTTGTGCTCAACTCTGCAGCTCTCACAAAGTTCCACTAAAGACTTCTCTATTAAGACCTAATTGCATAATAATTGGCTTAGATGTTGAAACATATTATCCTTTCTGTAATACATACATATCACTAATGGAAAGGCTGAAATCCTTTAGAATGGCTGGCAAAACAATGTGAACTTAGAGGACAAGATCAGGGGCTGATCTCAGAGATATATTAATATAAATTTACAGAAAACATGAATTTTCATCTTTTCTGGTGAGTTGACACTCCAGACCCAGAGTTAACTAATACAGGAAATAAAAACACAGCTCTGCGCCCAAAGGCTTGATGAATCTCATTTGCTGAGCATACAATATCAGGTTTTAAATGCCCACTCAATCTCCAACTAAAAATTAAGAGGGAGTTTGAAGAAATACTTTGCAGTGCCAATGACGCATTGTAGATAACATGCTAAAAATACTCTCGCATCATTGTGTCAACAATAACCACCAACCAACAGACAACCCTGATAAAATAATACTCCATGCTTGATTCAGTATGAGAAGGAAAATGCAGTTAAATGTATATTATCTAAAACAGGTTCTGTGTGACTTTGATGTCTGTTAAATGACATAACATTTCTCCAAGTTCAGAAGTATGAATCATTCAGATTGCAACTGGACGACAAAGTTTCTACCCTCAAAGTTTTCTTGGACTGAGCAGAATTACAACAACTACAAACCAGTTGCACCATTCCTGCCTCTGAAATGAACCTTTTCTGATGCCCTGGAGCTGCAGTAGTGCCTGTCAACAGCAAGTTTTAGCCTTGGCACCTTCTGAATCCTTCACCAGCATTTTACAGAGTAAGTTCATGGATATAAATAGGCAGGTTTGGCTCACTGTATTTAGGAGAGCGTGAAGATCCCTTCATCTAAAAGATTCCTGATGCTCGGTACAAGCAGCTAGCTGGAACTAGCAAGGACACTGGGGAGAAAACTTTTATCCTTGCAGAAAGTATCTTGGGACTTGTTATGACTACGGGTGGTCAGACACTTGACTTTTTGTCTCTCCTCAAAGACAGCACCTCCACCAACGCAGTACTCTCTAGCGTGACACCTCTTCAGCAGCATCTGAAAGGGAAACATACCTCCTACTGAGTCACCAAACACTGCTTCCCACAGTAGCTAGGCTTTTCCTTAGAGGACTCCTCTTTTTAAATAAAACTTGTCAGTCTAGTGATGCAGTGCCAATAACTCCATGTGGTTTTGCTTTTCTATATTCTGAAGGTTGCTTTTAAAAAATGGGTTTCATTACACAACTGGTTACAGCCAAGTGGTATGTCAAAAGTTTCAAACTGATACAATTTTTTTGCAACTGGTCATAGCCTTCTTGATCTCCATCCAGTCATTTAGAAGGCATATTTCTAGCGTTTACCTACACGTTTCTTTTAAAGCAACAAGCAAATAGAGCCTGCACTCCTTGACAACAGTTCCAGGTTATTTTCTTTCCACTGCTAAAGATCACAAAATAATAACAGGTTTTTTTTCCTTTAGTAAAAGGAAGTTTTGTATCGAATCATAGGCAATAATGCATTTGCGATACGTAAACCAAGACAGAAAGTGGAGCTGGCAGAATACCCACTGAAATGTCTTGCCTTCATCCCAGGGAAGATCATGCTTTTAAGATGTTCAGGCAGAAAATTTTCTGGAATTTTAAATACATTAATAGTTCAAAGTACTTATGACTCCAAGCCAAAACCCCAAATTGGAACATTGCTGAGCTCTGAGCAACCTTCAGTCTGCATCCTAATCCAGTGGCTGCACACATCTTTGTACAAGAGTGAAACACAAATTCAGATGGAAACAGCCACATGTTTTGTGAAGTTCTAATTTGAGTTTGTCACCTGACCAGAAATAACCAGTTCAGACCCCATCTTGGGGACCTGACCTCAGGACCAAGAAGCCTCTAGAATGAAATTGAAATGTCTTCCTTAAGTGTGCGAGAGGCATTTCCAAACTATGTCCACCCGTTACTTCTTAAAGGACATTGGCAAATGGCACCCCTTAGGCTGTATAAATCTCTGCAGAAGGAACTGCATAATTTTTCTCCCATCACAAACCTTCCAGTCTAATATTTGACAGCCTAGATCAGGTGCTGTCCAAACATTTATTAAAACATTTTAAATGATGAATATATCCAATTATTACTATTAATGCAGCTAATACTGACTAATGAGGGGGAAACATACTAGCTTGTGTCCCACAATTCATTACCCCTGCCTTGTCAACAATTCAAAGCCCAAAACCTAATCATCCATACCGGGCCCTGTTATATTTCACACGTCACATTTAATAAGTCACTCAGTGCCTATAAATTAATGTAACATGTCGGCGTTTATGAGTGCAGCTTTGTCGCTGTTAACAAATGATGTGCTGGCCTGGTCTGCTGCAGCTCGGCAGTGACGAATGATGGAGGATGATTTTTCTCCGAACTATAAACTACACACTGGGGACCACAGCAACACATAGATACATGTATGGGCACGTGTGCTCACACATGTACACACATAGTGTGTATGGAAATGGTATAAAATGCAAAGAATGTGCGCCTGCATATGTTTTTGTAGGCATATTTCACATATTTTGATGCAGATTTTTTTAAGCCGGTCATTCAATTTTGTCAATAGATATCATACCTGTTCATACATGCATATATATGCACTCTATGTAGCATATAGCATTATAGGAATGTATATACAACTCTCCAGGAAGTTAAGCAAAAATATGTCTACTATATGAATCACATTACAATTTCACCTGCATTACTTTAAGCCAACTAAGTTTATAGAACAATACTACACACAGATGGGGCTGAGCTGGATTTACAATTAGTCTGAACACTTGTAATAGTTCCATGCTTAGTGCTTTCATAGCCAACCACAGCCTGAAACAGAAATGAAACACTGTAGACTTGTATTGCAAAACATGATGCTGAACTGCAGATGACTGGCACAGCACCAACAGGTTTTGCTGGATTTTTTTTCTGAGCAAAGCTGATTTTTTTTTTTTTTAACTGTATTAATAATTCACAACTTAAGACCTTAAAGACATACAACTGATAGAAAAAAACTGTACCTGTGATGTACACGTAATTTTTAACCTGTTTCTTCCTATTTTCCTGCAAGAAATGTAAGCACTGGAAAGTAACAGGGAACAAGTTGGTGTCTTTCTGGTTACTTTGGTTACAGCTGTCGCAGGTTCGTGACTGATGAAAGACATCTGGATCTACATACAGCTGCATTAAGTACTATACGCAGTAATAAAACTGCACGTTGCAAATGCACACTGTGGCCAGGAGGAAAGTTGTCACTGGAAGTAGCTTTTATAGAGCTCAACTGGTTTGTCAGCAGTGGAGGAAGATAAGGAAAGGACCTCTGACAGATGAGCTCTAGGAAAGCTGAATTTTACCAAATCACATACCAGGATCCCTGTTTTGGTTTTGTAACAAAGCTTTCCTGATGGTAATGTCTGTTTCTCCATTCTGTACTCTTTTACATCAATGATGTATCCCATGCAACAGCAACAGATTCCCTATGAAATTAAATATGTTAAAATACATGCAATAATTTGGAAAGTTTAACTGAGATGTGAATGCATCGGTGCTGAGCCCGCAGCCAGTCTGGGAGCAGTAGATCTGACTGTGAATTTTCTGGGTACTTTTTTGCCTGTGTTGGGAAATGACAGTCTGTAAAACAGAAACTTTTTGTGGGAAAGAGTCATGTCTGAGGGTCTGCCAATATGAAAAAATTTTCAGAAAAAAACCTGCAGTGTGTCAAAACATCATCTTCAGCTAGTTTATAAATGAAAAGCATCCTTTCCTGGTAAAATATAAGACTTGCTTGAGAATTTTAGTTGAAGTTTAAAAAAAAACCTTTGAAGTACATTTAAAGTTGACATGAAAATGACTGAATAGAAGCATTTTCATTCATGAATTTCCCTTTTTTCTTGGACCATTGACCCACAAATAGCTCAGTGATTTTTATTTTATTTATTTTAAACCTGGTTTCAAACCTGAAAACTCTTGAAAGGCCTCTGGACCTGGTAAAAGGTTTCCTGCATAGGTCTAGCAAAAATATTTGTGACACCCAGGGACTAAGCCCACTGAAGCTGAACCCTTCCAAGAGGGAGCACCACTTTTCCAGCAACACTGTGACTTGGGAATCCCTGCACAGATACATTGCACTGAATTTGGAACAAATCACAGGTACTGAGATTTAAATCCACCTCTTAGGAACAAATAGCAAAGAACAAACTGAGCGGTGCTAACACCAAGAGCTCCTCTGCCAGCTGGATTTGGGAGGCTTTGCCAAGCTTTCCGCCCAGGCAGCACTGACAGAGATGGGCTTCTCTGGAGGCCGATTCTGGGCAGGAGCCCAACCCAAGTGCTCCGAATTGTCTTTGGAAAAAGTTTGTCTTTCCATAGTCTCCATGGAGGGTGGCCAGCTTCCTGATTTGGGCTTTTCCACTGTGCTCCAGGGCTAAGTTGTGCAAATACCCCCTTGAATACTTTCTTACAGAATGGGAAATTTTAACCTCTCTATAAATACTGTCTCCAGAAGTTATATACTTAAGCAGTGTTCAAAACACTTTAAGTTTCAACTACTGACAAAGGTTTGTTCTTTGCTTAACGTCAGCAACTGTGACTCACTGCTTCCATGTCCTATTGAAACAGCAATACTGAACAGTAGTGCAACAAAAAGCCATACTTATATTCCAAAATCACTCCATCCTGGAAGGGCCATCCAATGGTTAAAGTACTAGACCAGAACACAAGACCTAGATTCATATCTCTTGCTTGGCATACTTTGTAAGCTGCCAAGTCGCTTTTAGGCTGCTAAAGATGCAATTAAGCCCTCTTGAAAGTCCTACTGCACATTTTACTGCATCTTTAGAAGTCAAAACACCTTTAAAAATCTAGCTTTAAATCTCTCTGTGTCTTCTTTTCCCATCTTTAAAATAGGGATCATGACACTTCCCTATCACACAGGTACTGTAAGGATAGATAAAGACAAAAGACACTTTCTAAGGTGTCACAAATATCTAGGATTGTCTCATGTATTGTTGGCATAAAAAAAACTCAGATATTTTTAAAGACTTCTGATATATAAAGAGGGAAACGATTTAGTATTTCATAGACCTTTTTTTTTAATGCCTCTAAGAAAATTATTCGTACAGGCAATATCAGCAAAAGAAGCACACTTACCAATTTGTTTTTCTAGGTCGTGTACAGGGTTTTTTTGGTACTTCATATCTCTAGACTAATAGATATGGTAAAATTTTGTTCAAAGGCTTGAGAATCACTGCTCCTGCACTCTACGTAATTGGGCAATACCTAGTGCTGAAGGAAATCATTTTGGAGTACAGTCTGAGGTCAGCCACGGTGCAGCAGCGTGTGGTGCCTAACAGCAAAGGCTAGTTGACCAATTAAAGCTAAGTGATGCCTTGGTGTCCCAGCAGCCTGCCATTTGCACAATGTGAAAGGTAATAAAGACCCTGAAAACCCAGGACCACATACCAACCAAGCAATACAGAGGCCTCTTACCAAAGAAAATGATGAGGGGAGGAGGGGAAGAAAGAGGATCCCCAAGATACTAAATATTCTTAATAATTTCACTAAAGAAAATTTATTTGGTAATTGGCTATTAAAATTTGTGTTATTTTCCCAAAGTGCAATATTGTAATTCCAGCACCTAACTCAGAAGTTGTATGGCACAAACTTTCCTTTCAAGAAACTCTGTGATAACAAACACCTAGGCAAGCAGAAGTTGAGACCATTGCTCCTGACTGAAAACAAATCGACTGAGCAGCTCTGCTTTACGGCATGCCCCCGTTACTTTTTTTAATCCCATCCTCCTCCATGTCCTGTCATTCATTTATCATCTCTAGTCCTTTCAGTCATAAATTCTGTGTGGCAATACTATATTATTTGTACAGAAACCTGACCTACTGGAGGCCTCCAGGTACTACTGCAAAATACACGATATACTAGAACAAACTTCAGCGGTTTTTTTTTTTTTTTTCCTTACATACACACTGAGCTGTAAGTGGGCAGGAAGAAAAGCAAAAAGTGAGCCGAGTGACTAACAGGAAAACTTAGTAACATACACTTGCCACATCAGTCATACTTAGCTCTGAAAACTTAGAAAACTCCATGAGAAAGGTGAAGACTTTGCAATAAAGCTATCACACCAGCACTGATAGAAACAGCTTTAAAAAAATGCAAAGAAGTAGAATTACCCTGTTGCAAGGGATTCATGGAATCTTTGAAATCTTGAAGAAAAGAAAAGAAATCTGCATGACAATAACACTGTTTTCTTCTCTGAGGGACCCACAGGGCTCAAAAAATCTTACAGGAAAAAAAAAAAACAGCTTTTTTCAATTCACTCCATTGTATATAATGGTGAATGTTGCGAGGTTTATTTTATAATGATTTATTATCAAGAAAAATAAGGGCTCAGGCAGAGACATTTTCTCGAGAATTTATTGTTCACCAAAATGGTTTGTTTTGCAGAAACATTTCTTTTTCTTCTTTTTTTTTTTTTTTTTTCCTTCTCCCTGGTAGTTCCTTTTGGCTTCATCCCAGAACTGCCTCCATCCATATTTTTCTTTGCTTTAAGAGAGGTAAATTTTAAATCTTAATCTGTTCTGCTACCTGCTGCTCTCAGACTTCCCCTGCACAGGGATGCTGCATCCATAATCACAGGTAAGCCACTACCTTTTCCTCTTTGCACCATACTGGCCTGGTTCCTCCCTCCTGAAACCTCAGAGGTGACCCAGACCTTTGGAGACCCAGGAGGCAAAGCATTGCCAATACAGGACTCAGTCCAGCGCCACCTGGAGACACAGATCCATGCCTGAATCCCACGATCAGGGATCTGCTATGCCAGCAAAATCACTGCTGGGGAACACCCAGGTGGAACAGGAGGCCAGGAGAAGCCCAAGCCCTTCAGCTGGAGCAGAGGCCAGTGTTCAGGAACTGGCTCCCAGAGGGAAACAGCCCAGGCAGAAACTCAGCTGGAGGAACATCCCTCCTAATCCCTGCGCAAGGAGCAAAATGAGCTGCACTGAAATGAAGGGCTTTAACCAGCTCGCCTTACCACCTGCCCGTATGAACGAGCATCCCTACAAAAGGCCTAGCTAGGTGTGCTTTGCATGATCCTGTGCTATTTCAGTGCCACCACAGACTGATAAAGCTTCATCAGTCTGCCTTTCCCATGCATTTGCAATTCCTTATTACGGCGGAGGGACAATTTATATTCTTTGTATACTTAGTCCCTACAGTCCCTCTGTGAGTTAAGGAAATGCCACTGTTCTCTTTCCATAGAGGAGGAAAAGAATTGACTTAACAAGGCCATACAAACATTTTTGTGAAAAGAAGGGAAAGCATTCCAGGGCATGAACAAGTATTCTGGCCCTGAATTTCTACCTCAATAATTATTTCTTACAATTAGAAAAGTAGAAGTATTAAAAATGTAAAATAAAGTCTACCTCAGCTGCATTTTCCACTTAGAACTAGCATTTAGTTCAGAAAGTAAATAAAGTAAAAACCAAGTAGGTGATGAAAAGTCAAAGTGCATTGTATGTCTAAGTTAAACTGCTGCAATACCACATATTCAGTAAAAAAAAAAAAAAAAAAAAAAAACAAAGTCAAAAGTAGGTCAGAAAAGCTGACAGAACTAATCGCAGAAAAGAAGAATAGAAAAATTGATGGAGAAAGAGCGCTTTTCATGATGAATTCATAGTCATTGTTTAATTGAGTACAATGAACTTGAAAATACACTTCATGAATGTCTGTATTAGCTGGACTGCTGTATGTTTGTTAGCAGTTAAGATACAAAAACTGATCAATAGTGTAAAACAAAGGAGCTCAGGTATGCATGTGTACTCATACATCACTTCAATAAATTATTCTGGGTGTTACAACCAGGGGGAAGGGAGGGGGGTGGATTTAGAACAATCATTTTGGGATCAAGAGCTAAATCATTTCAACCACATCTTGATTTCTGCAAAACTCTGCAGGAATTATGAGGCTTAACAGCATCTCAACAATTAGCATATTATAAATACAAAAATGATATATTAAAGTGAGAGGAGAAAAAGGCCAGCATTTTACACCTACAGTAATATAATTCCACTACTTAATGCAAAGTAACAGGCATTAGAGTGTTTGGGATCCTCTTGTATAGTGTTATCTGCTCTATCAGTAAATGAGACTATGTGAACAGTACAACCTATAAATAATTCAAGGCCTGAGATGGCAATTATAGAACCATGCACAACCAGCATGAATATTTTATGAAGGCTAAAACAGCCCTCAGAATGAATCATGGATAGATGAACACACAGGCATACACATACACACACACACTCAGCTGTTGGCCAAGTATTGCTTCCAGACATGGCTTATATCTGATCCTTAGTACATCTAAAAAAAATCTTGAACACAGAAGTCAGAAGTTACATCTGTATATTTATATATTAAAAGATATTAAAAAATAAATAAAGCAACTGTAGAAAAAAAAATTGTTTTACTGCTGAGAGAAAATGTTTATTTCTTTCCAAAGATTCTAGTAAAAATTCTAAACAACTTTTTTGTATGCACAAAATGTGGTTGATAAAGCAAACTATCAGGTCCAAAATAAGGGCCTGCAACGGCTTATTGCAGAACATGTATATTGGCCTGCAAAATCTGGCACTACACAAGGACTTGCCTACATGGAGATATTTACCACTAGAGATATACAAGTACAGCTCATACTGGTATAACTTCCCATATGGGCACTATTATTGCAGCACAAGAGCATTCACATGGGAGTTACAGCATATAACTACTCCAGCATAATTATACGGGTATAATTATGCCAGTAAATTTCCCTGTATTAGCAAGCCCAGAGAAAACCTCCTGGTAAGGAGCACTGCACCACTGCATTCTGCCCCAACACACAGCCAAGGGCCTGCAGCGAAATACAACCTCAAGCAGAGGATCCCCAAACCCTGCTCCCAAGCCAGGATACTCAGTGGCACATGAGTAAATTAATAATGCACTAACAAAAAGAATCTTATATTTTGCACATACATAAAAAGACACATGTACATATACACACTATAGATATATTTATACTACATGTAAATATGCATACAGATATTTATATGAATTTATATTTTAGAACATACGTGTTATAAACACCGCCTGATTAGTCCACAGATCACCTCTTTGAAATGAGGATGTGTAATTTCTCCCATTCTCTGACTGGTAAAACTAAAATACATAGTTAAAACACCACCAGCTATTAAAAGAAACTGGGCTGGAACCTGAGTGACCATCAGATAACTCTTCTATGCCAAATATAAACAGATCTTCAATAGCTTGAAGATTTCACTTATGCAAATATATCTGACTCCACCATTTCTGGGTGCATGGCAGTCCGTAGACACGTATGAGAAATAAAGATTAAGACTGAAAACAGAGCAAAATGACTGGGCTAAGGAGACAGCATCAGATGTTTCTTACTAATCTTAATACTTTTGTTGCCTCTTTTATTTTTTTAAACTCTAATTGGGTCTTTCATTTGCATCTAAAAAAGGATCTTCTAAGGCTGCAATTTAAAACGATGCACTGCAGACAGGCTGCCGAGGTCTCCTGGAAGGATGTGCCCATGAATAGGGTCACAGTGTCACAGACAGCACAGAGAGCACGAACTCACCCATCTCGCTGCCTTTTCCTGCATGACCCCTATAATTTTGTGGGTTTGGCAAACACAAGTGGCAATTGTGTCAGCCAGGGTCAAGCTGCCATTGTGGGGGGTTTGTGGGCAGGTTTGGGATCTGAGGGAGAGGGGTTGTGTCATGCTGGGTCGAGATATTGCAATTGTGGGTGCCAATTTGGCAGCTACACAGTGGATTGCAGTTGTTTTCCAGGGAGGGAAGAGAGGAGCACACAGGTGGCCCTGGAAGATGTAGTTTGAACCAAAGCTGTTTCTAGAAGGTTTGGCACTAAGAAGAAAGTGAAGTAGGTTCAAGACAGTGGGGGAGATTGCAGATGCATGAAGCAACTGGGACCTGGAATAATTTAGGATATCTGTAGGGGAGGATGCAGCATCTGAAGGGATCAGTGCCTTCAGCATCCTTTATCACCTCGACTGTAATATCATGCTCAACAAAGAGGTACTTTTTCCTCCAGCAGAAGAACCTGGAGAACAATACATCCCTCAGTGTGTATACCCATGAGAAAGGAGCGTACTGGGGCGAGAGGTTTCACAGGTGCGTTTTACAGCCTAATTCTTCTTTGTCTGCAACCACCTCCTAACTCAGCCTTTTTTCTCTAACCTGCCAGTGCATTTGGAGATATTGCGTTTGGAGTCAAATCATTAACCTGAACATGATCAAAATCCTGGTGCATGTGGATCTGGTAAAGCAGAACTGTTGAGTTTGTTTTTTTCTCATTTAAAAGGCAGTGAATAAAAAATCATGAACAGAAATGCATACCTTGAGACCACAAGTCCAGAGGAAATACTCTGCTAATTGCAAGGGTGTATTAAAGTCATGAACTAAGTAAACTAATTTGCTCTTGGCATATTTTCTATACCTCCCAGGTTTCTGTTTAGAACCTCTGTTTAGACATTTCACAATCTAAATCTGGTGAAGTCTGAAAAAGGCCTTCAGAGAAGGGAGGGAAGAAAAAAAAGAAACAGGCAACTGGTGTAATAAGCAGCTTTTGGAACTTGATCTGGCTTTCTATTAATTTGTAATATAGATTTGATTTCTAACTCAAAAAAAATCTGAATGGTTAATCTTTTATTTTTATTATTTTGACATTTCTGTTTACCTTTTAGAAATGCTATCAGAGGCACAATGTGGCATTGGAAAGCTAAATGCTAACACATGGACTGCTCTACTACTCTGCAAAAATTTCTCTCATACTTTTGCAAATACCACAGCCAAAATCAACAGTACAAGTTTGATTTTTTTCATCATGAATTGACAGCTTATTTATCTCCAAGGAAGAACTTTCTAAACCCCTTAAGCTTCCAAACAACTGAGGAAGGATTCTGCTGACTATTCAAAAATATCGGTGCCTCATAAAATTATAAGCTAAATTATTCAATTCGCTGTGTGTTCCTTCCAAAAGGAAAGAAATATGCACTATGAATTGCAACAGAATTCACGAAAACCAAAATCAAAAGACGGATCTGCAAAAGACTTTCTTATTAACATAGCATCTTTCATCTGATATTAAGCCTGTGTTTATCCATGCCATGCAAAAAGTCCAGCTAAACAGTCTTCATGGTATCAGCTAATCTTAAACACGTATAGATCTTCAAACACTTCGTCAAGTCTCATTAAAGTGAGAGTTTAACACATGCTTCGGTATGTGCAGAACAATGATGGATTTACATTAAATGCTCAATTGCTTTCTTGAATTGAAGCCTTAACCACTTCATAGTCCAGTGAAGGTAAACATAATCCTCCTCACATCGCTGGATAATGCCAATGCTCTATTACAGAGAGAACAGGTATTGCCAAATTGCCATTGCTTTCAGCAGAAATAATGGTGTCCGGTGACTGGTAGGCAGAGTGAATGGTACACAAACACTGGCCCAAGGCGTACAGGAGAGAACATCACCCCGCTGCTGCAGCATCTGCCTAAAGCCAACCTGGCTGCCGGAGCCACTCGCTGTGCATCAGCATCTCCCACAAACGCTGCCTTCCAGTGAGCTAACTGCTTGTTTGCAGGAGAGACTTTAAATCAATACACAGGAATGAAAGTATCCAGCAATGCTAACAGATCAAGTATTCAAATGCAGAACCCAAGTAATGTTTAGCTTGCCAGTAAACCGCCCAATGTAACTCATTCACCCATGAAAAGAGCTGTGTCTGAAGTCATCTTTATTTACAATGTGTTTGTGCCATGTGTTTGTTTGGAAAGCGGAGGAGGAGTTGGAGTAGGTGGCATCTCTCATAGGTTCCTTTTCACACACTCCAAAGGTCTGGGCCTCACAAGGCAGTTACTGAGGAGCAGAGCCAGGCGCACGTTTATTTGCACCAAAACTACATAACGTATTCACTGTGAAAGTGGTCTTTTAGCCTGAGACTGTAAATCAGGAATTGCCCTGTGCAAAACACAGAGTTACTCTGCTCCAAAAGTGATGTAACACAGGAATCAGACCACGTGCCACCATCCTCACTGCTCAAACAGCAAAATGGGTGTAAAAATTACAAATCAACCAGGAACATCCTAATAGTTATGTGTTTTTCTCAAATCAAGCTGGCCAAAATTCAGAATTTTTTTTGATGTAGAAGACTGAAACTTTGAAATTTCTTTTCATCTAAAAACAAAATAATACTAAAAAAATGTATACTGTAAAAAAAAAAAAAGAAAAAAAAAGAAATTGTACCTGGAATATCAAAATCACCTTAGGTAAGGCACTATAGAAATATAAAATATTGTGGGAAATCTGTAATTTCCTCAGACGTCCTGCTGGCCACTGTGATGTATACCATGGTCAAGTGAAACTTAATAACAGCAAAAAAACAGACTTCAGGTTTTCCTGTCTCAGGCTCTCAGACCACCCTATGCTTGGAACTAATGGAGAAATCTCAGATAGCAGGAAAGATCCCACAAGGAAAACATAAAACTGCCAGGAGCAGGAGGTGTCTCCAGCTTTGTCATACAAAGTATCATATAACATTTTCATCCACTTATTTTTGTAAAGTAAGAGACCCTTTCCTGTCACAAGCTGCAAGTAAAATATCACAGCATGAAATTAAACATACGTTAAAACCCTGTTTGAATGTATTAGATAAAAAAGCTGTTATTCAAAGCACTGTTCCATCCTGAAAATGGTATTTTTGTAAGCAACTAAATCCAAAAGGGGTGGCTTGTTTCTAGGTTACTCTGCAGACTGGCTGTCTCAAGAGAGATGAAAGAGTAAAGGTAGGTCTTTCCTGTATATCCCTATCAGGATATTAATGGATGTGATGGGAGAAAGCCTGAAGTGATGTCACTGGAAGCAGAGTGCTCACAGTGTTATATGGATTCCATAATGGAGCAGGAGAGATGAGACGCAAACATGAGAGGGAAAATGCTGATGAAAATCAGGTAAACAATAGCCAAATGGAAATGCAGTTGGAATATAAGCATTTGTGAAATGGAATAAATGGACAGAGTTAAGTCCTCGCTAATGGGATTTGGACTGTATGAAGGAGCAGAAAAAAGAACTGCAGCATGTGATACTGCAAAACAAGTCTTTACAAGAGACTCCACTGTTCAGAGGGTCCTAAACCCACATGCACCGCTCCAGGAGCCCATCTGAAAATAGCATCCTGTAGGGCCTTTCTAACCTACCGCAACGCAACACACACAGCATTTTTATAAGTCAGCAAAGCGACTCATTTTTAAGGATCATCACAAAGCAACAGGAAATGCATCTTGCAGCATAAATGGTTATCCGGTATAGAAAGGAGATTTTGTGTTAAACACATAAAACCAGTTCCCTGGGGTTACAGACATTACATAACACCCCCACTATTTACTAAATGTGATTTCTGTCTTACTGAAATAAGTGAAGACAGGTAACTACTGTAACTGCAGAATCAGAATAATGAACTGGCCAACAGATGGCAGCTGAACCAAATCACCTGATTTAAGTAAGATCTGCATTCTCTTCAATCGGGCAAGTTTTGAAAACAGATATAAGTCAACTGGCAGATAAAAATCAAGCAATTTCAGAGTCATGGTTACTTGTAATGGATTATAACTTTATTATGAATTATATCTCTGAACCTGCATGTTTACAGAAACAAAGAGTACTACTACGGCAACTGAAAGTTGAGGGGAGGGGGGAAGATATAATCACTAATTTTGCTCATCAATGATATCATAAAAATAATGGAAATAATGTGCTGTGCATGAATCTGGCTTCTGATGGCAGCACTTTGGTGAGAGACTGAGAAAACACAAAGCAGAGATGGAGTCCTCAGGCAGTCAGTGAATATGAATAAAAAAAAAAACAACACAAGAGAGCTTTCTGGCCTGAGGTTAGAGGCAGAGGTTGGCATTATTTTACATTAGAAACAATTCACATTCAAAACTGTAATTGATAGCAGTGAAGTGTTAGGGAAAAGAGACTGTGGTGTTCAGGCAGGCTGACCTGCCAATCAAACTCAACCTTTCTTTGAATGAATAAAAGCTTCATTGCTCTATTATGTGGATCTGGGCAGGCAGCACTAAAGTACCCTGTTTGTCAAGTTTATGTGCACTGCCCCAAGCTACTTAGACACCCATGCTCAGTAATAACTTGAAATCATCAGTGATTTTTGATAGCGTTTCTTTTAAAACATTTAGTGTTAATTTTACTAAGTCTCTGGGACTTAAAGAAACAGGAGGGCAATATTTCCACTCTGCTTTGTACAAAGACTGACAGACAATTTTGCTGCTGCTATAGTTAAGGTAGAGAGAGCCTGTTGGCTGTTTTTTTTTTTTTTTAAAAAACATCTGTGAAACCGTGTAGTCTGAACGCTGCAGGCAACAGCTCCTTATCATTACAGGGAGGAAATGCTTGTCTTGATACTTTTTTTTTTTTTTTGCCTCTCCTCCAGGCAGGAGAGCTCTTGTAAATAGAACAATTGGCCCTTTGCTAACCACTTGATGGGAGACTTTGGTTTTTCACGATTCCTTCTCTCTCCCAATTGCTGCCAGTCCATTACACCCCTTACAGCACCAAATCCACTGCTGCTGTCATCCAGATGCACTCATGATCACTGGGGACAACTGACTTACTTGCTGCAGTCATGTTGGTCTTTTTTGTTTGTAAACCAATCGCCTTTAAAGGTCTGCCTGTCTCTGCTGAGAGGCGCAGTGAGTGCTCAACACTGAGTTTGGCCGATGATGTTGATAACAAACTGCAAGGTGCTGTTTCTACTCCTTGTTTGGAGAAGACAACCTACACTCACGCAAGCAATTAGGAAGCTAGTCTTTCAGGAGATGAGGGGAATGGTCTGTAACCAGGAGATACACAAGCCTAAGGTGTTTAAAAGAAGACCTCTACTTCATCATTTCCCCATTTCTTTCTTTCCTGATGCTAGCAGTCTTTTGTCTCTTAAATCAAAAGTGGATGTCTGACCACAACGGAACACAGGTCTGTGTTTCTGTGCAGTGAGAAGCATAAGATGCCTGCAAGGTGAGGTGACAGCAGCCCTGGGGACTGGTTCTGGCACCTTTGCCTGCTGGGGGAAGCACCGAGCTCCTTGCCCTGAACTTGAACACTGATAAATATTCTCCAGGCAGATGATCCTGCCTGCACAGCTCACTCCCCATTTTACTTGATTAACTTGTGTGAGAACTGCTTGTTCTCACAGCCTCTGCAGTTTCTTTTTACTAGTAAGGAGACTTAGGAGGTATGTGTACAAAGTCAGCTTACAGCAGATGTGTACATATTTGAAGTTTCTTGTAAAGGTGCAACAAAAACTCCCACTGGGAAATCAGCTTGCTGTGTCCAGATATTCTTGTTGATACACAAATATGATAAACTATGTATAAATACAAATAAGAGCTCCTCCCAGAGTACAAGACCAAAAATTTTTTCCACCGTAAGAAAGCAGCCCTCCAAGGACAACTCAATTTTGAAACCGGTTTTAGGAAGCAAAGTTTCTGATTACTTTCAGCCATCATTTTTCCAGTTCTCTTCAAAAGTGATTGAGGGGAAAAGCTACTTCTGTAAGTGATGACAGTGTTGCAGCAAACTAACTGGGCGGTAGCATATGGCTATAACCAGTAGCAGGAAAACCTTTCTTAAAATGCTTACAAAGCCATTAAAGGGGAGACAGAAGAAAGTGAAGCGGAAAAGAGGAGCATTCACCCAACTTCTGTCTTTTAAACCACTGTCCCTCTTCCTTGAGCCCGTTGTCTCCCAGGTTTTAAATTATCTTCTAAGCTGTACTTTCAAAGGGGAAGCTCTGTGTACCGGCAAACAGACAAGTTGGTTGAAAATAGATTCATCAGGCTTCAAAAGATTATTGTCTGCAAAGAGACAGTACAAACATTACTATTTCACAGTACAGCTATGACATTATTAACCTACTGTGCAAGGATTTTATTGCCAGATTGGTTCATTTGTCAAAAAATAAGGGAAATTCAAAGCACCATAAGGAAGCTAACATTTCAGCAGGCTTAGCTTTCACTTAACATCATTAATCTATCTATTTTCACAAGAGGCAAAAACATTCATTTAGTGGTGTCTTGCCGTTCAACGTAAGAGCCTTGATTCAGTTTCTGAGCATCAGTACATCAATACCGCACTTGGCAGCAGAGGACATATTAGTATTTTTGCTATGATTTTTTTTTTTTTTTTTTTACTTGCAGCATCCCTTCTCCTAAGTGCTGGGTGGAGGATGACAGTTGCTATACGTGAAAAGTGTGCATGTGCACAAATGCAGCTAACACTGGAGAAAAGATATTAAAATACTGTGGTATACATAAAATTAACAAAATGAAAACTTATTTGTGAGAATTTGTGTCTTTATGTCATGATATCACAAGGTAAAAGCAAAGAGTATGCTGGGGGAGGGAACATCGAACAATGACTCCTTTTTTTCGTAAAGAAACTGATGGCAAACATCTCAATAATTCATGAAGAAGCAATTGATTTTTTTGGCTGGAAGGACTGGCTCCTTTCGACTTGTCCTCTCCAGAGGAAAAGCTCATTAACACAGAGGTGTGTGTGTGTCAGGGGGAGTGTGCACATGTATATTCTGTATACGTGTGCACACTATTTATGTGCATATTTTTTATCAAACTTTTAGACCTCTCATACAAATGCAATATTATGTCTTTATCTATATACAGACTACAGACACAAATGCACATACACACAGTGAAAATGCCCTTACAGGTTTTCACTACCATATTCAGACTTTCCTATTCCCAAAGACTTTCATGAAGACCCTAAATTATAGCCTTTTAATTGACCCACCTCCAAAGCACACAGACTGCTAAGATCCCAAGACGCATATAGTATTTTTGCACTACATTATGGGTCAAATTCATTTCAGGTACAATCCTTCTGCAGTGACTAGTTATATCCTTTGAGAATGTTAGCCCCCAGAGTACATTGACAGCAATTACCCTTATTTTCCTTCAGGAAACATTACAATATATTTGAACGCTACAGAAAGCAAAGGAAAATGTGCTTATACTCATGGAACACTCAGATTCCTTATAATGGAAATTATAATGCTTTCAGTTCAGCCTACTGGGTTTTGACTCCAACGGTCAAAATAGAAAAGGAAGGTTTTTAGTTTTATATTTATTGGTGGTGGTGGTGGTGTTCTGTTTTTTTGGTTTGGTTGGTTGGTTGGTTTGGTTTTTTTAGTTGTTTGTTTAACTCCCTTCTGTTATCATTGTTTTAAAGATTTTTAAGAGCTTTTTCAACTGGCTGGAAACATAGCATGCAGCACCCAGTACTTTATGAGTGGTTTTACTTAATCGAACAAAGCCAAGACATAACCGAAGTTGAGCTAAAGCTGTGACTTCATCCTTGTGCCTGAATACTGCAAGTTCACGGCCTTGCATATGATGTACAGCATATGTTGCAATAGGTTGACACAAAAGTGGGGAAACAAAGAAAATTTACTAGCCTTAGACTTGAAGGATACACTTTCTGTATGGTGTGCAGGGTTTAGGTAGTTATCCTCTATGAAGGAAGTGCAGTCCAACCTCCTATAGTAGTCTGAAGCTCCAGTGTTAGCTCGTATTATTAAAAGTCATTCTAGCACCCAGTGATCCACTAACTCTGTGAAACCAGTGAGTTTACTCCTCTACCACCCGCCAATGCGCAGTTTCCTTCCCAGTTTCCCATCTCCTTCCATTGCTCCCTTTCCCCTCATCTTCTCCTTTCAGCCTCCCAGACAGCAACCCCTTTCTGATGAGAGCACCGCAGTGAGCTGGGTGGGTGCAGCGTGACACCGCACCACCCAGATCTTCCATGTCCCTGCAAACAGGACTGACAGCAGCCCACAGTGGTTGGGGCACTGGGCTATTCAGCACTCCTCTCCTCCAGGACACCCGTACCTAAAACCTATTGCGGGACCAAAATGCCTCAGTTCCCAGCTCACTTTTCACCCACAGTGAATCCAATAAATATATCCTCTGGGATACATTTGCTATCCTGGGAAGCTGGTATGTCAAGGCATGGCTTTTGCTATACAGAACATACCACAAACCAAAGGAGAAGCTATAGATTCTCTCTCTCCTTTCCCACATGACTGTACCACAGCAAAGCAAACGGAGCTTCACTGTATTTAATGCATGCTCTTCTGGGCACATACCTTTGTCCAGAATTACATATTTTTAAACAATATCAAGGGCCAAACAACAACATTGCCTTTGAAAGTTTAAAGTTTAGCAGCATGTCTTCAGACTCAGAAGATGGGGAATTATTTTGGTTTTTGCCGGCTATGAATTGCAAACCCAAATGATTAACCTCTCCGCTGGGCTCCCTGTTTCCAGGGGAAACAGCAGAAAGGATGATTTCTATGCTTAAATCTCTAAATCAGATTGCACAGAGTAGTGCTGGCAGGTGATAGCTGAGCACAGGATACATCCTTTTGTCATCAGAAGCTTACAAATTATTTATTTGATCAGGAAGGAGAGCTGCAAAAGGCATCATATATTGACAGTTACTATTTCAGGGCGGGTTGCCATCCTTTCCACTTGCTCTAAGAATAAAGGAACAACTCTTAAAATACACCCAACTCTCTATACATTATATTTGTGGTGTGGATGAACGTTGAACTTACAGCTCAGACCACAAAGCTAATATCTCCCTGTAAAGGATTTGTGCACCATATGATCCTATCAGCTGTGCTCCAGAAACCCTGGGCTTGTTTTTTTGGCTTTGCCACTGACCTATTGTGTGAGTATGGGCTAATCACTTCAGCCAGTTGTGCATCTCTGTTCTCTTCTTCCCCACTCTTGCCTGTCTTCAACTAGTCATGTACAGCGAGGATGACTGAGAACAGGAATTGGTTTCTACTGTGTACAGGAAATGTTACTTAGCATCCCAATTTTTGCTAAAGCCATTATATGCTACTTCACAAATACTTAATTATAACATATCTATCCATCCATCCGTCTATCCCCATTCGATCCCAACTGGTATACCATTGTGCGCATTTTGGGGCCCACCTGCTTGAGAGAACTGTTTACAGATACTGAACAGATTTCATTAGCTCACTTAGGACGAGTAATTTGAGCCTGCCCGGGCTCTCCGTTTGTTCTCCAACACCATCCGAAGTGTTGCTTCTAACATTAACCAGCTCAGGACTCTCTTCAGATTCTGAAAATCAGCAGCAAATAATTGCAGTGTTTCCAGCTATCACTTTTTTATTGAACTTCTCACAATAATAGCTGTTTTACCTGTTTCCATATGATTTTTGTGAGGATTTCATACAGGAGGCTGATTTCTAGATTTCATATGTTGTTGGGAAAAAAAATACACAAAATACATGAGCTGCAAAGTGAACACTTTGCAAGATTGCAAATAGAGAAGAAACAATATTTCTATATTTAAAAATCTTATGATTTTATATTCAATCTCATTATTCAGAAGGGAGCTAGTGTTTGAGCACCTCAGATTGTCATACACTTTAACAGACTCAGGGCCGCAAGGAGACAAAAAGGATTTTGAACCTAGAACAAACTCTCTTCAAAAGCAGAGCTCTTCTTGGAGCCTTTCGAAGGATAACACCTACGAACATAATGCCTTCCATAAAGGCAGATACTGTGCCAAGTATCTGCCTCAGCAGTGGCCAATACTAGCTACTTAAGAAGAGAAAAGAGGAACATGGAAAGTGTATCCGACTGTACTCTCCCAGCTTCCAGCAATGAAAGTTTCATTGAGCCCAGAGATTCTATCCGAGACCTCATATTTAACAGGCTGTGTCAGATCTATCCTCCCTGAACTTGTCTCTCTTTGAACTCATTTACAGTTTTGACCTCCACAACATCCTGTTGCAATGGGTTCCACAATTTAATTATGCACTGTGTGAAAAAGTACTTCCTCTGTTTGTGTTAAACCTGCTACCTGATCATTTTACGGGGAAATTTTACTCCTTGCATTGTGAACTGCAAAGACTCATTCCATATTCCCTTTGATGATTTCATAGTCTTTATCATTTCTTCCTTCACCCCTCTTTTCCAACCTTAACATTCCTGGTCTCCGTAATCTCTTCTCATACATGTATCATTCCACAATCCTGAATATCCCTTTTTATTTATTTTTTTTTGCAAAAGATACCTATTTCCTTCACTTGTTCACGTTCTTCTGATCACAGTGTTGGAAGTGAAAAAGTAGAAGCTCTTTTTGGAGGAATCATATTTGTAAATGTTTTGTTCACACAGCTCTTTTCACTGCATATTTTTAATTTTTTTTTTCTGTAGAATTTCATTTTCTAAGATTCAAGAGAATAAAATAAATGGTTTTCTTAAACTGTGGTCACATCTCTCAAACTTTATACCAACTGCTAGCAATTTATAAAAATCAAAAATAATGTAATATTTCAAAATCCCATTATGGCCATTACTAAATTGTCAATGAACAGAAAGATGCTGAATGAAGGGTAGGCGTACAGAAGATAAGTTCTTATAAAGCATAGTTTGAGAGATCCTGGAGTCTAGGGCTTATCATGGAAGGGATTTTACTTATCTTGGTTACTTTCCATTTCCTTCTTGTAATACAGTAAGTGATGCTGCTTTATTTACTTGTACTATTTGAGTCTGATCCCCTTGATCCTCACCATCTCAACAGCCTCACACTTACTCCAGTTTTGCATCATGAATAAAGATAATGATGTTTGTGAAATGCCATGAGTTATTCACTGTCCTGAGCTACTACTACTGAGAAGACTTTTCAGTTACTTGCTCCTGACCTTGTTGTCAATAGCTGTCCCGTGCACTAACCCTGTAGATTAGTTTCTTGTGCAAAAAGCCAATTAAAGTTCACATCTGGAAACATTCATTTCTTGGCTAATCTGTATTTTTAATTGTTACCTTGTACATATTCTCAACCATTTTACTGAAGTCTGATCCCTCCTCACAGAGACTCAAATCAGTTCATTACCTTCTAGCTGCTGCCTTACATTTAATAACACATCCAGGGCAGGTGAGATCAAAAATGCCTTCACGAGCAACCTGCATAGTCCATAGTTCATCAGGTGGGGGAACAACAATGTCCACAGAGCTGCTGCCCTGCTTGGGCCTAGACATCACCAATCTCTTCCAAGCAGCACAAAGGAGAAAGGAGAGGCTAAATATGTCTAAGCATAAATTCAGCACTGAGAACATCTCACCTGAAGCAAAATGGGGAAAAGCATCAAGTACTGCCCCTGAGCTACAGGTTTCTGGCCTACTGCAGTGCCATGTAGTGAGATTCATAGTTTTCCCTTAATGTGTCCCTCTGCTTCCTTCTCCAGATTCCAACTTAGTTTTCATGTTTTTCCTATGAAAATTGTTGAGAGCATTTCCCTGCTGCAGATGTCAGAGCTTGCAGGGTGCAGTCACCTGGAGTGCCTTTTTCTGGATTGTGATAAATGAGCAACTTCTTCTCAACCTTTCAGACTTCAGGGATGCAGTCTGACTTGTCCAAAGCTTCAGCTACTCTTTGCATGACTCGTAAAAGTCCTTCCTATTTCTTGTAACTATATGCATGGTAGAAGCATATAAGCCCATGGCATCTCTCCAGGGTTTCCTTTTTGGTCAACTGTGAGCAGCAAAGAAGCCTTTCAATACTATATAACAACCTCTCGGTCTTCTCTGATAGCAGACATGAAATTTCTTGACAGGATACTGCTTTCTCCTTAAAGTTTCTTTTGTCAGATGTGAAATATTTCTGACTGTGGGGGCTTTGGAGGCTATGGGGACTTTTCTAAGTAGCAAGTTCCTTTACCAGCTCTGCTTACACAATTTCAAACTTTCCTTCTAGTTCATTCTGCAGTCTCAGCTGCCACTTGGCAGCCCTAAGGTTTCCTTATTAGTTTTTGAATTCTCTGGTTTATTTGTATTGCCCTTTTTTATGCTTAGTGTATTGATTACAAGAGGGCATGCACAACTAATTCCCCTTTGGCTGACAGTAGGGCTTGCAGACAGACTCTTCAGAGCTAATAGTGGAATCTTGCTTAGCTTTTTAAAAAAAAAAAAAAACTTAAAAATGCCTTATCTGGACAGCCACAAGATGGGGACAAAACCCACAGTACCTTCACTGAATGGGTCATACTTTTTTGCAGACGTTAAACTACAGTATACCAACACCTGTTACTCAAGTGTCTCCCTACATTGCATCTTCAAAAATTCTCAGTTCTTCCAAATTACGTTAATGTGAAATGTAGCATTAGGCTCCTCTGTTCAGTCTTCAAAATAACACAATTACCAAAATATCCTTCACTTCAAAATAAATCTTCTGCATAATGTCAACATTCCAAAATGAATTTCTCTCTAATTTCCTCTAACACCAGGCTGTAGTGTGACATAAAGTAGCACGAGGGCAAGGAAATCTATGCACCACCAAAATAAATCACAAATAAAAGTAAAATCATAGCAAAAATATTAATACTACACAGAAGCTTTTCTGTCATCTGTTTTGCCATCTAAGTTAAATATATTTTATGCTGTCTGAGAATTTTCCATTCCTGATATGCCGCAGATCTTGGCACAGGAAGGAAATGCTTCTATCAGGAGAAGATGCAGCTAAGCTGGCCATACATAGCAAAGCACAGGAGATCACTTGAAGCTGTCTGAACTGAAACCTGAAGCTTCTTTTCAGATGAGGAGCTGTGAAACATAAACAATACTCGTCAGTCATGGTGCCCTCTTCAGGTTTTGGAGTTAACTGTTGAGCTAAGTAGGACATTATGCGCTTCTCAAACTCTTGTTTCAAACTCCTGGGCAAACTCCAGCAGAAACCTCTGCATCACTTTCCACTCTATAATACAAGAGTTGCCCCTGCCAGTTTAAGAGCTGAACCCCTACTACTTAAAGAGACTGAGAAAAATGTGCCCTAATATGAAAGAAATAAAGGCATTTTGCAACTTGGATGAAACAATTACAGGGCACACAGAGGGCAAAAAATTTCATCAGGGGGGAGAAGAAAAGACTGAAGTAATAGATTTGTGTTCACTTGGAAATGCTGAAGCAGCTGAAACATGAACCCAATGAAGCAATCTGAAGTAGAGTGAAGAATCAGAAGAAAGCAAGAAAAGTAAGAGGATTGTCTCCAGACAGAAGTTCCTCCACCTTCCAGCAGATCTTCAGAGGTGTCACTGAATGAGAAGATACAAGACTGATCTGAGACCCAGAGCAGGAACCAACAGCTGGGAGAAAATGAACGGATCAGGAAGGACTGAGTGTGATTATTTTGGATATGGTTAATGGGGGAGAAGAGGTCCTTGAACTTGTCTAGGGTGAGGTCACTATTGGTGACGTTAGCTCTAGAGAGCAGTACCATTGTTCTCCCTGAAGTCTTTCCCTTTTGACAGTCAAAAGAAAATAACTGTTTTCACCATTTCTCCTAATTTCAAGACAGTGATTCGGCTCCAGCTGTTTCCACACCCTGCTTTACATCTATGGTCCGTTTGACCTTTTCTCCCTCCCCCACCCCCCAGCTATTTCCTCTCTTCTGAGCTCTTCAGGACAGCTTATACCAAACAATATTTAGCCCTAATTCATTCTTGCTCCATTTCGTTACCTCTCTCAGCTACAGAACACAAAATAGCTGCACTTCCCTGACCTGACAAACACAAAAACCTTATGAAAATATTGGCACTGTTAAATTCTAACACGAAAGTCAGTGTTGCCCCAGCCCCCTCTCCCTCATTTTCAATCTCAAGCATATATATTATTAACCACCTTTTTTATTTTGTTGCTTATGAAAGAATACACGGTCGATGTGATCTGGTGTCCTTGGGATTAGGAGTTAAGACATCCCCTATAAATCAGTGTAATCTTTGTAACAGGACATTGTTGCACTGAGCATTCCTGTCTGTATGATGCATTTTCAATTACTCTACATGTTTTCTACTTAGTAAGCCAGCTTAATTCTTTGCTATGTCACAATATTAGAACATGTCCCAGGTTAGAAAAAAGGAGCAATCTTAGAGCCCGTGTAAGTTGTTTAGCCTCTGGCACTTATAAATCCAAAAACACAAGGGAAATCCCTTTTCCTTGCTTGTAATATGCCTTTAGATTTATTACTTAAAGAATCTGTTCACTTAATCCTCTGTTGAGGTCAGGGTTCATCTGCATTCTAATAAAGGTTTTAGTAAGAGTAAGACAAAATAAAAAAATTCAAGGAGCTGTATATGCCTGTATGAGCAAACAATGCTGCAGACAAAGTATATTCCCAAGTAAATTCTCGACCAGGAAAGAAAAAGAAGCAGAGAAAAAAAGCAGGATGCTTTAAATTACTCTACACAAATCCAGACCATCTATCTTGGGCTGCTCTCTTCGACAGCTTGGCCAGGGTGGGCAGGCAAGGCAGAGGCTAAAGAGCTCTTTAGGGACCAAATTACTGTTTCAAAATGGGCCTGCTGCTCCAAGTATATGACAATATTATCTGAGAAATGTTACAGGCATTGTGTTAGCAGAACTCTGAAGGACACACATGTCCTGTGATTGGAGGCATGTGTCACTACAAAAAAAAAGTTCATTATAATAAATAGACCTCAAGGTTATCTGGACGTAGAATTAGGAAAATGACCAAAATATGGCTATGAAACTTATTAGCATTTCATGTTGATGATCATGTTTGGATTTCTAGAAATCTAGTGCACAGATGTTTTATGTTGTCTCTGTCTTTTCAGGGGGGCTTAATTTATTGGATTTTGTGTTGGAACAAAACAGTGCTATAAATTCCCTAAGAGGTACAATGAGAAAGAAAGGAACAACATGATGCAGAAAAGTTATCATAGCCTGGATTTCTAAGAATCTGTGTGTAAACAAGTGTGTCTGTGTACATCTGTGTGTGCAACAAAAAATATTTTTTCATTACTGCAAATGAAAAAGTCTCTCTAGCTATTTCTCACTCTCCTGTACAACTTTTAAACCATAGCAATAATTTTTACAGACAGTGTAATTTGGAAAAATAACAATAAAAAGCCTGCTTTCATTCTATCTGAAACTCTCTCCTTAAAACTTGATGTCATTTCTGACATCAGCATCTGTGCAGCATTTTCAGGATTTCTCCTACTTATCAATCCAGAACTAGAATAGAACCTACCACCCTTGGTGCTACAGATATTTCATGAACATAGAAAAAAACAGCTGCAATGATCAGCACTGACTGAAATAACGTTGTTATACAGAATGCTGAAGGTACAAATCCAACCGCATCCAGTTTGCCCTTCTTTCAGAGATGTCACTGCATGGAGCATCCCTCATCCACATCATCGTGACACGAAGCGTGGCTTCTGAAGGGGAAAAAAGAGGAAATACTGCATTGCTTCACTTTTCTTAGGAGATCACTTCCTCCTGAGATAGTAAAACCTCCTCCAGACCAAGCATCTATGGAAGAGTGAGGGAACAAGAGAATTTTCTTTGCCTCTTTTCCACCTGGCTTTGCCATGCAGGTCCTGGGCTCTGATCTGGCAGTGTAATACTGCATTCGTATTGGAAGTCTTCTGCACCAGCATAAGGCACAAAACATAGGAAGAGGAAGCTAAGTTTCAAGCTTTCCAGGAAAAGGACTTGCATTCAATCATGTTTTCTGCAGCACAAGCCCATTATCTACAATAACAAACAAGACTTATGTTCTTGAATTATACCAAGTAGAACAGTCATTTATTCACCAGGTTAGGAAAATTGCGAAGTCGTCAGAGGGCTGTAACACCTACTGTGAAACATTTGCATAGAACTATGTTCAGCCCTGTTTACAAACAGAAGCTAGGAGGATACAGAGGGAAATTTCCATACCATAAGCATCTATTAAGACTACTTGTTCTGCTCGTACACTGTAATTTCTTATTTTCTTTACTTTGGGATCTATGAAAAATTAAAGGAAATTCACTCTTTGGTGGAGAGCATCTCAAAGATCCAGTGCCAAGCTGAGAACACCATCCTTGCAGCAGCAGCAGGCCCTCAGTTGAGTACATGCTGATATTGCAAAGAGCTTATCCTTTCCAAAAGCTAGAAATGGAACCCATTTCAGATGATCTATCCCCAAATTCAGGATTCAGGTGTGTGGGGGGGGGGGAATGGGGGAAAGGTTTTACTTTTTTTTTTCTTGGTCTATGATAAACAATGAAGTCTAATTCAGTTCTTATCCAGATTTATATCACCACAGCACCACTGACCTCCATAACTCCATATCACTTCTGTTCTCTCATACTGCAATATATTACAGGCAAGCGTATCTTTTTCTTTCTCATGTGTGTGGTCCTCCCTGGCACACACACACATTGAAAGCCATTACATTATGACTAAATCACCCTTCATAAGGTGAGTTCTCTTTGTCAGCTAGCACTAGGCCTCTCCAGAGCTCTGTGAAGGGATGATGAGATGTTTTCGCATCAGTGAAAAAAGAACTGATTAGTTGGACAATAAATTCAATGCGCCCGACTCTTTGATCAGGTAAGCTCTTTACCAATACTTCCACTGCATATGAGCAAACAGTTTTCTGAGGTATTCCTGATTTTCTGGACATAGTTTAAATTACAGTTCTTCCTGGGAAGCAAATTATTCCTATTCTGGTCAGAGCTCACGCTCCAATCCTAAAAGGAACTAACTGCCTTCTGTTGGCTTTCCTCAACCTCTAAAGGCTTAACTCAAACCACAAAAGTTAGTGGCTGGAAACCAAAGGCAATCACCCTTCTCCTGACTAAATCCCAAATTGCCATCTAAAGTTCCCCACATTCAGCTTTCCAATCCCCTTATTAGACTATTTTAAAAGCAAATCACAGTGGGGTTCCAACAAAGACCACATCTCATTGTTACAGGCTTGACTGTCAGTAACTAAAGATGTCACACATGCAGAGTGTGCCCTGTGATGAGCAACCATGTCAAAGAAGGTTCTCTGTTAAAACACTGATACTTTAAGAGTGGGATTTTCAAAAGCATTCAGCATTCATATAACTGTTCAATGACATTGCTCCCCAGTTAGGCCAATATTGAACACTTTTGAAAATTCCATCCTACATGTTTACACAGTCTTTTAATCATTTCTGTCCAGGCTAGCAGGCCCTGGGTGCCAGAGAGAGAGGAAAAGGATTTAACAAAGCAGAAATAAAAATAAGTAAAAACTATCTAAGGTACAACAATTCCTTTAAAAAAAAAAAAAGGTTTTTGCTTTTTAACAGTAAAATAATACATGTTTTTAACAACAAAAAAAAAAAGCTGATACTCAAAAATTGTCTATAAATAAAGCAGTACTCCAGCAGAATCAAATAGTCCAGTTTGGATACAAATGTTTAAAGCCAAAGGCTTAAAAAGTAAACCAGAGAATACTGAGTACCATTAGAATTGAAGACAAGGTGTTCTGTAACATCAGGGAGAGTTGATTAAATAGGCAGTTTGTTCTACAATTTGGTCAGTGGCATTTTGGCAATACAGTATAAATGGGTGAGGATTAAGTCATTTCTCAGCTTTCCTTGGCAGAGTCTTTTATTATTTACAATATTTACTTCAAGGAAGTCTTGGCGTATGTCATATTTATCTTGCTGAAAAATGGGCCCATAAATGCATATCACCTCTTGAACAAAGCAAAGCATTGTGGTACTAATTTGGTTCATGAAGTGTGTAATTCAGCCTCTTTGCACAGGGGCAACATTTGTCTGCTGCTTTATTAAACAACTATAAAAGGTTTTTTTTCTTTTTTCTTGTGGCAAGGCCACTGCCACACATACTTTGGCCTTCTGGAGGGTTGCCTGCATGCAGGAATTGTCATCTTTCAGCATGTACCCACCACCACTGGTGTGAACGCAGATGGGACTGCAAGACCAGAAGGCATGTACAGATCAAGCACGTTCAACAAGTTGGGATAAGAGGGCAACAAGTGCATACCGACAAAGCAAAGAGAAATTCTGCTAACCTCTTTTGCTTATTCCCCGAACAGTCAGCTCTTCCCACCCAAAATTCTCAGCTCTGACAACAGCCCTTGCTGCAAAGGGTTCATCTTGTCAGCCCAGCTAACTACATCTTGCTCCAGAAGGTTAGGACACAGGGTGAACACACATCTTGATCATTTCAGAGAGATGATTTGGGGATAACAGCAAGTAGATCCATGCCACATTCACTAAGAGCACCAACATGGTGGGTGGGGGGAAAGGAGCATTACTGATTGCATGTTCTGGCAAAAGTTTAATCTCCCACCAGCAGAAATGCCCAGTATTAACACCCATGGAATCCAGATTTGCCCATATCACTGAAAACTTAGGTATTATACTATTCAGTAATCACATTTCTAATGACCAATTCCACCCATTGAGAGCCCTTTCATGCTTCGTTTCAGACTGTCCTAAGTGAGGTCTTAACTATCTGACCTAAAACGTAACTTAGCAGCTCTACACCTACCTGGTGGTTATCATCACCTGCACTATGATACACTTAAAGTGCTGTAAAGGAGCTAGAAAGAAGAGATGGAGAAGAGGAAACACAAACAGGCGATCTCCAGCTATGTACCTCTTTTTCTAAAGCAGGCATCTTATACACAAATGGGTTCGGAGTAATTTGATATCATAGAGCAACGAAGCATGGGGGAGGGAGGAATGATGTATGCAGCTTACAAATGCAGAGAATAAATACACATTTTTAGTGAATTGAGAGTGTTTAAAATAATTTCACAGGCGAGATTCACTTATCACCACAGGTGGCCTGTGTAATAGATGTTTTAGTTGAAGATGCAAAAATTCAGAGTAGCAGGAATTGTTGATTACAAGCAAGAGTGTTTGCACTTAAAATCCTATCAAAACTGATCTTTGTAAGTAAATAATATTAGACTAATCTATTCTCCAGGGGTTATTAAGTGTGTACTCAGAAAATGGCATTGTCTTAATGTTAATTAATTTGAGCAAATGGGGTAAGGAGAAAAGGAGCTGCTTTCAAGAAAGTTTCTCATTTCGTCTTCAGAAATACACTAGAGCAAGAGGCGATCATAATAATAAAATACTGAGTTCTTAAGTATTGTTTTCCTTGAAAATAAGTGTATGAATAATTTCCATGTAGAAATATTGTGATTGATATTCTAGGTAGGAGATCAACCAGAAAGCGCCCAGAAACCCAGAACAATGGCTAGAGTTCTGCCTCCCCTCATTATCCACACTGTGTCCAGCGTGCCATCAAGTACCAGCCTGGGACCCGCCATCTGGTTTTGTTCAGGGATGCTGCTGGGGCATACCGTATCCCACACAGAAGATTACAGGGTCAAGAGCCAAGCTACCAACAACCTAGCTCAGGGCCTGCTCCTGATGAGGCAGTCACCTCTCATTGAAAAAAAAGAGAAAAGACAAGAAACAATGAGAAATGAGATGTTAAGATAAAGATATGCGCTTTAGGATTTTATAGCAGAGAGATTGCTCTGGTTCCCTTTCATCTGCAGCACCTACTCTGTGTAGCTACCTGAGTGACACTGCTTTTGGGTCCCAGGCCAGCAAGACAAGCACACAAGAATTACTGCTGCCTACCGTTCTCCCCTCCTGTACTTTAGCCTGACAGACCTTCTTCCTTGCCTATTTAGTTCCAAAATTAGGATGTCACACTTTCCTTAGCCACACTTGAAAATGGTAGAATAGCACCTCCTCCTTACCCACAAGACAAAACATATTAGAGTAACAATTAAAGCTGTTAGATACCACTCTAGGAGATCCTCAATTTTTCCCTTATTTGTTCTCCATCCTACTTCCCCATTTTCCTTTTAAAACAAGCATTGTCCTTCAAAGCTACTATTTTCTTACAAGTACGTTGTGTCATAAACTTCCTATGCTGTTTCCTGTCAATAAATCTCTTTCTCTTCAACCAAGACCTTTTTTGGAGGCGCTAGGCTACCTGGCATTTGCTGCACCCAGCAGGAAAAGGCACAGGCTGGCTGATGGTCATCTAAACAACAAAGACAACTGATACTGCAGGGTGTTTTCCCTGGAGTATTGTCTGGGATGATGTGGCACTGCTGGGTAGAACCTGATAGATGGATTCATGCACCCAGTTACTTCCAGAAAATTACAGGGGACAAAAACACATATAAAGAAGTGGCATTAAAATGCAATGATGTGTGTGCATATGGCAGAGAGAAAGGCAGTTTAGTCCTAGGAAGTTTTAATTGCCATTTGTCTGAAAAACTCACATAACTCAGCCATCACTTCTGAGTACTACAGCTTTGCTTAACAGAGAACGACAAAAGCCAGATAGCCTCCATGACATCCTTAGTATTAAATACACTGACATGTATCAAAACACATAGTCCTGCTTTTTCATTGTGTTCCACACACATGGAATATGTCATGAAATAATGGCAATAATGCTACAAAAAGATGGCTATTTTTATCATTATTAAAACTACGAGAGGAACCAACAATTTCCACTTAGCTGGAAGAACATACAATCATAGAACCAATCATACGGGCTTAGCTTCCACATAGTTGCTAGTGCAATGGATGCAGGTTTCCCCCCACCCCCCGATTTTGCCATAAAAACACACCGTGCAGCTATTCCATGCATTTATTTTCAGCTACCAACAATCTGTTGCTCGCTACCAGCCTGTAGTGACTACACACAGTGGCCGTTATATATGCATGAATATCCTATACCATCCTTTCAGTATTGTCAACATTAAAAATAACAAGGAAGGGGCACAGTAAGCTGACAAACTTTTTAACAGACTGACATTAAGACTAGGAATTTTTCAAAAAGGAAAATAGGCATATACTCCTTCTGTAAGGAAAACATCTTCTGACTGGTGCCTGTCCAATGCCAACCAAATCTATGCTCTCTCTTCCATGCATCAATGCCACTTCGTTCAGACTGGCTGGCTTTTTCTGCAGTGACCCCTTCTTGCCTTCTGTATTATTTAAGGAGATTTATAGCTGGGTGTCTCGTGTGGTGAAACATGAGCTCTGACCCCCAGGCTTGGAAGTCGTCAGGGAGAAACATTAATATTATGCCACATTAGGAAAGAAAACTCATCAGTAGCAGCAAACCAAATGACAAAGTGAAACATGATGCTTCTTGTCACACATGACACTGAACAGTTAAACGTATCCAAAAAGTTGTGCCCTCTAATGTGTCACCTACGTCGCACCAATGCAATGACTGGTGGTCCAGATCTCAGCTGCTGTGTGTCAGCTGGGGTTGCTACTGCTAAGGGTGATACAGAAGAACCTACAATTACTGCAAGCAATAGTGAAATCTCACTGTTAGGCAAAAGCATAAATACAGACAATTATCATCAAAAAGAACTTAACACCTAGATACTTAGGGTAGAGGATGGGTGGTGAGAAAGATATACATAACCTACAAGTAGGGCCTGAGGAGTCACAGCTCAGAGACATGAAATGGCTTCTCCAAAAATGCATTTTGAAATCTACGCCAGAGGAAGGGACTCTTCTGAGATCCCATCCAGTAACCTTACACTAATGACTCTTCTTCACCTGAATTCTCTACAGCATATTTACATAACCAGCAAAGACATTTCATCAACAAATGTCTGGGTTTCAAGATAGGTCACTGTCCACAAAAGAGCACAAAAACCTTAAATAAGATTTTAGAAAGGGTTGGCTAATTTTAATGATTTCTAAAATCAGTTATGATGCTTCATGCTAAAAATAGGCACAACAAACCTAAGCTTCAGGGAATAACCAGATTAGCACACAGGTAAGCACGGATTTATCTCGAATCCCATGGACACAGATTTGGTTTGACAGAATATTTGAAGTAAGCACACATGTATATGTGGGTATCTACTTTCCTGGACATTGATGTCAGTAATATGTAAGACTGTACAGATTTCAACATCTGAATTAGGAACACAGAATTTGCAATGTTATAAACGTAGTTACTAAAGATTAAACATATTATACACACACATTTTGTTCAGATGTGTGTTTTGCACATGATCCTCTTTGTCAATAATTAACAGAAAAAACAGATTTGAAAGAAAGGGGAAATGAAAGGAGAAGAGGAAGGGAAGAGAAGGGGAACTGGGAAGGAGAAGAGGAAAGGAGGGAAAGGAAAAGTGAGAAACTCTTGCTGTCCCTGCTTCTTAGACCTGGTTTTAAGAAGACCTTCTGCACCTGAGTTACCTTGATGAAATTACAGGAGTAAAGATATATATGTTTAATCACTAACGTAGATATGACTTCTTAAAAACCATATATTTTATTTAAATTTTATTTCCTTTTCATGATAAAAAATGTATTATGTACTTCCTGCTAATCTCAGCAATACCCAGTAATTTTCCCATATCTTTAAATATTTCTTAGAACAAATGGTCTCGGATCATAGTGTATGCCATGTGCATGGGTACATGAGCATAAAGAAGGTCCTCTTTCTCATTTGTGAATCCATATTTGTTTTCTCAGGACCTGTTGTTTTATGCCCCTATATATAGGGAAAACCAAAAGCTGAGCAGGCAAGACATTTCTTCACAGAAACTCTTAGGGCAAAATGAGGCACTGGCAGGCATTTTCAGCAGCTTCACATATTTGTACCCTCCTGAGCTCTTCTAAAATTCTGACATGCCTGAGTTGCTGTGGAGCCCTATTGTAATTTGTACCTCTTCCGACACACTGCTAATACCTTAACTTATATGCACCACTAAGCATGGACACAGCCCCTCTTCTTCTGAATGGACTGCTCATTAGATGCACACAGAGACATACATAATGCAGAACTCTACACCACCAAAATACGAGTATCAAGAGTATTTCTGGTCTTTGTAGGGTGTGTAGAATAAAATATGGTCTTGTTTGCAAGGCCAAAAACTTGGCTTCTGTAAAAGGTATACAACAGTAATGGCTTATATATCTCCTTCAAGAAATGTCTGTTCTTTTTATTAGAAATCTAAACTAGCTTATGGCATAGCATGGAAATCCTGGAAGTTCCAGTGTAAAATTTTGGTTACATACATACTCCTAATTTGCTAAAGGAAAAAAAAACAAATCTCCCATCTTGTCAAAAATTTACACAACCTTAAAAAATTCTCTGAAAAGTTTGGCCTAAGTCATGCCCACTAATGCAGAGGTTGTGGTGCATGCAAGATTTTCACTTTTCAAGAAAATGAAACAACACAAACAAATGCGAAATTTTCCTAGCTCATTCCACCTTCCAGTTTCAGAGTTATCCTGCTGCACTTGTAAAATGAGCTTAAATTTACCTTCTGACACTTTCAGAAGTTTTATATATATGTCATGTAAATATAAAAGAGACTATAGAGAGAGAAGCAGGGGATAAAGTGAAAATGTATATAGCTAACACAAGAATAGAAGTCTGTTGCCGTGAGATAACTGCATATTTAAGCTATGATTTTTTTCTCCCCCCCTCCCCCCCCTTTTTATTTTTTTTTGCCTTCCTTTTTTTCTTTTTTCCTTTGAGTGAATACTGAAATCCACCCACCTCTAGGCTGGAAAGTGTACAGACCAGGGACAATTCACAAATGCCTTGTAATTGCAGAGAGAATATGGCAGCCAGAGAACAAATGCGAAGATCATGTGTTTCCCAAACCTGAAGACTTTCAATTAAATTAAGATCTAATAATTGCAAATACATTAGCAAATATCACAGACTGAAATCAGAATACAAACAGAAAGGAGGGGAATATTTTCAACAGATCTGTTAATTGTAAAGCATTGTCAACTGTCTATACAACAACCATGACTATTCAGCTGAAGTTTCACAAATGCTAATCAGAGATGGGGTTTTTCAAAGAATTTTAGATCAAATACATGAAGAGCTTTGGAGAAATCTACTGCATTTTAAAGCCTTTATGGCTGTAGGGAATTTGTCACTCCAGTCTAAAGGATTTTTTTTTTCTTTTTTTTTTTGGTCTGGGTATTTCTCCCAGCATGTGCAATCATGAAACTGGACTTACCACCCAAGAGGGACCCAGCAAGCACTACACTCAACCAGAGATGAGAATTGCACAAAGCTGATGCCATCTTCATTGTGCATTTAGGAAAAGCAAACAAGGCCTAATACAAAACTTATCAGAATGGGCATGTACCCTAAGCAACTGCGGATAAGGCCAAGACTGTGAGTGTTCCAATAGCCTCTGAGACAGATAAAGAGCGCACGTGCAAGTCTAAGTTCACAAAGACTATGATGCTGAAATTGCTGAGCCTGCAATGAAGTTGCTCTGCATGCACACTGTAAACCTACTGTGTTGAACTTGCAACACATAGGTAGACTGAATGCAGGGAACACATGCCCTTTACCAGAGAGTGCACAATTGCAGAAAAAAAAAAATTGGGAAAAATTATGTGGCATATAGGTTTCATATATGGTGAGGGACTTGCCTGTGTACACAATACAAAGCACAACCCCTACCCCTGAGTTCAAGACACCTTGTCTCAATGCACGATCTCTCCCAGCAAGGCTCATCCCAAAGCTGAAGAAGCTTCTCCCCCTGCAGATGGAAAGTCCAGGGTACAGCAGCACAGCAGAATTGGCAACACAATTTGGGGTGTGTTTAAAGAACCCTGGCTCTGCCACAGAGCAGCCAGCCAGCACTGAAGAGGATGGCCCAAACTTCTCCAAAAATAAGGAGTTGAGGCCAGACACTGTACTGATAACTTTAAAGCTACCTGTAGTCTCTCAAATGGGTTGCAGTATTTTTCCCATGTCTCTATCTATCCAGCAAAACCCGTTATCCCTGAGAACACCTTTGTCAGATACTTCACCAGTAACAAAGAACTCTTAGGAAGATAATATACCCCCCTGCAAGTTTCAGAGTTCATGTAGAAAATCAAAGTTAATAATTTTTCAACACTATTTTCACTTCCCACCCATGATCCCAGTGCAGTGAAGTATTTAAGCATGTGCTTTAAACTTTGCCCTAGAAAAGCATTTATGCATACTTTTAAAATGCACTGGTACCTGGTGTTTTCCCTGACTCCAAAAAGAAGAGCAGAAGAAACACAGGACAATTAATATTTGCAGTACACATTCCATTTCTTTGAATTTCACTTTCTGCTCAAAAACACAGTTTCCACACTGCTTTTTAGAGTATCTTTCAATCAATATGACAGTTTAAAAAATAATTTAACATGATATATAAACAGTCTGAAGTAAATATGTCCAACAAAAATAAAATATTTGCAATAGAAATGCCAAAGATTTTCATTTCACTCCAGAAAAGGAAAGAAACCTGTTTAAAAACAAGTTAAAAGAGCAATGGATTTTTTGAAGAAAAGATTTTTTTTTCTTTTGAGATGAATAAGACGACATATGTTTTACTAAAACCATTAAGACAAGATGGCAATAATTTCTGGGTGTGTTAACTAAACTATTGCTATCTGGATCATGTGATGCATGACAACACAGTTTCCACCTTAGGTGCAGAAGCAGTTTAGCAGTTTGAAAGTCAGTCATATGAGTATGGCTATCTCCCAACGCACTGGCTTTCACATTCCTAATCTAGAATACCATCAATAAAGGGACAGATATAAATATACCGGCATGTACCTTTAGCAATAGATTTAAGGTAGGTGCTTATTAATATCATGAAGATATGATTCTTAATGATCTGGGAGCACAGCCTTATATAGGTTTGAATAATGACACTGTCTCATTGCATGCATAGTTTGTGCTTTTGTCTCAGACAGGTTCATTTTTCACTGGAGGGGAAAGGTTCATATCGCACGAGGGGGGTAACCAGTTGATGTTACAAGGCTGACGATTAGCCCCCTCGCTGTTCCACATGACACTGGGAAGGACTCCAGCAGGCATCCTTAATGCCTGCTTCAGCATCTTGAAGAAATTAATGAACACAGCTTCGATGGCAAAACATTTCAATCAACCTCAACCAGCTGTGCCTACCTTTTTTTTTTTTAAATA
>VXAL01013276.1:268396-373396 GCA_013399475.1 Chauna torquata | reverse complement strand
ACCCAAGAAAAAAAAAAAAAAACAACTCTGAGGCCATCGCTTCCCTCAACCCACGTGTTCATTGGCATCAATATCATTCTGCCACTGATGGGAAAGATGACTGTAGGCCAAACCTCTGGGCTGATGTACCACTCCCTCTGTAATTCCATTAAGTTCGGGGGTCAGGGAGGATGCAATCCAATGTAGAAGTTGCTCATAATGGCATTTTAAATCAGTACACCAACAAGCTGTAGTTCTGATAATCTACTTAATGACCCCGAACGTGAATAATATAGGTGAACCTTTGTAAAAATACCAAATCTCTGCCAATGTCTGAGGATATTAAGTTTCCCAAATCAGCTTAGTTTTTGAGTGAGAAATTCAGCCAGATATGCCATCCGTCCATGAGATGGGTACGGTGAAATCAAAAGGGTTTTGTTTTTTTTTTTTTTTTTGCCCTCAATCTGTCTCTCATCTAAAAACATGCTTCATTCCATATGCATCGTTCCCTTCTCTTATGGAACTATGTCATATCGTATCTGTTGCATAAGGCATTTATTGTACGGAATTATTCTGTATCGCCCTCACGCAGCCAATGGAACAATTCTAAATGTAACCTCAGAGTGGAATCTTTCTAAACATCCTGATAGAGCACATCCTGGATACACCCACACAGTATAACTGGAATCCAATGCAATCCGGCCTTTTATATTTTGCAAACAACACAAGTTTAAAATGGTGAAATTGCATGCTGAATGAAACTACCTTTCGTTTGAACACAGGCACAGTGCCAGTGGATTCTGAGAGATCATTTGTAAAAGCCTGCTATTGTATAACAAAAGCCAGGGTGCCTGAGCAAGGTATGTTTTTAAACCATTACAGCTCTGAGAACTCAAAACAGATTTTCAACAAATCACTAAAAGACACTTTGCAACCTAGGGCCTAAATTTCTGCTAAATGTCCAATTCATATGCCCTAATCACCAAGGCACCAGCACTACCTACCAGAAGGCCACAACTTTGCGTAACATGTGTGTGCACATACTCAAGAATGATACCTCATTTTTTAATCAAACTTTCTAATAATGTTCACATCTTGCCCAACATAGAGCATTTCAATGCAGGAGGTAACACTTGTCAGAAGTACAAGCATCTGGAGAAGGCTTTTTGAAACTGAAACGCTCCAAACCACAGGTGTTGCTGTAGATAGCCATTATTAGACATATTGCCAAGGCAGAACTGAGTTCACTTTACTAACCCTGACTAATATTCCTACATAGCCGTTTTAGCCTATTTCAACAAGAAAAGGTAGTTACTACAGTGTTGAAAAGTCAGATATAGCTAAACACTTTCATGCTCAGATCTTGGTACAGTGCTCATCAGTGTGGCAAATAAACCACACTATAAAGAAAACAACGCCACAATTGGCCAGTAGGCCAGTTTCCTGTCTTCTTCCCCTGAGGCAATCAGGACATTTTTTTAGGCTCATTTCCTAAGGAAACGAGGACCTGTGAGATCTCATTGTCTGCTTATGAATCCCTCCCCCTAATAATTTTAACCCTTTTTCCATTCTCTATATAAGGCTCAAAAAGGTTAAGTTTTGGTATTTTTGTGAAAATGTATGCATTTGTAGAAAAAGAAGCAAGTTCACCCATGAAAGAAAAGACAGGTACAACTCAACCAGGCAAGCATCCCAACAAATGCATCCCAGCAGAGTTCTGCCCAAAGGGGGGACAGGGTATGAGATGCTCAGTTAAGGGACAAATATAAAGGAAGGCAGGAGAGGACTGGATGCTTGCAGCGGAACTTACGTTCGTAGGAAAGTAGTGAGAATATTGGAGTGAGGGCTATAAAGGTTATGTCAGTGATCAAAGAGCATTATGGTGACAAGGGGACATGATGAATGGAGTTATTGTGATAAAGGAGCACAGGAAACAATACAAATCTGGAGAAAACACGGTTTAGTTTCATTAGGTCCACTATTCACAGAACAAACTTATTTCAAAGCTACGTTCTCCTTCTTGTATCCATTTCTACCTTACCTTCACTGCCCTTTTAAACTTCTATCTTTATTTTTATTTTTTAAACTGTGGCTAGGGAAAAGCATCCTTTGCAAGCAGTAAGACCCAGCAGACCTGCATAAGGAAACGCTGAATTATCAGTCATGCATGTGAACAAAAAAAAGGTTACATTTATGTCACCAACTTCATTCCTCAATGAGATGTGGAAATTATGTGCAACTCCATCATGCCCTTTTTCATTATCTTCCAACTTTCACAAACATTTGTCCCTCATCTTCTTAAAAAGAGACATTCTTTAAGAATTCAGCAATCACTTCAGGGACTCTTACTGAGCATTACCACCCCAATTTAGGAACAGGATAAACGAGGCAGTAAGATGCTTCTAACTACTCACCATGTGACTACAGCAAGGCTAATAATACAATGCAACCAGTGAAGTTACGAAGTCCTGTGACTAGACCATAAGACAATACTTCCTTTTCCCCTAGAAATCTACCATCCTAAAAAACAGGAGACCAACCAGCATTAGCCATTTGGATGTGTGAAGGTTCAATGATGATAATGCGCATAAAATAAATATTTTATATGTACACATAAAATAAATAGGGTAAATATTACCCTAATGAAACCACACAGAACGAGTGGAAAAATCTTCCATTCTGAGTTTACAGTATCTTATACTACACATAAGGAATATGAGTTCTTCCTAATTTCATAGAAGCAATAAAGACCCCCCTTAATGAGGAAACACTTCAGCTACAGTGCAGCTAAAGTTTCCTAGTGCAATCTTTTATTTTGTTCATTCATACAACATAGAAGAGCTTCATTTAATACAGTTCTAAGTTCTGTAGTGCAATAAGACTAAATCATCCACTAAACAATTAGCAGCAATGTTAGAGAAGCAGCTGAAGGACATGTCAACAAGTTGGACAGAAAAATGCCTCTATTTAATGTTCTGTCACATGAATGGGAAGTATAAATGTAATATTCTCCTGGTAGAGGTTTAGAATTATGATGGCAAAGAGCAATCCTCAGCAGGTAAGAAAAAATATCTGTTGGGAAAATAACTGAAGTTTGGAAGTTTTTCCCTTGGGTGATATCAGTAACCATTCTATCAAATATAACCTATCTATTCTTATTTTATTCCTATTATCCTGGCATCTAAGAACCATTATCATTTGCTCTTCTTGGTGACTGACGCTGAAACAACCATGGCAAGGGGAAATAGAAAATAAAAAAATGATTCCAATGCAGATATTAGTGGCATAAACCCTTCTGGATATGGATGTAAATAACGCATTTATTTATTCATGCTCCTTAAATATATATATTTTTTCTTCATTGTTTGCTGAGCTAAGAAAATGAATCACTTTCAAACTGTTGAGGTTGGGAAGGGAAGGTTGAAATAGGGTGAGTGTTACTACAAGACTTTGCCCCAAACAAATGAAACTCTTTGAGAGAATTATGGTCTGACTAGTTTCTTTTTTAAGACACATCAAGGCATTTAAGTATGTGTCAATAAAAGCCCACCTGGAGGAAGAAATTACAGAGCACTGGAAAGAACGCCAAGATTACTCAAGTCTTTGTGTTTTCATTTGTTTTAAATCTGTGTGTTGTTAAAACAAATGTAGAAATTAGCCATATGGGAACTTCATTTTGGTGCAATATCTTCATCTGTCACCGCATTTGGAAAAAAGCGCACACACACAAGATCAGTGGCCAGGAAGGGAGGGTGAGAACAACACACAAGGAAACAATGCTGAACATATGCACAGGATTTCGACCTCGCAGCATGGTGACTAATGATTATTTCATAAACATTGAAGCTGTGATGGATTATTATTACTGAAGGGGCACATTTTTAAAGATTGTCTAACAGGTATTGTATAGAAAGGTAGCTCACACATCTCACTGGGACAATCTGCCCTCATATGCAGTGTATCTTACCCAAATGAAAACCACATAGTATTTTCAATTCAAACCTTAGACCCAATGCATGTAAGACAGGGGCTTAATAGCTTTCCAAACTCTCGTTTGGCCTTAGTTATACAACCAGCTGACACTGAAAATAATTAATGCCCTTTAGGACTCGCATCTGCTCCTATGGTTCCATGTCAAGGTTTTTAATTGGGCTATTTTGGCATTTGGAGACAATGGCAAGGTGAAATAACCTTTCTTTAATATTTCTGAGGTCAGAAGTTAGTCCTGCCAAAGGTCATCCTTCAGGTTCACAAATGAGTCATTTGTATCACCTAATGCAATCTGTGACTTGCAAATTGCACTGGGAGATGTTATAGTGCATTAATTAGTCCATGTGGTGAATACTGAATTCATCATTACCATCGAAGCCTGTGCAGGCGTGCCAACACTCCTCTTGGTGCGTTGCAGTAGCTGATTTTATTACATATTCTCCTTCAAACTGTGGTCTTTAATATCAAGCCTTGCTTGCAAAGAAGCAAAGACAAGGCTGAACCAGTCCTCTCCTGCTGAACAGTACAATGTACAAAACTTACATGTCAAGAGTTCCCTGAGTGAGCGTGCAAGAAGCAACCTCAGCCCATTTCATTTGGCTGCTACTTTTTTTTTTTTTTCAGGACTCGAGGTAACAGTCGCAAGTTGCACCTGGGGAGATTTAGATTAGATATCAGGAAAAACTTTTTCTCTCAGAGAGTGGTCAAGCACTGGAACGGCCTGACCAGGGAGGTGGTGGAGTCACCGCCCCTTGCGGTTTTTAAGAAGTGCCTGGACAAGGTGCTACAAGATATGGTTTAGTAGCTTAGTGGGTAGTATTGGTGATAGGATAACGGTTGGACTAGATGATCTTGAAGGTCCGTTCCAACCTTGTGATTCTGTGATACTTCACAGACACTGTCAGGCAGTGCTCCCACAAATGACACCACTGCTAGATTGTACTCACAAGTCAGGACATTGGTTGAAACTTTACAAACTGGGCTGTTGTCTTCTGCTCTTTTGAGCCTAAAGGGTAGTTCTGGTGGTTTTTTTGTTTGTTCATTTGGTTTGGTTTTGTTTTCTAGGTCTGCTGCTTGGTTTTCTCCATAGCTGTAGGGATTACAAACTTTAAAAAACAGACAGGCATAAGCAGCAATTAACTGCAATTCTCAAGTGACTGCATGTCTACAAGAAGCATGGCCTTTTGGAAAAGGATGATAAAATGGGGGTATGACCACCAGAGGTATGAACACCTCACTAACAGACTGGCTGCAGGTACAGCAGTTACCACCACAGCCTTTCTCCTCAGGCCTGAGAATCTCTCTAGAGGCTGAGGTGGAGCTGCCACCCCACAGGTCTCCATGCCCCAAATCTCCCCCTGCCCCAATGTTCCATGGCTGTGTTCCCTCTATTCCTCACAGCAGCCTGCCCTTGCAGCCCTTCTACATTTAGGGACCTTCCATGCCAAAGAGAGGTTCATACCAATCCCAAGCCCGCTTTTTAAAATCAACATGCAGTCAAGCTTCCTTGTTGCAAAGAAACCTTGCAGAGAATTTCACCCTAAGTCACAGTCTGATCTTTCAGCTGGTTGGCAGCTATTGCCTATAATGAAGGGATTATTAATTTCTGTTTCAGAGGGATAGGAGATCAGGATATGGACACGGCATGACTGTACCATCTGTGCAGTTGACATATATTGATTCATACCATCTTCCCATCTGTCCTTGACACTACAGAGCATCAGAGGTCACAATCAACTCTTTTCTGGAATTCCCCCAAAAAAACAAGTTTTCATCCAGCTCCCTGTCAAAAAACACTTCAAGCTACTTTTACAGAAATGGATCACCTCTTCATTGTATTATGGAAACCTATAGATCGCCAACAGTTTGCCCTTCAAAGCATATACCAAGCAAGAGGTATAATAATGACCAGTATTATCAAACAATGACAAATAGGAGCTTCTATATCCCTTAATGAAAAAGTCAGGGTAAAATATAGTTCTTGAAACAATAAGGAGTTGAAGAAGCTATGAAAATTACCAAAGCTCAAGAGATTTACATATATATATTGCATTAGGTACAACAACCAATCAAAGCACAATGTTGAGAAATGTGAAGTTTGGTTGCATGTGCTTATGGAAAACGGTGGGGAAAAAATGAAAACCCGCAGCTGAGTAAATCATGAAATGCATCAATGTCTCTTGAGAGGACCTAGTTTTGTTTTCATGATAGGTATCTTTTTCTTTTTTTTCCTGTCATTCTATGCAAATTGCTAATAGCTAAAAAATGAAAACTTTCAAAACGGCCATTTCTGGCTTTTGTCAGTTTAAATATTTCATCTCACATAGCTCACAATAAAACTGGCACCATCGTGTGTAATCTAGGCTCAAACAGTGCTCATGCGAAACTGTGTTTTCAGTGAGTTACAACTGTCCCAGAACAGCCTTGGGTTAAAACATGTCATGCTTTTCTCTCATTCCAAAGAACTGGTTGAAGAAAATCCAACCAGTTTTGAGCAAGGCTGGAATTTTAAAAAAGTCTGTGGTAGAAAGGAATGGCAATTACACATTTTTTTGTTGTTGTTGCAGCAATGAATGCACAAGTTAATCCTCAAACTTAATAACAAAATTTAGTCCTCATGCAGTGCTTTTCTCTTTGGGTTATCTTACCAAGATAAACTAAGTGAAATCACAAAAACCCTCACACCTTTTTTACATGTAAAAAATTGGAAGGCAAGAGGACAACTTGGTATGTTTGGATATCAAACCTGAGGTTTTAAGCCATGTTTTGATTTATGGCTATAGCTAACACTATTAAACTCTACAGGCATCTGTTTCTTTACTCAAAGTGTTAGCAAAATCTAAAATCTCTCTACTGTCGTTGGAGTGCAATAGTGAGTGAAAGGCACAGTGAAAGAGTTCACACTAGATCCAACTC
Source organism: Chauna torquata (assembly GCA_013399475.1). NCBI lineage: Eukaryota > Metazoa > Chordata > Aves > Anseriformes > Anhimidae > Chauna > Chauna torquata. The sequence continues at coordinate 366,511 of VXAL01013276.1, read as the reverse complement.
ACTAGGCCAACATGACAACTTCAGGTGCTCGGCCAACAGCAACTTGCCAAAAGAAAAAAAAATGAAAAGAAGAGGTATCTGGCTAGCTAGGGAACTCTCTGGTGACAACAGCATTTTGGCAGGTGTATCTCTACCTGATTACCTGTCCCATTTGCCACAACAGTCTGTAGCAGCCAAGGACAAGTTGACATACTTTACACCAGCCATACAGGCACTCCAGATTTTTTTTTATTACTATTTATTTTTTTTAAAACAGAAGCTAGCTCCCAAAACTCAATGATTGCAGTCTGCCATTGTGGTTTGTACTTGGTATTTCACATCTGCATCAGCTGTGCTTACCCAACTGATGAATTTTATTAATTAACTTTTGAACACATGAATCCGAAACAGGTGACAGCGCACTGAGGCATGCTGGCTGCCTGCCCTTACTTTTGCCTGTGCCAGACATCTTCCTTCACTCATCCCTGCCTTGGGAGCATGGTGGCTGCCCCTAGCATTTCCCCACACCTCTTTCCCTTCTGGGTAGGGCCACACACCACCCTCACAGCACTACTATGATGCAGCCACCTCCCACATGGAGCTCAGGGACTTATGAGAAGTCCCTGAAAACACAACAGACCGGAGGGGGATGAAAGAACTGCCTGAACACACAGAAGTTAGTGTAGAAATAAAAGGAGCTGGCAGCAGGCGAGGGGCCCGCCACAACATGGCGCCTCAGCCAGGCTCCGGCGGAAGGTTCCGGTCTTCGCGGCCAATGGGGCAGCTGCGGCGGCGCTAAGCCGCAGTGCGCTGCCACCTTGCGGCCCCTGCCGCGCACTGCGCCCGGCAGCTGCCCGGCCAGGGCCGCGTCCCCGCGCACACACGAACACAAACACACACAAAAAAAAAACCACCACAAATTTTGTTGTCCGTTCAGTGCCAGGCATCCGCAGTAGCGAGGGTTGGTGGGGTTTAGGCAGTCTGGCAGTATTTCTGGACAAGAGAAAAGACTATAAACGTGGGCACAGGCCAACTCACTCACAGGCTTCCTCACCCACACATTCAGCCCCTGAGGCCTCACAGGACCTCACAGTGTGAGGGCAAAGGCTTAAAATTGGACGTAATCATATTAATATGAGGTAAAATATTGCTACATTATTGTTAATCTTTTAATAAATGCATTGGAAACTGGATACCATCCCTTAATAGCTGCCCAGGAGTTGGGATATTAAAAGACAAGATATCTCCACGTTAATTTACTGTGTCCTATTCAGGTAGTGAAAAGATCTAGTCAAGCAGCCAGCTTAAAAGTACACATACAAAACGAGGCTTTGGGATTTGCAGTTTGACTCCCTGCCAACTGTTGAGGTTTCACAATCACACTCCTCTTCTGTGCTTTTTATTTTTTCCTCCCGAATCCTTTTTTCCTCCACTCCCACTGTGGCACGTGAAAGAGGCGTACCAAGAAACAAGGAAGAGTGAAGCCTTGGTCCATGTCTCATGAAAGCTCTGTGTAAAATCAGACACTATATAAGGCTCTACTTGTATTCAACAGAGAACTTAGCTAAAATGAAATGTTCTGAAAGTACTAGGTGGTTAAGTACCTTGAAAATTGTGTTTCAAGGGTACATCAGGGGATTTGTCATTGCTGAAGTGGATGAGAAGCCAGCCCTTTCAACATATTTGCTGTAGACATCACAAGAAATCAAAGTCCTGGAGCCTATAGGAACCGAGAGACCATAGTGGCTGATCAGAGCCACAGGGATTTACAGTCAGAACAGCTACCGACAATGAGTTTTAGGTGCTGTGCAAATCCCCACACTTTGACTAGCAAGTGGTGGCTGATAGACAAGCAAAATACTGGGTTTGTCCAGGAGTGCCATGCTAATAAGACTGTCTGAAATTATAGCAAATAAACCAAATACCCATGAAAAGGGGTGTAAACACCAAATGCTAGGTCAGCTCCTGTTGTTTTTCATACCTGAGTCCATGTTGTTTGTCTTTGTAATGAAAAGGAGACCTTTGTATTTGTTTTACTGAGATCAGAGTGGAAGACATGCATCTCGAACAGCCTTCATAACCAAGCAGCAGGAGAATTACTGATCAGCTCAGAGCTCACCTGAAAGGAGAAGCCTGAATTTGATACCAATTACTTTTGTAAATCTGTTACGATGTCTGCTGGTTCAGCCTAGTAGTTTGTGTATGGCTTTTACCTGTTCTGTCTCATATGTTTATTCTGTACGTGCTTTATTCCATGTCCTTAATGCAAAAGCTTGTGTATGTTGTTTTAAATGAAATATATGAGTAAGTGTGGAGATACAGATTTCTGTGAATAGGAATTCACTTTACTTTTCCTCTACCTCCAGAGCAATAGGGCTATCCAGCAATCAACTATCACTGATCCCTGTAACTTCATGTAACCTTCCCACCAGGGCACAGAAAAGATAACCCCTACCCCAGAAGGCTCACAGCCTGAAATGTTTTGTCTCATATAACCTCTTTGCAGTAACCCTTTCTGCATCTTCCTTCTCCATCTCTTTGCCATGCATGCTTTAAGAAATAGTCTGAAAAGCTTCCCTACCTTCCCTTTCTGTGATTCAGAGAAGCAAAGACTTTTTGTGGTCAACAAGTGAATGCAGAAGAATCACAGTAGCTAATGCTTGCATCTAGAACAAAATTACCTCCAGTACCTTCCTGCTTGTTTTAAAACAAGACATTCCTACAGCATCTCATGAGCACTGCTTCATAAGACAACAAAATCAGTTGACATACCAGCCACGAGCAGGCTAAGCAACCATAACAATGTTTTGCCTTCCTTGCAGACCTTTGAGCAGTTGCAACTGCCAGCAACTAAACCACAATTCTCTGTTAAATAGGTTACTAGAAAATACAAATAGATAGAAGTCTCATTACTTAGCATATTCATCCCCACATCTGGATGATAAAATATAATTCTTATGGAAAAAATATAATTTTTAGGCGCTATGTTCCCTATCTGCAATTACATCAAAATCACATTAATTGAGCTATAACACTGTCAGGCCCGGCAGCTGGGAGGCACATCCATACATTCTAAAGAGATGGCCATTAATTCAGCACTTCGCAGTGTGGCAATGAAGCTGGGATGTCCGCTCCCCAACGTGATTTACTGTCTTTCAAGCTGCTTAAGTGGGAACCTCTACAAAAAGATTTAAGTTAAGTGACTCTTATGCCGAGCTGGAGCTCATTTATTATTGAATTAAGTTTTCATTTCTTTTAAAGGGAAAGAGAAATACAGTTTTATTTGAAACAAGGTAAAACAGTTCAAAGAAATAAACTATTACAATTCAGGAAGCAAGAATATATATCTGTAGGTGACAGTGGCATTTTGTTTTTGCATTGGTGTAAAGATAAGTTAAAAAATTTATATATATATACACACACTTATAAATGCATGTCTATAGGGTTTATGCACATGACTGCTTTTAGGTATATTTGTGTACATATATATTTCCAGATGTAATTAAACAGATGTATACACATACACAAACATAGGTATGGATTACATGTAATACATTTATAATCCTAGATCCTGAAACTAAACATATGCATAATTTTAAGGCTGTGAAGTAAACTACTTTACAGGGCAATGGGACACTTCTTCATATAGGCCTTGCTACAACATTCATCTCTATAAATTGTATTTTGGCTGTTACCTTAGCACCATTTTTCATATTCTAGGACTTGTCTGTCTTGAAAGAATGTGTTTAATCAAGATCTATTTCTGAAATAATATTAAATGTGTTTTATTTCTTTTAAAAAAGAAGAAAAGATGGAAAGAAATTCCTATATCTGACACTAAAGTACCTTGGTTAAATGGGGTAGAAATGATGGGTGGTGTTTCTGTGTCCTGTACTAAGAACTGGGTCTGACAGAGAAACAGAAATTTATCCTATTCGGACAGCAGGTACTCAATTTCTGCCCTGAAATTAGAACATCAGAACATGGCAATCGATGCAATATTTGGCCCCTGTCCTCTAACCACATGAAGGAAATATATTGAGCTAAATTTTCTGCCAGCTTAATTTTATTGAAATTAGTGGAGTTTATCCAACAAAATACTTGGCATGTTGCATTTGATGGGTAAAACGTGCCAGGGCAGGGAGAGAGATTTGAGGGAAAGCAGTTAGTTTGCATGCTTAAATTGGCTAAATATTTCTGAATAAAATATACTTTAAAAATAAATAATTAAAATTTGCCAGGACCCCCGTAATGGTGTCATTTACACTCCAGTCACATGAGTGTGCAGCGCAAGACCCTTTCATAATTAGGAACGTACACTATATAAGCTCCCTCCCTAATTAGCAAATTATGTTCAAAATAGCATCCTGCTAATTAACGGTTATTATGGCATTTCTGAAGCTGAAACTTTAATTATCACCAGCCTAATGATTGTGTACAGAAAAAAAACTTTTTTTCTTAAATTATCAATAAGGGCAGGAGATTATTACCAGGCGAATCTGCTGACGGCTGATTAATTTGTTTGATGCAAAGTTGCTGTGTTTCATATTATTTTATTGGAGTTGCAGGAAAAAGGTACATAATTTGGTTTCATTAGCAACTACTGCTATTTATCACTGGAAGATACCCCTCCCTTTTTTGTTGTTTGTTCAATTCCCTCTGTGTTTTTGCCTGCACCAGCATCAAAGTCAAGAGCAGGAAGTTTTAATTAAGTGACACTAATGAGGTCGTTGAAAATGATACTTCAGCAATTCAGCATGCTGTTAAATGTGTTTATTCTATAATGTCATCAAAGGTGATTGTTTTCCCTTGTAATAGATAAAATTCATTACCATAAGCATTGTACTTTTGAGTGTTAGAGATACAAAATGCGAGTTAGTCAGGTGTGTCTGTCGCACATTTCATCTCCTCTACCTCTGTAAATGAATTTGCATCTAAAATTATTCCTTAAGAAGTAAGTGTAGCATGAGCTGTAGTTGTAAGGTTTTTTGTCATGTCCCCCCGCAGCCCCAGTCAGAAATGGCTAAGCTTTGACTAACCTACTTGATTATGATGAGTGTAGCTCAGCTTTTGTGGCTACCAATCCATTCACAAGTGCATCCCAAAATTCTCTGATTGCAGCGTATTTTACAAGTCCTAATGAAACACTTTGTATGAATCATTTCCAGTTTGTAAAATAACTGTAAACTAGTTGTACAATTAATACTATGACTATATGAATCAGAGTAGTTACAAGGATGTGATCATGATGGGCTAAGGTTACAGTAATGCATAGTTTGTAAGGAGAGGTTGTATTTATTATACCAACTGAACTAGGTGAAAGAAATACCTTCTTCTTTTGTTCTGAACCAGGAACAGTTAAGAGACTCTGCTGCTCTCCACTGGTAATTTGGCCACGTAGAAATATTCTTTGTTTAGTCCTACATCTACACACAAAAAAAAACTAGAGATGTTTTTATAAAATACTGATCCTGCAAATTCACATACACACAAAAAACACCAGTCCTGCAAAACAGTGCTAATGGATATGTACACTCATACATATACAATTCAGTATGAAGTGGAGCAAAAATTCAGAGAGTCCTAGACCTTCCTTTGGTGGAGACAGGCACTGTTCAATAGACACCATTTATACCAATGTAACATCTGGGCCAATCAATCCTCAAATCATTTGATTTCTTGACAACTGCATTTCACAATTCAGAAAACCATACTAATCTTAAAATCATTTTGCAGCACTGTGTTCAAAACAGCAGCTGACTCTTAAGTAATAATCTCAACAAAGTAATGGAGCAGTAAGCACACTCCATGTGCTTCATCTGTCCTACAGCCCTGCAGTAGGTTAAAGACACGGACATTCAGCTTTACTCAGAACATAATATAGACCGCAGTACTTCCTGGCAGCCCACTCCAACCTCCAAAATTCACTCATATGATTAAGAAAAAGGTCAAAATGTTACTTTTCTGCTCTTGTATGCTGAAAAATAAGGAACTAGCTACATATTAATTCTATGGCCAGTAAAAATGTAGCTAGTATTTACAGTAAATATGTTCTTTTTGAACTACTACAGTTCTAAGATTATAAAGTTTTCCTTATTTAGATTAACATGAAAAAAAACTAGGAAAATGAGCTTTATGGGAAAAGGCTTTATTTTACTACAGAATGGAGGCAATAATTAGTTTTAAATTAAATTAATTTTTAAAAATTCAGTTTGTCTCCAAGAAAATTTTTAAAAGTCAGATAAGGCAAAACCAAACGAACTTCAAATTACTCATAAAAGCCAAAGCACCACAAAATATTTCTCAGTGGCAAAAGTCCACTGTTTCCAAAAAATAGCATTTGGACTCCGCTCAATTGCTAAGTGAAATATAACATGGCATATGCAGGCATGATACTGGAAATCTTTACTTACAGTTCAAATTTAGAGCTGCCATTCAAAGCTTTGGTCTCTAGTCAGATCGCATTTTAAACAACCGGCCCATAGTTTATTGCTTTCCATCTGGTTGGAGGGAGAATGCTCTCAAGCTTAACCAGCATTTGTTTGGCTAAGTCACCAAAGCCACCAAATTCACCTTGTCCTTTGGCCCTTCCCTTCAGGGTGATAAAGGCAGCCACGGCCATTTGTATCGATTGGTCAGAGCATAGCCTTTGGACAACCCAAGTAGCACGACATTCCCTGAAGTGATATTGCAGAGAGATGCTCCTTCCTGGGAATGCAGTTTGTTTCTCACAGTGCAAAGTCACTCACTCCCCAAAGTTATTACCCCTTGCGCTTTCTAACACTGCAATGCGATACTTCAGATATACTGGAGATAAGAGTTTTATCCTTCATCCTTGAAGGCAGTGGCAAAACTCCTATTGATTTCAGTGCTGCAGGAGTAGGTCTTTAATAAGGAATTAAACAGTCCCCAAAGTGATTTTTACAAATATTTACAATGGCACCATCCAACGATCACAGCTTGTTTGTAAGACATGAAAATAATTTTTGGTTTACAGTCACAAGAAGGGAGTTAGTAATTGCCTGCAAACTCACCCACCTACCACCAAGGCAGGAGCCATAAATCATCATTTTGTCCACACAGAGCAAAAAGCAGGAATCGCAGCAAGATGCAGGGAGAGCCGCCCTTCATGTGGACAGCAGGGGACACGTCTGGGTCACATGACCCCTAACCTTATCTTTATTTTTCCATCAAGCTCTGTGACATTTGTCCTTTTTCATTCAATAAGATGCAGGACTATTTGCCATTTTCAAGTAACCACATTATACAGTTTTTCCCATTGACAGACGCATATCCTCAGTGCAAGGTGCTTTAACTCTTTCTAATAGGTTTCTTACTGGCTTCTGTTTCCCAAGTGGGATTTTGTTTTGTTTGCTTTGACAAAAGGAAGAAAGGAGGGGGGGAAGAAAGAAAGAAACATACCCCCTGGGAAAGTTAACCTCAAAACATAACATTTCTAAAGCAGGATAAACCACTATCGTAACTGCAGAGGACAACATAATTACAGGCAAAAACATAGAAAAACAGATGTACCAAGCAAGCAGTCTTGGCAGTCCAAAGTTAGAAGGTCAATAGGTTGGGTTGCCAAAATTGTACCTTTTTAGAGCAGGCATTAGTTTCTTTCTGCAGATTAGCCTGAATTCAGACTTCCTGAATCTGTACTTTGTCTGAAATCAGACACCTTCTCATCCAAGAATCTAGCTTCTTTAGAAATATAAAAGATGAAACAAAACTTTATCCCACCTACTCTAAAATGCTGGGTAGGAACTGCACATAGAAGTTAACAGTCTGCATCTCCAGAAGGTTTCCGCCAGCTTCACAAAATGCTAACTCTTAGCGTGTAATTGATGCTTGGAGCTGCAATGTCCCACAGCCTTCCTAAGATGCCCATCTGGCATCAACCTTCCAAGTGGAAGAGGACATCCCATCCTATCCCTCACCTGCCCTCTGCAGATTGGGGTTATCCTCATGGGGCCCAGCACCATGATATCTGAGCGCTGACACGTTTTTCTTAGAAATTGGAGGACATACCTGCCTGCACTTCCCATGATGCTTAAAGTTTCCCCACCAGCCCTGCTTTACAGCAGTGCCACTGCCAATTTTAGTAAACTGCAGTTAGTAAGGAAGGGCTATTCTTCCTATCTTACTGATAAGAAACTGAGTGCCAAGTAAGCTGTGTGTGAAAGAGGGTATCTTGGCAAAGCAGGACTTTGAAGATTGGTCTTTCAAGTCACTGATCAGCAGCTTCATGGCTCTTAGCAACTTTCTCCCACCTCCACATCAAATATCTGGCCTTCTTGCACATAAACCTCATTGATGGCTTCAAGATGGAACATCACCTTTGCCAAGATTTTGCAGCAGACTCTTGAATAGAAGACAAGATATTTCAAGCAAATCCTTTGGTGCCTGCCCTCACCAGTCTGAACTATGCCCTTGCTCATAATGGGTATTCAGCTATTCTGTTTCTGGATGCTGCTGGTAAAACAACAAGAACAGTATTGTATCACAGACATTCCAAGGGCATCTCCAAATCACTAGAGTTTTTAAAACCCCATGATGTAAACTCACTTATTGTATTAAAGTCACGCGTTCAATCTCAAAGGAAAAAACTGGAGAAGGGATCCCTCCCTCACATGGCACAAAACCTGATGGAGCAAAGGTGCATTTGACATCCACAAACACCCAAGAGAGCTTCAGTCATAGCCTCTGGAAGGGCTAAGTGCCCTCTAGCCATCACTCAGCTCCCCTCCAGTCTCACCTCTGCCCACTGCCAGCACCCTACCAAGAAGGGAGAAAAGCATCGCTGCACAGCCTGCACAGCACAGAGGTGCATTCAAAGTGGTTTGCCCTTCTCCCACACACACAGTAACCATGGGTCACGGAGGAGGCAGGATTTCAGCCTGAATAGAGACATGAGATGTCAACCAAGAAAATGCCCCACTATTTTTTTTTTTTCTTCTCTCTCATGTGATTATAGGCACATTCAGATTCTCTGAGAAAAATGACGCTCCGTTTAGTCACTGCAGAGGGGAAAGCACCACTGGAGGCAGCGTCACTGGGGTGTCCAAACCACAGTCAAAGAGACAGAAGTTTAGTCATTTGTAGCAAACTTCTAGCACATTGCTCTGCTCATGTGAGTATATCCACCTCTGTGGCCAAAATCAGACAAATTAGGCCAATTCTGGTTCTGTTCTTTCCTTAGCTTATATTTGATACATCACAGCCTCAAATGTGAACTTACATCATGTACTGTAACACAAGAGATGGTGGCAGCTATGAGAAAAGTCTTGCCACAAAATCTCAGTGCTCATTCTGTGCCAGTCTTTTCCAGTACCCTCCTGAAAAAGTGTCTGACTTGCATTAGCAACAGCTCCAAATGGTGCCACTAAGGTGGACTTGAAAAAAGAAATACTAAGAGAAGCACAACTCCAGATCATGTGTGAGACCAATAACTAAAAGCTTTTAGTGATAACAGCTAGAAAATACATCCCAAATGCTATGCATTGTAACATTTTCTGAAGGACAGCTGATGCACATGCGCACCTAGATGTCTCTACCTGGAATGACTGTCAGTGTGATGATTTCCAGAGGAAGTTTGAGTTGCTGTAAGGTCCCTATACTGCTAGTGGACAGCAAATTAAATGTGATACAGCTGCAGAATGATCAGTGAGTTGGAGCCAGAGGTAGAAAGGTGGCATGTGATGATGAAATGGCACTGATGGGTGTGCACCTACCGCACTATTCTCTGGACAGCAAGATTAGAGAAGTACTATTGGCAAATTAGAGAGAGATGAGAGAAAAGTGACAAAAAATTTCAATGACATTCAAGGGAAAAATAGAAAAGGTAAAGTGCCAGATAAGCTGCAGAGTTGTAGACATTCATTTATTTTCTGGTGATACTAATTGAATTTGTAGACTTTTTACAATTAAAAAAAAGTGATAAAAGTAACTTTTATGAGTACGGAGGCATCAATATATGAACTCTTAAGCAATGTTGGAGCTGCTAAGAAAAGTTCTTGGAGAAAGACTGTGATACGTTTATCCTCATAAACTCTGACTGCAGCTCAATTGTTGTGCAGCACTACAGAACAAATATAATGCAGCCTGCTCTCAGGATGTGCACCAGCTACATCTCAGCTGTGGGAACACTTAGTCAGCACTCCGTGTCCCATAGTCATCAGGATTAGACCTATAGGAGCATTCTGCTGCTGCTCCCCTTGCCCATAGGAAATCAATGTATGCTGAGGTTTTATTCTGACATGCATACAGGACATGTCCATAATATGGACCCAAAGAACCAGGCAGGGGACATAATTGCCTCACAGTGGAGACAATCCTACTGAAGTCAGTGTGACTGTCAGTCATTCAGCATGCTCCAGATATTCAAAACACAGGTCAGATTCTCAAGTGATCGGTGACATTTCACATTAGCAACTGGGAGTTTTAGTTGTGGCATTTCTTACAAATCTTTCTTCAATTTTCATATCTCTTGGACCCAAAACAGGTCTTTAAAGCAAAAACAGGGCACTCTGCCTAGAAGAGCTACAGGGTCAAGGATTGCAGTCCAAAGTGTTTAAAAGCTGGATTTAAATACTTGATCTTAGGCACAGCAAAGACTAGAGTTGTGATGATCTGTGCTCCGGAGCAGTTTGCTACCACAGAGATATCATCTATTCTTGAAAATAATTTCTCATGTAAAAAAAAAAAAAAAAAAAAGGAAAAAAAATCTTGTTTTCCTCCTGAAGTAGGAGACAATTGAGTGGGAAACTTTCACATTTTTGTGGACTGTATTTTCAGTCAACACTACTGAACTTACATGGTTGGGTCAAGCCTTTCCAAGGAGCTCTGGAACCAGTTGTTCATGTTGAAGCTTTTATGACCCCACTCCCAAAAGCCTACAGTATCAGATATATGCTCAAAAATGCACAGCTCTTAAAATAATATGGTACCACATATGGATGGCAAGCCTTGGAAGTTCAAGTGCACCTGTCGAAACAATGTCACAGTCCAGAGGAATGCACAGCTAGCACCCATCTAATTTCTTCATGTCTTAGTTTCCCGTCCTTCATTTTCAAGTTTTATTTTCTCTCAACTTCCTGTCATGTGTTCTTAGCTTGCAAAAGACAGGATGCTATTTGCATTCACAAACTGCAAAATTTTTACCAAACTGTAAAAGTTATGTCGTCTGACATTATTTTGACTGTATCAGCACTGGGTTGATAGTCAAATTTGAAGCTTATTATATAAGATGCTTTTTGGCCCTCTTTGGCACTTGGTCACCATCTAGGAAAAGCCATAGCCAGTAACATAGAATCTAATCAGAATATCAAAGGATGCCAATACGAAGAAACTCAAGTTACTCTGGATAGGAAAAGTTTTCAAATATGAACCACCATGATACATTCACTATCCTTTTTTTTATTCTTTATTAATTTTTTCAAAGATCTATGTTGCACTTATACAATAACTGTGGTCCACTTCCACAATTTCCACTGACACTACTACATGCAAGTAAAAGGCAAAATATTAATATACCATACCAAGTTTTTAACTAATGCAGCTGTGTTACTGATCCCCATAGCTCAGGCTCCAGATGCACTTTGTGCAAACAGCACTTGCCCATAGTGAAAATGGTTTAAAAAATTCATGAAGTGTTAAAAGTGAAAGCTTGGAGAAGACTTCTTCAAAATTAGATGATGTTTTTTCCAAGGATTTTGTTTGGGTTTTGTTTTTCTGAACCATAAGGGCTAGAAAGAGCTCTCTTATAGAGAAGTATTAACACTGCAATCAACTTCTTTGTAGTCCAGCAAAAAGCAGATATAATTTTAAAACTGAACATTCAATACTGATAAAGGGGTAAGATACTGTGACTGAGAAGACCGAAAATAAGAACACAGCATTTTAAAATAACTCTTACAAATATGGGTCGTGCTTCAGTGGCTTGAAATGCCTTATTTGTATAATTTCTCCCACTGGGTGAATACAATTTTAAAAGGAAATGAAGCATCGTAATATAAGTGAAACACCACCTTTATACCTTGTGCTTGGATGTGGGCATTATAAATACTATCAGCTGCCAAAAAAAGCAGCTAATGCTTTTCCAAAGCAAGACGACAATTTGTTTCATTCTTTCTTGATCTATTGCTGTGACCCTCCCTTTGATTGACAGGTAGCATTCTTGTCTTTATGGATGGAGAAGCAAAGCCCGTGATGGTTATCGACATTAGGAAATGTCATGTCTGAATATGTTTCAACAGGACCTTTTTCCCCCCTCATTTCCTGCTCCTTCCCTTCTTAGTTAAAGATATTTCATGCCATGAAATTTCTCAAATATGAATTCATAATCCAAACACTTAATTGCAGTCAGGAATCCAAACCTGGCATTTAATTGCAATTTGGTATTAAAAGTCACATTGGCAACAAGTGTCCTTACAAGGTGAAGTTGACCACATTCCCTTTTCCTTTACACCTATGCATTCAAAGCATCTTTTGGTCTCAAATCTTCAGTACAGTGGCAGAAATGTGCTATTGAGTGGTGGCAGTAGCTCTGTAACCAACACATCATTGTAAGTTACACATCAGGTGTAATTCATTCAGAAACCAGAAGCAAGTGGGTGGAAGTGGTAAAATAGCTCACTTTGCACAGTGCAAGTGCAACACGAGGGCAATTTACTCAGATGAAGAGCTCAGTGGCATTACACTCAGTCATTGCAAAAAGGGGTACCACCTCCATTTATATCCAAAATAACCCTCCAGTACTCTATCAGCAGGAGGCCCGATGCAAAATCAGGGCTGACCACAGGGACTGTGCCCTCCCACAAAGCTTAGGTTTGGCTGTGTGGTGCCAGTGTGCTGAAGTCCTTTAATTTTTATTTGTTCTCTTTTCCACTGTTCCCTTGCAGATGTAAATTATATATTATTGCATCTGCTCCTACTTCTACCTTCTTCTCGCTCTACCACTCAACATGCACACGCTTTTTTGCCAGTGACACTTACCAGTACACACCATTAGTCCACCTCTTTGTTCCTTCTGCCACATTATGCCAGTAACCTGGACCATCCTTCCTGTCTGACCCTCAAAAATATTCCTTATTTAAAAAAAAGTTTGTGCTTCGCACAAGCTTCATTAACTTTTTTCTCAACAGTTATTCCTGTTCCTCTCTTACACCCTACCTTGCCTTACTTTGTCCTGTCTGATATTAATTTATTACCCTCCATCTCAAACAGTGATCATCTTTTTATCTGCATTGTAAGGAGTCCAAACAGCGTAGAAGTTATATCTTTGGTGATGCCAAATAGCAACAAGACAGATTGGGAATATTTTGTCTGGGATGATCCATCATTGCTCTCTCTACCATGACCCTAATTCATCTGCATAAACTTCCACATGCTTTATATGCATTAGGCTAACATTCTGACCACTAACCACAACGTGAAGAAATATAACTTAGGAGCTAGTTTTATACAGCCAAAAATAGGTATCTCTAATTTAAAAAGTAAAAGTAGGAAACTACTCCCAAGGACATGTCTGTACTTACAAGTGGATCTGTGTCCCATACCACGTGGAGAACCTAAAGGCTGATTTCACTTGTTACTCCGTGAATGGCTTACCTCTTGCCATAAGCAGATCTTAGCCTAGTGAATTGCTCTCCATCTGCCACTTTTGCACAAATAGCTTCACAGTTAGGTAAATTTTTGTCTATTTTCAAAGTAAAGGTCTGTGCCAGGCTTGTACTTAATGGACAATGCTTGGGGGTCTAATGTGTTTCAGGTGCCCCTCTATTGTGCCTAGAAACAAAGGAGACAGTACTTCATACCAGCCATTGGTAGCTGTGGAACCACCAAGTCATCTTGCAAGCTCTAGCACTCAGGTTAGTGTTTCATGGAATCATGTTTCCGCCCACCTGGAGAGCAGATGCTGCAGGTGGTACCAGTGGTACCTGTCAAAGCTCATAAGCACAGGTGGACTTTTCTCCCCAGCTCATTGCCATATATTCCCTGACTTTTTAATCCATATGCTTCAGGCATGCACAGGGCAGATGCTTCTTCCAGAAGACTGAATATTGAATACCCAGGTAATAAGTTATATTATTTCTGGCCTTATCTGCCATTGGATCCAATCTCTTAAATGTGAGAAGGAACATCTCAGAGGAGAAGAGCCTGCCTTGCCTCCTCTTCTCCATAGCAGGAGTGCAGAAGGCAAGTTCAGGGCCAGACCTGCCCAGTCTCAGCCCAGCCTGTCTGCAGTTACAGGGTTTGCCACAGATGCCAGAGGAATCCTCCAAACAGCAGAACAGAGAGGGAGAGAGGCTCAAGCCAGCTCTGAAACAATTATATTACTTCAGTTGAAGGAGTATTTGGGAAGACAATCAGATGCAGGATGCATGAGCATTCCTATTTCTTCTAGTTAAGTACTTCTGGTTTTCCCCTCATCTTGTCACTGAATACATTTCTACTCCTTTATAGCCAGCCAAGCCATAAAATTCAACATGAACTAGAGGTATCCTACATGCTAATTTTGTATCGCCCTAGTTCGCTCAGATTTACTGGGATCTATTCTCTCACTGATGCATATTTGTAAGGACTATTAACATTAATGGGAGTTACCAACTAATTAGAAAGGAGAACAAAGTCTAGGCTACAGGATGCAAATTAGAATAGTGCCTATGTCACTTATCTTCCTGCTGAGGAATTACAGAGTAGAGCAAAAGCAAGGACAATGACTCTAAATTCTGTTGACTATCACCTTACATTTTGCACCAACAAAACAAGATATTTGAAGAGAAATAGCCAGCCAGGTTACTGAAGTCAGTTGCACAATAGCAAGATCTCCAAGCTAGCTCTGAAAAAGAGAGAAAGATTTAAAAAGTTCTCGTCTTGCTCACTTAAACACACTCAGCAAAGCACAGTTGTGAGGTGCAGCTAACAATTAGTATTTTTAACAGGCTGGTCAAGAGAGCATAGCTCAGCAAGCCTGTGTATTAAAAAAGGCATTGTTAGCACACGGCTTGGCTTTTATTAGGTGAAACAATCCAAACCTACTTCAGTGTGTGAAGAGGTTTGGAGGGGTTTTATTTTCATCCTTAAAGTCCAGGGTGGCTTTGGCATAATAAAGGTCATATCTCCTAATCATGGTAATGTTCACACACAGCAATATGAGCTCATTGCAGAGAGCTCCAGCACTCAGAAATCCCCGGTTAGAAGGTGTCACCGATTAAACTATCGCATTTCAAAGGCTTCCATACAGTAAATAGGGAAGAAAAGAATAAAAGGAACCATGGCCTTTTGTTATTCAAAAAGCTACGGAGAGCGATAATTAACCCATTTTTGTTGAGAAATCATTTGGACAAAAGTCAAGGGATTGCCACCCTGTCAATTGTTAAGTCTAGATAAGGACATTATATTCCACTGTACAAAGAGTGACTGAAGATAGTGAATAGAAAGTAGGCCACTACTATGACTTTCCCCAGTCCATCAAAAAAGAGGTCTATTTTTTTTTTCCACAAAAGAGGTAATATAGTAAAGGATCTCTTCCTACATTAAAAACATAACTACAGTGATTGTTTTAGCGTTTTGTTAAATATTCAAAGGTACCGTGCAATTAGCATGTCATTAATGAATAATTAATTACTGCTAAAACAGCCCTCAGATTTTTTTATTTTTGCAACTAAATTATTTAAAGAACAAATAAAATAATGGAATGCCGCCGCCCCCCACCCACCCCCCACCCCCTTAACTGTGTTTTCATCAATGCATTGGTTTGTAGATGAATAGGGGTTTAATAACTAAGAAAAAATTTTATTTTGGTACGTAGAAAAATTCCACTTTACTTTCCTGTTCCACTGCCCTCATCCTCTCAAAGAAAGCCAAGGCAAACAAATTGATGTGGTCCTTGTTAGCATCTGCTAGGAATGTAGGAGTTGAAATACCTGAGATATGTTTTAGAATACTAGATTTGGACATCTCCCGCCCAAAAAAAACACCCAAACATTTTAAAGACTGGTCCTACCACTACTTCACAGCAGTGAACCCCAAGATTTAGCAAAAGCAATGTATTTTTGCTATTCGTTATCCACCAGCTCTAAAGACGGTTACTGTTATTAAAATCTACTTCACCATACAGCCAAGAGTTAAAGAGAAAGTAATTTGTTGCCACTTGCAGATATACATCACTAGTAAGACGTTAGTTTATATTTATAAGCTGCACATCTGTGGATCAGTTGGCCTACCCATCTGTTAACTGCACCAGTAAACAGTGAGTCTGTGAGCTGCGTATTCCTGCATCCATCACAAATTCTTTCTTTAATTGTATGTTTATGCAACAAACCTCCACTTAAGTGTATTTGAGAATGTTTTGAACAGTGATAATTAGTTTTTATGACTCAATACTACTCTTCCTAAAACCAATTCAACACGTATTTTAAATAGAGACAGCACTTTTCTCTGACAGCGTCAGGTTTTCTCTATGAAGCTGAATTTGCCCCTACAAAGATATGCTGGGAAAACAAATCTCTTCCCAGTGTTCCCAAGCTACTGTTGATGTATACAATTGTGACACCTCAACTCTTCATGAACTTTTCTTTTACAAGTTGGTCCCCGAAATAAAATACATTATGAGCTACCAGCCCACCACAAAAAGCTGTGAAAGAGCTTGGATTGCACCAGACTGGACAACAGAGGGGTGAAACTAATTTTGAACAGACATTCAGCAAGGTGCAGTACAATTAAGACATGCCCATCTTTAAGCTCATAAGTATAGACAGGTGAGTGGTCTCATTGACTCAAGATACCCATTTACATATACTGCTGATTCCAAGTGCTGTCTCATTTCCAATGCTTGGGTACTTCACCTAATTTCTGTAAACAAAAAGCTAATGGAGAGGAAAAAAAAAAGAGCCATAAAGTTATACCTCTTACTGTATCTCATTTTACTCAGGAAATATTGCATGCACCTTTTTGCATAATAGGGGATTTTCACAGTGTTTTTTCTAATGGCTTCACAGTGAAGTTGCTTACAATACGATGTTCAACTTCATAAAGCATTTAGTTACAGCATTTATTTTGTTTGAGGAACTGAAAGTACACTTATCTATGTATCATTGTGCTGATGCAAATGGCAAAATTTTCCACATGATTAAACATAATTTTCTCAGGGTATTCTGTGTCCAACTGCCTGCTACTCAGTAAATGTTTAGATCAATGCATGGTTGATCCCAAGTCTTGCAAGCCTAAAATCCTTCCACATCTAAATAAACACATAGGTTTACTTAAGGCCAAAAAAAAGGACTTAGGCAGGATCTGGAAAGAATCAGCTGGGTTAAAAAATGCTAACTTAAAACAACACATATGCTTGCAATAATATTTTAAACAATGAGTTACGTTTATGTGCATCTCTTTATTCACTCCTTACCAGGAAAGTGTTGCACTTAGCGACTCTTGGAGCAAGAAGTGCCCACCAGTGAATGACAGTGCTCTGCAGAAATCGCCATTGACTGACAGTAGTGACGCCTACTGGCACCAGCGGCCCCAATAGCTGCCAGAAGCTCCCCTGTAGTTGGTCTTCAGCCACCAAGCTGCTCACAAGTCCAGCATCTGTTCTTTGCTTAACATGACTGGGAGCCGTATGGACACAGTCCTCCTCTCTCATTCCTAGGGGCAAATGCCAGCGTGGTCTTATGTCACTTCCAAGAAAAAAAAGCCCTGACCTACACAGTAGCCGTCAGACGAACCAGGATCTTCAAGAACAGCAGGCTTAGCAAACTATGATAATAATTTCTAGAGAACGTGGCAGCCCAAAGAGACTTTCCTCTGTAAATATTGTGATCTTCTGTGATTATTACAGATATTAAGAAAAGTCAGATTGAAATAACCTCAGAGAATTTGCAGAAATAAAGAGGAAAAAACAGAAGGAATCACCCTTCCCCCCCCACCATCTCCTAAATCCTTGGCCAGTACAGCACTCACAAATACCCCAGCCCCTTAAACCAACAGTAAGCTTGGCAGGTCACCGGAGCTCAGTGCTAAAAATCATGCAGTTCCCAGCTTCCCTATGAAAATGATGACAAGGGCATCAAATTGATGCTTCTGCCAGAACTGGCCAGAGTACAGAGTCTCATTCCTGAGCAGATGTCAGGTAGGGCGAACAGTCTCCACAAGGCTTGGACAAAAATGTAGGACAGCAGCACAGAGGTGAAAAAGGTTTGGTGAAAAGAACAGACCACAAGGCTTTAGCCAAAATATTTCAAAGCGACTTCTGCTGAGGAGACACAATCAACAATTCCACTGAGAAAGAATGCCAGCTTCAGCACACAAAAATCCTTCCACTAACATCCCCCAAATGGAAAAGATATTATAAACAACATTCACCTCACTCTCCTCCCTCCCTGTCACAGAAATGACCATGATTCTTTACTACATACCTTCAAAAACAGCCCTTTGTAGATAAAAAAATAAAATAAAATCTAACCCTAAGAAGTACATTCAGAGACCCCCTTTATGCCACTGCTCTGTGTTATGGAAAAATGAAGGTAGGAATCTGTTGAAAAACATTTCCCTGCTGTATTGTGATTGACATCTGACAGTGCTCAGTGGTGTCCTAACTTGGATGAATTTAAATGACAAGCTTTCCTTTATAAGCAACAGAGCTCTTTTTACAATAGAACAGCACGATTACTTCATGGAAAGGAAAAAAAGGAAGAATCAAAGTTTTCCTTCAAATCCCTGGGGGCACCCCTGACCTGTCACCAGGCTATGACCTTCCCTTGTTAATCCATGCAAATCAGATGGTTCTAATTTGTGGCACAGGTTGCTTTGCCACACCTTTAAATTCGGAGATCAGTTATGGGATGACGCCCACGTCACACAGAGTTCAGATCACCTTCATGTTGCTGGCATTTTCAGTACAATGACAGATGACTTCCCCACCATTCTGGGACAAGGCAGGCCATATAGCCCTCCAGACTACTTTTTGATTAACATCGAGACAAAAGCCAGCGGTGTTTTGCCTCTTCATTCGGGATTAGCAGCATTGCTGCCATAAGCATTCCTAAGCAAGAACCCCTGGGAAGAGTATCAGATCCCAGGTCAAGGCACAGACTGCCAATATCACGGCTTCGCTAACAGTCACCCAATCGCTTTTATGGACATGAAAAAAAAGTATTCACTGTAATAAGCACTGGTTCCAACTGAGAGATATTATGTCAAACTCTAAGGCCTGTTTCAAAACTTTCTCCATTCACGTAACTTAATACACTTTGTAAGCCAAAGAGGGCAATATCACAGAAGATGTTCTATGTTCACCTTCCACGTCACACAAAGGCCACGGAAGCTGTTTTGTCTGGGTTAGTGTGGTGTGGGAGTTAAACTTTTTGCTTTAAATTGGATCCTTGTCAAGGATATGCTTTTTTATTTAACCCTAGCCTAACTTGGGTATAATTTTGTCCCTTTTCTCCTATACGATTCTTGTCTTCATAGTTCTGAAAAACTGGAGATTTTCATTTATAATGAAAAATGCCTTATTTCTAATATCCACATATACATGCATATCTATCCATTTAAACAGTAAGTTACTGGGGATAAAACTTGAAAACCATTTTCCATGGAAACCAAGAAGCACATGAGTGTTATTAATAAAACATTCAAAGAATTTAATACATGGCCTATGTGATACATCCATTGAGTGCATCTAACAATACAGTCTGTGCGTAATAATCTTATTTGCTTATGCCTTGCAATTCTGATGATGTTCAAACCTGTTAGCCATCTTTTCAAACAAACACTGAAGGTTGCCAGTTGTGACAGATTTGGACTAATGTTGATGGTAGCATGGGAGTTAGTTAAAGTGATTTGATAAGCTTGTAGCAGCTTGAGAGGCGGCGTCACTCCAAATATGTAAACAACATTGTCAACAACATAGGCCATCAATAAATGCAGCCTCTATCTCACACAGTCATTATTAATAAGAGGGGGAAAAAGGAAAAATGGGAAGGAAGGAAGCAAGAGGAAAAAAATTGTTTTGTCTGTAGCCACAAATCAATGACATATAGCATCAGGGTTCACTGAAACACTGACAGATGTGTCAGGAACACTTGTTTTTAGCATTACTTTATTCTTTACAACTATTAGGTACCAAGTACAAGGTTATTATAGGCAATGGTGGCTAAACATACAGTGACATATTTCACAAGCTCACTCATGCTTTGCATCAGAGCTTTCACTTACTATAGAAGTATATTATCCCATTTTCCCATGCTGATCCAAGTGATCTCATTACTTACAGAATAATCCTGGCATACAAGCATCATTTTGCCAACCATCGCTTACAACATCCCAACAGACTATTTTTAAAGAAAAACTCTCATATTTTCCTTCCAATGGCTCTTCTATTGAAAAAAAAACTGAAAATAGCTTCCACAGGGATTACAGGTTCCACCACTGGGAATGCCAAATGCAATTATGGAGCCAAATTCTTTTTTTTTTTTTATTAACAGCTCCCACCCTGATGGCCAATGAGTAACTTGGTATTCCCCCATCTCCATCCCCTAAGCAAATTGCTATATATAATCACTGGCAGACTGCCAGAGGCTTTACACCACAAGCATGCTCAGTGAATCCTGGCCATCTGGTTAGCTGGCTGGATCCCTGCCTCCACAGTCTGCATCCTTGGTCAGAACCAGCCCCCAGAGTATTTGGGTATGAGGGAGAACAATTTTAGGGGACAGTTTATCTGTGCCGATTGACAAGTGACCTCTTCCTTCCCTCCGTCCTCAAAAGCTTTCATCAGAGAGTGGGTCCCAAAGGTCTTTCATTGTCTTCTGACATACAGAAGCCCTTTCCATGAGGTAGGGCTTTCCATAGCAGATCTCAAGAACAGACCTGTAAATTAGCAGGGGAAAGTGCTTTAAAATAAACAACAGCTCTCAAAACAAACCTAAAAGCATCCAGGCCCCAATCCAACAAAACACTTAAACACTTGTGTAGCTCTAGAGAGGGAAGGCGGCTCACCAAATACACAGAGATGCTCAATAGCCAGATTCACTTTTCACAGCTCTGCCACAAACTCATCTGTAACCTCACACAAGTGATTCAAGCCCTGCCTTGCTTCATTTCCTCCAGCTGTAAAACTGGGAAAGTAATCCTGGGTTTCATCACCATGAGTATAAGCCACTGGGTGTTTATGCAGTGACCAGATACTGGAGTAATGAATCACAGAGATGCTTATACATTTAGCTACATACAAATTCAGATTTCCCAAATACATGGACCACCACCCCTCCCAAATAGACCCCCTTGAATTTCAGTGAAGTTTCCCCTCTAAAAAAGAGGTTTGCTGGGTCTAACTCCTACAGGACATTAAGATATCATGGTTTAAATTGGCTAGAAAGAAAGAATTATATAATTCTTTCTATAATGGGCAAGCTGCAAATTCTGTAAATCTTTAGGATGCTGTGAAGTGGTTAAAAGCTAACTTTTGGGGCATTATTCCTTTAAATTCAATTCAAGGGACTTTTCACTAAGGATACAAACTGTATTGGTTGCCTCCTTTTTTTAGATGCACAAGAAGTCCTTATTATATACTTACGTATTAGAGCAAGGGTGATCCTGTGAGGTTTAGGAAATAACTAGTAAAAAGTGATTTCTAAAGGATTAACTGCAGTGTTGATTAATATTTTAGATTAAGGCTGAAGTAACAGGTGGTTCATCTGTAGTACCCTCACTTTTTCTTTTCCCCACTTGCAACCTATCCAAACTCCACCGATTCCCAGATCTCTGCCCAGACTGCCAGTAAGGTCACCTTGACAGTGCAACTATAGGATAAAGACATCTACTAATTCCAAAAGTGCAGACAGACTACCACTGCCATAAGGGATCGGTGACTCTAAACAAGAACATACATTGGCTTAAGATGGTTCAGGAAAAGCAGAGCTAAATCCATAGCTAAAGCAAC
This sequence comes from Chauna torquata, assembly GCA_013399475.1. Taxonomy (NCBI): domain Eukaryota; kingdom Metazoa; phylum Chordata; class Aves; order Anseriformes; family Anhimidae; genus Chauna; species Chauna torquata. The sequence continues at coordinate 344,586 of VXAL01013276.1, read as the reverse complement.
CTCCCAACAGCAGCCATCAGGGAGACAGTAAAAGCCATCCATGCAACTGAATACTGCCTGACGCAGTTGCCAAAAACTGCTCAAGAGGCAAAATTTACCACCACAGACTGGAGCAACAGTGCCTGTTTCCTGCAATCAAGTAATTAATCCCACTTCCAAGCTAAGGCTGTGGCCAAAGCACTCACATTGCCAGTGCAATTCCAGAAAGCAATCCAAGGGGGAATGCGCATGTCCACTGTGCTCTGCTGCTGCCCAGCACTCCACCAACGTGTACCCTGATAACGCAGCTCAAGGGCTGCTCTTCACAGGTATCCACACATAGAAACCGCCCCTGGTTCCAAAGGAGTTCCTGTGATCCACACATGGAAAAGCATTGCAATTTAAGCAGTGGGGATTAATTGATATGAAGCTGTGTTCCTGCCACTCCCATGGCATCTGAGCAGTTCTTACCTTTGAAACAACAAGGGGTTAAGATTTGCCACGAACGTACCACCTACGTTTTTAAGGTTATAAAAATGGGGTGCTTACACTTTTCCTAACCCCTCGCCAATGACCAGACCCATATGTAAATTTCACACAGTAGTATTTAGTAGCATAATTAATCCCTACTTTATGTTATGAGTAATATTTCCTATTCCCGACCCTGCAACGTCCTTTAAGAAGATCCATGTTCCAATTAGACTAGCCCATCGGCACTCTTTTAATGAGCAGATTAATCATTCAGATGGGTACAATGGTGTCATCACAGGTTTTAAATATGATAATCTACATCCTAATGGTGCTGCAAAAGCCTTGGCTCACAGCAAAAAAGGTAGGCAAAAATTGGTGATACTTCCTTTTTTGTTCTCTTTCTTTCTCACATGACACAAGACACGAGAATACTTAGGCGGTGCGGGAAGTGCAGCAAGAAGGCAGCTCGGAGAAAGGGGCTGCTGAGCGGCTTGGTAATTCAGGCGCAATAATTGTTTTGCAAGGACAGGCAGATCTTCTGGTACCTGAAGAGCCTTCTGCCACGAGGAGGAAAAATTTCAGACCTTTCTTGTCAGCCTAACACATCAGCTCTGCCCTTTTCTCAACACTTATTTAAAACAGATCCAAAATGTAAGACTCATGCAGAAAGTCAGAAAGTAACTTAATTTTAATAAAAATAGAGGTCTTTTCAGATACCCAACTTTACCATTTGCAAAAGGCAGCCTGGATTTTTTTTTTTTTTTTTTAAAGCCAAAGAGAACCTATTATATAAAAAAACGTTAATTTTTAAGAATACCGGACTTCTAAACTACATACTATGGACTCAATTCCATGCAATACCGGACTTCTAAACTACATACTATGGACTCAATTCCATGCAAAGAAAAGCTGGCATAGATGCTCTCATTCAAGTGTAATCCATGAAAAAGACCCTACAGCACCACCACCCTCAAAAACAGAAGTGCCAGGATTGTAAAACCAAACTAGAAAGCATCCCTACTCTCAGTGTGACAGTTACAAACCTATGTGCTGCACCGCTCCTGAATTGTGGCTTTGTACTCTTTTACAAAGGGCTTGTTTTAGCAACAGGTAGGAGTTAAGTCTGTTTTTTCATCTCTTGAGCTTGTCTTAGTAAGACAAGCCCTGAAGAACACCAGCTCCTTTGCAGACACAACACTGATTAACATTGTGGTTGATTTTGATGCAGCCAGAAAAGAACCTGCAACTATCAATTTATCTACAGTTTGCGTTTGAAACCCAGCAAGAACAGGACTGTGGTGGATACTTGTCTATGAAAATGCCAACTATAAACCATGAACCACTTCTGAGAACGATCTTCTTGTGAACAGCCCCATGAAGTCCTGACCAAACTCTGAGTAGTTCTTTCATCAATGTCTGAGGAAGAACTGAGTAAGGAATAGAAACTTTGGGCTTATCTCTAATGTACCCACACACAATCTATGGCAGAAGACAACTAAGTTCTACCTCAGGATGCCTCAACTTCTTTAAAACATGTTTCAGGTACCAAAGACATCTTTATTTCATATCATTAAAGCAAAATCTCTTCTTCAGCAGCCAAAAATCTACCTCCAAAGTCACTGTATTTTTCAAACCACATTTTTCAGCTAATTTTTGTCCAAAGCCTCCTCATTTTACTTGGATATATGTAACTGTAGGAATCAGTCGTGCTACTCACTCAATTAAATTGTATCCATCTCGGCCCTTCATCTTTTAGGATCTGATCCAGCTCTCCTCGACTACAAAGATGGTTGGATCAGAGCCATTTTGCATAAAATCTGGAGAGGATTAGGTATTTCAGTCAGGTCTTTAGGTGCACTGCCTGAACTCAGTAAGTCAGTCTGAAATTGCCTGCATCAGATAGGCATATACAGAAGAGTGTTTGCATATGGGAGGAAGCAATGAAATTATTAAGAGCTGTCTTGTGCACGTGTACTTGCTGGGCTAGGAGACATTATTCTTACTAATGCACCTTTGCTAATGTCCACATCACAAGGATTTTTTTTTTTTTTATTAAAGTATAACACTAACATTAGCTGTCCATTAAGGTATCTGGAATCATAAAGGGCAAGGAGTCCCTACAGTGAAGAAGGGAAAGGAACAACATTTAGAAATGAATTTCTACATTGGTTATGGGGATATTGCTATAGCAATTTAATTTTTTTTTTAAAACATTTTTGCAGTGCATTAATTTCTGCTCATTTTTCAAATTCAGCAAATCATTCACAAGGAAGAATTTTAGAAACAGTTAGGAAAACCAGCACCAGCCATCGGATGGTCCCTGCAATGTTCCTTTTAAAGAGACCCGCTTATGCTCCCCTGAGTGGCTTTTCCACAGCCCTGCAACACCCGTAAGCAACGCACCCTTCTGCGCCCAACGCAAGAATCTAATTTTGGCTGTCACTCTTTACTGAGGCTTTAACTAACACTATCTGTGCAACTCTAGAAACCACATCAAATTGCAGTTTTTCCTGATTTTATAGTAATTTGCATAATAGGTCACAGTTAACATGCTGTGCTGAAGTAGAAACAGGTCAAATGAAATCTACCTTGAATATTTCCATTAAAATATATTTAAATTTTTCCATCTACCTCAGTTCTGTCAGCCCAGGAGTGAATTAAGGAAATACACAATGTAAACATCTATAAAAAATGCAAAAAATAATTATAAAATTAGTTCTAGACGCATAATCCAGTGTGATTCATGTTATGTTCCTACCGTGATCCCAGTTCTAGAAGAGTTAATCAACCATAGCAACCTTCTAATCAGAGCAGTGAACTAATGATCCTATTTCTGAGTAATACCAGTCAGATAAGGCTCTCAAAAGGTAGTTAACATCACTTTGGTGGAAAGGCATGACAAGTGCAAGTTCTAGCAGTGGGTAATGCATCATTCATGCCCCCTCTCGTTCTGACATTTTAACGTTATCTTGTTTTACTGTGTCGGCCTAACACTGCCACTGCTGGCAAATTAAACTGTGAACTTACAAAGTGGGTGGCAATAAATACAAATTATGAGAGTTCAAAAGATGTCCCTGGAGGTGTACTGCCAGACATGGAATGTCTCTGGCTTTTCTGTCACATAGCAATAGACAAGACAAAGTGTAGCATGAGCTGAAAAAAAGAATTAACTACATCATGATGAAAAATGAGTTGAAAATGAAAAGAAAAAAAAGAAAAAAAACAAATAAAAGGGATTTGTACAGAAAGGATAGGGAGGAGCAAAAGAACATACCCTTGAAATATAAAACATGACTATTTCACTTGCAGAACGAAAACTATGTAAATTAGGAATCAACAAATGCCTCTTAGAAATATAGACCAAGTATAAAACGTCAACATTATTACAGAAGTAAGCAGCTCTTCCTAAAGAAACTGCAGCACAGAAGCTGTAGCAGCACGATGTTAGTGTTTATATTTCTAGCAGAAATTCTGAGTCTCACACCTCCCACTGCACTTTCCCACACCACCAAAAATTTCATATTTTCTGTTGACTTAAATACGTGGGGCAAAATTCTGCTCCCATAGTCAAGAAAAAAAAAATACAGAGAACTGCCTGAGGTGACAACAAGGAAATCACAGAAAGCACAAGCAACTTGCACAGCCTTTTACCAGCCTTTTCTATTTTGCATAGGGAGTAGGCAGAGAGTAGGGGAAGTGGGATGACCCCCCCACATGCACCCCAATCTCAGGAGGCTGTTGGCCCACTCAGCCCCCAGAACCAGGAGCCATTGCACGCTGCACTGATTGCGCTGCAGATTTAACATAGACAAAACAGCAAAAAGATAACGTTTCTTCCTTCCCTCAGGAAGATAAAACTTTACATGCTATTACTGAGGTCAGAAAAAACAGATTTTTAATATACCCAAGCCACGAAGCTTATTCAACTTGGTCTAACACCACTAATGAATCTTATAAAACATTTTATCTCCCCCTCCCACGTTCACAAACCACTCACATGAGGCTTGAAAATCACAATAACATCTTCCCAAAGTGCAGATATCACTCACACCATATGCAGCACAACTCTGTTTATTTTTCCCTATAAACCATTGGTTTCATTGAAACTCATTAGCATCACCTGTGTTAATTACACTAGCAAACCAATCAACAGCTCCTTCTTAATTAGGTTTTCTTTATTAAAGCCGGAAATTGCCAAGGAGACAAAAGTCAACTGGGGAAATTATGTGAAAAAGAGTGTTTATGCCAAATTACCATAGAAAATATAATAAGGAAAGGAAACTCCGTTTGTTTACAGGAATAACAAACAATATTAATTTTCAAGGTCACTGGCACAATTATTTATTACCTGTCTTATATAGTATTGTGATAGTTTGTTCTGGAAGCAGGGGATGGCTCATAAAAAATCTTTTGGAGTGTGGTTGTATTGCATTTTAGCTGCCCTAGTCTCTGCCTGTGACGTGTGCAGTTTTAGGAAGTTACTTTCATGATGGAAACTCTGACAGGTACATAAAAAGCTACAAGGTTTGACTGCTGCCTCCCTCAGAGAGGCTGCAGGAAGGGAGAACTCAGCTGGTGAAATCTAGGTTGTTCATCCCTGGTGGGAGGCATCTGGGGGTCCAAGAATGCACCATGAGAAACACTGTCACAGTTCCTAAGACCCCACAGAGGTGCCGTGCCCCCTCCCCTTACATCCCCTGCTACCAGTTAAAATGAAACCCACAGCCCTGGGGACCAGAGCTGGCATGGGCTGAAATAAACCTTGCTCAACATAACTGGGTTTTCTGAGGCTCAGAGGGGAACACCGTAAGTCAACCCTAGTGCAGGGGAAACCTGCTGGCGCGCCCAGCTTCAGCTCCTCCACTGCCACCAGTGGGCTGCCAGGATTCGTTTCCACCCTGCAGGTCAGGAGCTGGAGCCAACAGCCTCCTGCTCAGTCTGGGTGGGATTGGGCTGATGCCAAGATGAGGTCAGGGTGCTGGGCTGTGGAGCAAATGCTGTGGCTATTACTATAGGAAGTTTGCCAGCTGCTGTCTCTTAGCATGCCCACCTACCAGGAGAGCCCCCTTCGACCGTTCGTTACTGCGCTGTATCTTCTCTGCAAGTTTTCCTATGTGCCCACGTGCGTGCATGCACACACCCACGCACACATGTTGGTGCAGCTACGCTGTGTGGTACCGTTAGATGGTACACTGAAGAACCCTTAGATGTTACCACCAAAGCACTTGTCTATTGACAAGTCTCAAGACTTGCAACCATGATGAAACTTTTGAAGACCTACTGCATTAGAAGAGCATCATGCACTCTTTTTGGCTCCTCTGAAGCTTCATCTTCTCTTCAGATTGCACACCACGCAACACGCACCCATTTTTCAGCTGACCAATATGAAAGCCAGTGCTTGAGCTCTGCATTCTTGACCTGTCACGGCAAAGGCAACTACTAAAATAAGCCATTCATGAACTGTAGATTATCTGATGTCAATTCACCTGGAAATTTATTTCAAAGTAACTCACTGTGCTGTACAACAATTCAGTTTAGCTTCCTAAAAACGAGATGACTTTTCTCAGCCTTGCAGTGTTTGACGCATGTCTACGACTTTACAGAACTTTGTTTAGGAAACAACTTATTGATTTCATAGAAAGCTCAGATCCTGCGTCATCCTCATCTTCACATTTTGTTTCCCAAATGGCCATGAACAGGTTCTTTTGAAGTTTACTGCAGAGTTAGTGCAGGGTAGCATGCATACATGCTGCTGCGACATTATCTCAGGTGTCTTTCTGTTGTTTTGCAATCACTTCTACACCGATTGCAAAAATATACCTAATTTTTAATTAATCTTTTTACTCTATCATACTATTTTGGTGCATGCATCCTTACTTAATCATTCGTCAGTTCTTTTTAGTCCTGTTAATACTTATCTTTGGGAAGAATAATTTTCTGAAGCTTTACGAACATCCAACATCTTTGACAGCAACTAGTCTACTTCTCAGAATAACTTCCCTTTAACCCAGTTATTCATTATACCACAAACATCTCAGTCTGCAGTAAGTCCATTTATTAACTGTTCAAATGCACATACCTTAGCTTTATTGCACAGATCTATCACATAATAGGCAATTATCTCATTTCACAGATAGCTGCTTGTAAACTAAGAAAGTTTGCTTTTCCCATGAATTATTCTTGTATGGATCATGGTTTTCCTGTATGTTTTGTGAGTCTTGATCTTACAGTTTGTAGTCCCCTTTATGACACCACTGGCACATACAGCAGTCACCATCGCCAGGACACCTGCCACATCTGCTCTCTGCTTGTACAGTATCTGGCATACCAGGGCTTCGATGCTCAACTGAGGTCCCAGACATGACCATAGTGCAAATATTTCACTTCCTCCAATTTCTTTGCATTGCCACTTCTTTCCAGCAAAATTTAGAAAAGTTACAACCCCTTCTCACATAGTGCTGCCCTGAAGGTATCTGTATAATTGAGGACATCTCACACAGTAGAAGCTTTCTCCTCTCCCCACTCCCTGTGGCCATTTCCCCTCAGCTAATCCCATTCCCTCCTCTCACAGACTGACTCGAATAAAAGCAACACCTAGAATCTGCATTCAAGTTATGCTTTCTAGTGAACCAGGTTCAGTCAGATGCCATATCTATCCCTACTTAGATCTTCACCATAGGCTGCTGGAGAATAGCCACTCTCCAGTGGTTCGTGTGAGTCTTCCTGACTTTCAGAGTACAAGAACAAGAGGGTCTGCATATGCCAAGAAGCCAGCTGGAAGAGCCCCCTAGGTGAACACCCTACTTCTGGAGAAGTGTCCACACAGAGTAGCGGTGGGTCTCCAGGCTTTTTTCACACCCTATGTTACAAGCGAATAACTTGTCAATGCAGACAAGTTCCTACTAAGCCTTTTCTGTTCAATGAATACCAACCATACTCCAAAAAGATAATGAGATGTTGCCTATTGCGTCATCTGTTGTACCAAGCTGTTGCAAGATAGTGTTAATGTCATGCAATGTGGCAAGGCTGTCTCAGGAAAGCATTATACATCAGCAGTCCTTTATAATCAACTATTTTAGAAAAGCATATTACACCCTAAAGGTGGAGTTTCCAAGCTTTTGATCATTTAAGACAGACCATCACATTCTGGTTTAGACAGAGAAGAGCATGTAAAAACGTTCATTTCTTTCATGTTAGTTTGGGGAGGGAAGGAAATATTGTAGAAAATAAATCCCCTCTGTTAGAAACGCATCACAGTTGCAACAACTCCAGAATGTGTATTTAAAAGACAATTTAAACAAAAAAAGTGTATGATTTCCCTGATAAATCATAATGGCTCTTTAGAACCCATCATTGTCTACCATAAAAAAAATCATATTTAAAACATTTTAAAAATATGTATTACAAAGACATTTTTTTTTAAATGAACATTATTTACCCAAAAGGCCATAATGGTTCTGAAATGTATTTTGTAAATCTGTATTCAGGGACTTTTTTTGTTAAAAAGGATTTTTTTTCTTGGCCCAAGAGATCTTAAACAGCTTCTATGGAGCTATCAGAATTTATTGTTTTAATAGGGCTGAAATGTCTCCTGAATCACAGTTTGGAGCAGGCAAAAATGAGAAAGAGGAAAGAGGAAAGGAAGTGGAAGTGAAAGAGGGAAAGGAAATGGAAAAGGGAGATGAGAAGACAGGAGACTGCCCACAAAACTAACGCCTGAGACAGTGAGGCACAGAAGAGCCACAGGTGTGGGTAGGGGGAGGTCCAAAATTTCCAGGAAGGATGGGGCAGGGGGGTTAATTCTCAGCTCAGGGGAAAGCACTGCTCCTGCAAAGTGCAGCAATACAACACACCAGCTATGAAGGAAATAAAAGAAATGAAAAGGTCGATTTGGGTGAGCAGGAGCTGCAGACCTGACAGCTACCCTGGGTAAGTGCTGTAAGTTCTTGCACACTAGTATCTTGAGTTTAAATAGCTGGGGCTGAGTCTTCTCCTGTGCCCATTAGACAAACTGAGCCCACACACTACTCCGTACTGCAAATTAATGGCTTAAGAGGAAGAGAAGTGAATATCCACAATGAAGTAACATTGCCAGCATCCCGTTCATGACTGGGCATAATCATCAGAAGCCACCTCTGACCCACGTCAGGCAGATCAGACAGCAAAGGTGTCCTGTCCACATCAGAGTGAAGGGACCAGTTCACGCACCTTTGAAATGTTCTCCGGCTGATTGTTCTTAATTGTAATGGTAACGACTGCGTGGTGCTTCATATCTTGAAGACACAGCATCACAGACACTAACCAATCTGTCTTCAAAGTCGGACTCCAGCAAACCCCCAAGAGGAAATTGTGGAGGGGATAAAGACCCTCACAGAATAATCAGTTGTGGCTGAACAAAAACTCCTGTAGCAAATAGCAAGTTTTGCACATGCATATGTGTGCGCAAACCCCTCCACACACACCCCACAGATCCCAGGAACCATAGCTGGTGCTACCAAGCGACTTCGAGACACTGCTTTTAATTTCTGCCATCTCAGTACTTTAATTCTCACTTGGGAAGAAAATATCGTGCCTGGAATGAAACTCTGGGGCAGAGAGCCAACTATTTCTGTACAGGTGAATCAGACTCTAGCTGAAGCACCAAGAAATGGTCTCACTCAGTGCAGCCTTCCAGTGACAAAACCAACTTTGCCCTGCTTAGAAAAGTCAGAAATCAAAATGTCCAGGACAGCCAGCGGCCATGAGTGTAACAGTGCTCTAGGCACAACGTGTGACCAGAGCACTGATTAGCTTAGTCACAGCACCAAATCTAAAGCAATTCTAAAATGCTACATGCCATCCTTACACTTTTTTCCTTAATAACTGGAATTAAGTACCAAATGAAAGCTAGAAAACATGGTTGGTACCATATCTTGTAAATCTGTCATCAAATCCAACCTTACAACAAGCCAGCTGATACTACAAAGAGCATTAGTTTAACTAAACTACTGCAAATGCCTAATACAACTCATTTAAACCATTTTGATCCTTGTTTACATAGATTTAGAAAGCAAGACAGGACAGTTCTTGAGCTTCTTATGCAAGCTATGGTGTCTTCTGAGTTAGATAACTGTAACTCAGTGTAGTAAGATTTTCCGCACCTGATCCTCTCCTCGCATTAGTGTATTGCCACAGGTGAGGAGTCACTACTGGTGTATACTGGTGGAAATCACCCTGCTGGAGTCACTGCAAACTTGTGCTCACATGAGGGGTCCAGCTGACCTACCACAGAAATACGCGCATATCCTCCTAAGAGACAGTCTGGTTATAGGCTGCGGGCTGGATGGAGGAGCGAAGTGGAGGCTTTCCCTGGAAGGGGCTGAGCTGAAGGTCAAATGTCTCATCCGTGGTCTCTTCCAGACTTCAATCTCTGCACCCATGAGTCATATAATATATGATAATTGGTGTTAGCAGCTGAAATTTGGAGTGCTCTGCACCTGGAGACCCACTGAAGTTCTCCTCTCTCTTCCGAGAGGGACTGGGGCGGGTCACGCATCTTCAGAGGGGACACTTCTTTGGCCAGAAGCTGCCGATCTGGCTTAAATTCACAAAAGACAAGTTTTGTAACCAGTCTTCCCCGTAACGCTCCAAGAGCTTAAAATACACTTTGAGGAAGGTTTCAAACACATTTTACCCCCTCAAATCTTTCTATGCTTTTCACAGTGGATTCCAGAGGGATGACCTGGATTTCCTTGCACACTTTCAAACCAAATCATATCAGTCCCAATTAGGTCATCTTCTAGCTACACCTACAGCTCAGACTGCAAAATTTCTTCTTCTACGTGTCTCCCCCAGTTAGGACTCTGGACAGGGAAGCCTTCTGTGTTAGAATAACTGCTATAAAACCATATAATGCAGCCTAAAAATGTAATTATAATTGCAATGCCAAAAGCAAGCCAGTCAATATCTTCAAGATTCTAATAGTTTCAAGCACTATTACCTTAACGGTCTCACATCACAGTACTGATTAAAGAAACATTTTGTCTTTTTATCTGTATTCAATGGAGAGTGTAATCATTGGAGTGTAGAGAGCTAAAACATTTATTAGGAAGTATACATCTCAGGTCAGGCAGCAAAAGTCAATTTTGAAGTGGCGAGCTGCAGCTCAGCATTCAGTCCAATTCCCAGTCCCATCCGGTCACCTCCGTGGGACCGCCTGTGCGCGCAGCCCAGCCGCTGCCGCTCCCTGCCTGGGCCAGCGCCCGCGGGAAGACTGCCCTCAGGAGTTTAAGTCGGCAGCACCGCTCGCGCAAGAGGGATTTCTGTTCGGTCACGTCAGCAAGACTGGCACGTGGAAATGAGATGTGTAACTGGTCTCAAATGAGGAAAATATGTTTGTTTGTGTGGGTTTGTTTTGTTTTGTTTTTTAAGTGAGCAAATCTACCTTTACTGAAACTAGCACTGCTCTGCCTCCAGAATTAAAATAATGAGGCTTTGCTCCCGTTCTTGTACTGATAAATTTGTTTTTTCTTTTTGCCTAATTGCTTAACAATAAATCCACACACACTCTATTACCCATAGCCTAGTGCAATATTCCTCAGGGCACATGATCAGCAATCAGAAAGCTTGAAAGATGGCCAACATAATCTTAAATATCCCAGTGTATTACCAAATCAGTATTTCAAATTTAGTGGACATACTCAGATATGTTTTCCTCTCTGCAAGAGGCATCATGTAAGTGGCAAACAAGATACAGAAGATCGATTATTTAGCATAATTGCACAATCTAATTGTATGGATTTTAAATGGAACAAGGAGGAGAAAGATTAAAATCATACAGCACAGCAGTATACTTTCACAGAGTACTTGAAATATATTTTCTCCAATTAGTGGAACAATGGAAATATTTACTGTCAATTCAGTGAAGATATTCTGAAACAAGAGTCAAGCAAAATCCAGATCGTTGCAGAGCAGGGGCAAATCCTTTTATCATTAAAAAAAAAAGGAAAAAAGAAAACTTGCGTGTTCTGCTCTCTGGGATGCTTCAGTTCAGAAGCACATTAGGGGACCTTGTGAACACAGGACCACGCTGACTTCCCAGAATAAAGTAAAATATCCATGCCATATGTGTGAAGTTTCTACACACGTGTGCCTGTGCCCAGCCCGACTCCTGTGCGTTTTTCAACCAGTTGCCAAAACTGAGCCAGCACAGTATATTCTGCAGATTAACCAAGGTGGGGAGGCTATCTAGTCTCAAAAATTAAGTGGAAATGCTAACCTTGTCATGCGCATCGAGCAAACAAAGGCAGAGGAAGTGCGGCTTCACTCCGCCGTACCATGGGTTAACTGGCATTTCTAATACTTTTCACCTAGCCCGGCTTGACAGATGCCTAACCTTCGCTGCGGAGTGGAGACAGCCTGATGGGCCTCGGCCATACAGGGGGAAAATTTTTGATGCTTCCCACTTATGACATGATTGATTTTCTTTCAGCGGCCCTTCACTTTTGGCTGTGGCGAAGGCTGCCTGCCTGAGCCCCCACGCGCCCTGACCTCGACATATGGCCGCTGCGAGGCTGAAAACTGATGACGGCAGAAACCTAAAAAATCAATAGGCCCTGTCAGTCAGTGGGGAGGCGAACGTCTTTTAAAAACCCAATCACGACATGTACTTGCTGCATGGTGTGGATCTACCACACACTTGAGAACACACTGAATTTCCAATTTTTTTATTTATCTTTTTTATTTCTGTGTTAACACACCGTTTACCTATTTATTCCTTAACCTTTTATGCTGCAAGAAAAGCAAACGAAGCTACTTGTTAGGATGAAATCTCCATGATATTAGCAAGAAAAAAAAATCCCTGGGAATAGTATGAAATAAATAAAGAACACCTTTCCCTTGCCAATATAAACACTGACATCATTATTTTTGACATTATCTGGAAAGAATTTAGATATAGGGAGTTCTGGAGTCTAAAAACATATGAGTATGAAACCGTTTCAATTTTCTTTGCAGGGAGCGAAGTATTGTTTTGATTTTTTTGTTTTAATTTTGTTTCTAAAATATGTAAGAAAACTGAATTCACCATTGGTTCTGCATCTCACAGATCTTGTCATACTCCATGCGCACTGGAGAGAGGAAGTCATTAGGTGCACTGACATCATCTGGCGATCTCGGTGCTCTGTGCACTGCACTTGGCCATTGGTAGCCCACAGGACTAGTCCAACAACATATAACTGATCACTTTGCTCTTGCCAGTTCAAGAAAGGCAAGCATTTTATAAGAGAGGCAAGCAATATAACTACACAAATTTGATTTCTATATTTTGCCCCAAGACAGTCTGCTGAAAAGCCAACAATCAAACAAAAATCCAACCAAGATAAAGAAATGTGTTATCAGTGGACAGAACCTGTTATACTTCGTACTCTTGATTGGAGATGATAATGTCCAAACAGTTAATGCCTGTGTGTGATTTACCTAACCTTGCTGAAGTTTTAGAGGGATAATCATTGTTAGAAAACCATGTCTTTGTGCAGAGAAAAAGAAAAAAAAAGAAAGAAAAAAAGGAAAGGAAAAAAGAAAGAAAACCAAAAGGAGATGGCTGAGAAATCAATGCGTTACCAGGATGCATTTTTAAAATCCACCAAAAGTCTGGAATATTTTTTTAAAAATAATAATCAAGAAAATAAACAAAATCTAATGCTGAATTCCCAAACTAAAACCAATTAAAGCTTTCTTTATGACTGCAAACCTGACAAGCTTACAATTTCACCCTGTTGCAGTGGTGTGTGTGTGTGTGTGTTTTAATGTAATATTAATGAGCCAGGATGGAGGGTCATAAAAAGTGATAGGTTTTTGCGATGGTAAATTATAAATCGGTATTGATTTTTCCCGGCACTAATGCAGCCAGCTTATTGTAAGACACCACAGGCAAAGTGCACTTTATCAGATTAGACTGGAGCCTGGTATCAAATATACATGAGAAAAAGGATGCATTTGTGACTTAGACTAGACTTTTTTTTTTTTTTAAATGATACATGAAATTTTTAAGGAAAAAAGTCTCAGAATATTAAGAAATTAAACACCATTTTAAAAGATCTCAGATGGTAGCAAATAGATGTTAATGTCACATTAGGGTAATTTGTTTTTACACTGATGGAGTATAGGCTTATATAGGAATACAGGAATAAGTATATGAGCTAAATCCTGCTCAGATTTAACCATGTGCTTAATCAGTCCAATTTATGATTATCTCAACTGCTAATGATAAAAGAGTCCCTCATTTGCATAACATGCGCGAAGAATCAGGCTCTACATCTGCTTATGAGTATATGTAACAGAGTCACACGTATACACATCTATCTGTTGAGTATCGATTCTGCCTCTGTTACTTTTTACATCCTCCACTGCTTTGAAGAAATTGTTTGCTTTTCCCACCCCCCATACGTATCACCCCGTTATGCCAGCCAAAGAATATGAAAGAGCTTTTCCTTGTAGCACTTTTATTGCTTAAACGCTGTGAAGCTTTCCTTTCCCTTTCATCTCAAAACGCATTGGGAGTTGGCCGCACAGTAAAACTGGGCGTTATTTTTAAAATCAGTTCTGCTTTTCATCTCCTGACCTTCCTGCAGTCGGGATTTCCTCATTAAAACATTTTGATGACGCGGATAATTGACAAAAATTTGGGGGGGGAGGAAGTGGGAAGGGAAGAAGAGAAAATAGCGATATCAATAAAAAACAGGGTTACTTTCTGCAAAGTTGCTGTGAATGGGGAGCGAGCCGCCTCAGCCAGTGTCACCGTCACTGCTCCCAAGCTGGTAAGCGAAGACCTTGCCCGAGGGCACTTGCGAGCGCATCCCTCAGCAGCAGCGCCTCAAGCCAGGCTCCGAGATCCTCTGACTGCCCTCACTGCCCTGAGCAGCCTCTGCACAAAACTCACCATTTTTTCCCCCAAACCATGTGTTTTGGGGCAGTTCGTTAGCAAGCAGCCCTGGCACAGGCACTGAAGTGAAGAAGTATGCACCTAAATAAGTGACAGGGGGAGGATGGGGAGGAAGGGGCCGGGTGCCTTTGGGGAGCGTTGTCTGTAGGGAAGGTGTGCGCTCAGGGGGACGGGGGCCTCCAAACCCCCTGGGAGATGTGAGCGAAGGAGGTGGTGGCCGTGCCCCACGGAGAGGTGGGCGCTCCCGCTACCAAATCCCTGCACCAGCCACCGCGACACGGCCCTCCCGGAGCTTTTGTATTTCAGCCGCCGAAAGTAATGCTCAGCATCACACTCTCAAAACGTTTCTGAAACTATTTGCCCGCCTATAGTTCAATTTTATTATTTCTACAAGCAGGATAAGGAACATACGAGGGCCAGGGAGAAAGAGGAAAGGGATGCTGCTTTTTCTTTGGGTACAAAGAGTCCCCAACAAGCACAAACCACCCAGACTGGGCCTGCGGAAGCCCAGCCCGTGCCTCTCCGAGCACAACCACGCAGCTTGGGCTCACCGGAGCCGGCCCTGTAGAGCATGGCCCTCGCTGACACCGCAGATTGAGCCCGCAGCGAGCTACAGGTCTTGTAAAAACGCTTATGATTAAAACAACAAAGCCACTCAAACAAACAGTCTCGTTAGCAGATTGCCAGCAATCCTGTTTGACTTGCAGTGATGCATTCTGTCACAGGAGAAAAATTTGAGGCCCAATCGTAATAATCCTTTCTCAGACAAAATTCCTGTAAGCTTCCACGGAAATTTTGTCTGTCTCAGGACTGGCTGGTCTTTTACCTTGCAACTCTTCATACACTTGAAGAAAGAAGAGGAAACTTTCTTTTTTCTTTTTTTTTTTTTTTTTTGACAAGACCTCATCAGGTAAAACCTAATAAAGCCAAAAAGGAAATTAGGAAAATGGACGGTTATTCCCAGAGCAGTCTGATCCTGCCTCGGCTAAAGCCAGCGCTGAGAGGCCTCCAGCCTGAACGAGACAGATTCTCACCACCACCCCAAGCTGCCATTGATGGGGTAAATCAGTGGTGTAAATCAGTGCGGCACCACCACAAAGCCCAGGATGCAACAAATGGAGGAGCACAGGGCTCCCGCCGAACTGAGCAGAAGATAAACTGCAGCATCAAAATCTGGTCCTCCACTGCCTCGGTGCAAGCTCAGTGCGCTCCCGACCAAAGCAGCACCTTTCAAGTTATTGCCATAAATGTTATTAAAGTGAAACAACTCATTTTTTAAATGTATGCTAATTCCACTTTATTAGTGATGCCAAAGTACTCATTTACATTTTTCATAAAAATCACACAGGGTTTTTTGCTGCTTTAGGGATAAAGCTAATAAACAAATACATAAATTAGTATATTTTAATTAAATGTTATCCCATGAAGTAATATTGTACTCCATTGTCTAAAACAACAACAAAAAAGAAAACCTAAAAAAGTAACTCTAACTGGAAAATTTGTGTTGTATTAAAATATTAGAACTCATTAAAAACTAATTTGAAAATTGCTTTACCTAACAACCATAAAAAATTCTGAGTTCTGTATTCTAATATGTGTTATTTGTTTTGGTACTGGAGATTACCACTGTAGCATATATTAGTATTAGAAGACACATACATTAGAGGCATCATAATGCACCTAGATTCTCCTAACAAAGTCAAATGTTACCTGCAAATGTATCACTGTTTCCATTTTAAATACTGCATTATTTCCATCCTGTAACATCAGAGACTGTACACAGCACACACAGACCCACAGCAGCACACACATTAATTTCATTTTAGGTCCATATATCATATCTGAATGCATAAAAAATGCATGTATTTTGGGGTGGGATATTGCATGTTATTATTTTAAAACGTTGCTCAGATTACAAGAAATGGGACAGTTTAAGCAGTAAGGTGTATCTGGAATTGCAGGGGGAAGCCCAACAGGTAGAAAACAATCACATCTTATTTTAAAATATTAAAGTAGTCTGCAATAATAGCTTGAGTATTAAAAAAAATAATAAATCAAATGTGTATTAGAACACATTCACCTCATTAGGAGGATTTCTATAACCCTGTTTTTCCTTGGAGGAGGCACACAGACCTAGACTCCACATTCTCGTTACTCTCTATCCCCCATTGTAGTTTTTTCTAAATGTAAGAATATTGCTTTTCAAGGCAGGTATTTAAATGAAACAAGCACTCCATTTGGCAGTTTCACTCAAAAAAGCTTTGTCGCCTACTTGGTTATGTTTCCTGGAAACTGAAAGTTTTAATAATTAAAAAAAAAAAGAGCCAAAAGGAACCATGAGGAGTTTTTCTGTACACAGATGTGCTTTCTGAAAAGGTACGTTCATTAGTCAGCCTTCCTGAAAGTGTAACTGACTGTATATTCCTACTAAAACCATCTCAGAGTACAACCTAAACCACTCGGCAGCTACACCTTAAGGAATCTGTTTCCAATATCAGTGAGTGATACAGATTGCACAGCAATGAGGAGCAAAGGGACAAAGCTAAAGTAATTAAGCAGTAAGCTTGAAGACTACTTATCTTCAATACTCTTTGAAGAAACAGTTAATTATCATGTGGATGCAAAAACATGAAGCCATTGAGGAAAAGAGATCACAGTGCGTAGGTGGGAGGACAGATTCCCCAGCAAGGTTAACCTCCTTGAAGGATCCAAAGGAAGAGTAGTTAATCCACAGGGAGAAACCTCAGATCATTCTAATACGTGGTGTTGTTGTTGTTTTTCCCCATCAAACTGAGGGGTTTCTTATTTGCCCCCAAAAGAGGGGTTTCCAGCAGCTTAAACTCCCTGAATCCTCCCCTTCTAGAGGACTTCAAGTATTCCACCAGGGAACCTGTGTTTCTGGTGGTACAACCAGCAGGTGAGAATCTCACCTGCCCAGTTCCCTGCTGAATAGTAATTAAAAAAAAAAAAAAGTCTCCTGAACTTGCCTAGGCATTTTAAAGGCTTTAAAATATTTTCAAAGTGTTCCTTTTAAACTGTTAAGGCTCATAAGCCACTGTAAGATTAGTCTCAATATGGAGAAGTGACTCATCTACAGTGACATCAGAAAGAGTCCGATGTCCTCTCTCACTTTACAGTCAGCCTTATCACCCCCTTGCCTCGCCCTGAGTCTTCCCCATAAATATTTAAACAAGAAGCAAAGTGATACATTATGGATATCATATTCAAAACCGCCTAAGTGACTTGCTTTGAGCCAAGATCAACGAAGGTATTTAGATACCTAAGATTCAGTTTAGATGCTTAACTTTCCTTTCAAAGCAAGGGAAAAGCAGTTCCTGCAGAACATCTAAAATCCTCATATTTTTTTGTGAATGTGGCATTAGGTTACTCACTAACACAGCGTTGAGCATCTTAGCCATTGTCTCCAGAGCTGTGAACAGACAGGCTAGCAACATCCGCTCAGCAGAGGAGGTGTAGCCTGGTAGAACGGTGCTGGAAGATGCATAGAGGAGCTTAGTCCCACACATCTGATGCTGTTAAAAGCCTACCCCTGTGGTACTGACTCCTGAATTTCCTTTCCCCAAATGCAGTGCAGCTGGATCAGCAGCCACACAGCTGTCTGGCATCAGAAACCACCCCCTGCAGCTCGTCAGGGTGGAAATCCTGGATCACAGCTCATGCTGCTCCAAACAGTTTTATGTGGAGGAGCTCCCAGGGGAGGTGCTGCCTCTTACAGCAGCAGCTGAGGAGGCCAGGTCTCCCTAAAGCCTTGTGAAGCTTATAACAAGAGTGAGGATTGCCAGATTCTTGCCAGTAGTTGCGAGTTATCCCTCCATTTCACGCACAGATTTCACGCCAGCAATCCCCCCTTTCCTCTCCCTCTGTCCACATGGCAGAGCTTTAGGGCCATTATCACAGACAAGGCAAAAAGAAGGAAAAGACTCTCTCTGCTATTGCCACCAATAAGTCCACTTTGTCACAAACATCTTGAACATAGAGAAAACGCAAAAAGTCTCATTCTTTCTTCTCATGCCCCCCCCGACTTCAATGGGATCACTCAGGCAGTGGTCTCTTAGTAGATGACTGACTGTGTTCAGCTGGGCTTGTGATCAGCCCTGGACACCAAATCTCAATGGCAGCGGTTGGCACTGAACCTAGAAAAATAGAGGATTAAGCTAGGCCCTCTACCCCAAAATCATTCATGTCAAACTGAACTTCTTTGTAAAAAAAAAAAAATAATAAGGTAGCTCCAAGCTTCCTGGACTTTCCAGAGTCCAATGTCCTTATGTCTTTCCAACTCCAAAACCAAGAGACCAGCCTCACAGCAAAAAATTAGACTCCAGCAAAGAATCTCTTGCCATCAGTACTGTGCTGATTTTGTAATCAGTCTGGAAGTTTTATTTTTAACTGCTGTACCAAGGCTTTACAGAGACACAATTGTTCTTTTGAAACCTTGCTAATAGGGCTGATCACTAATACTATTACTGTATACAGAGCAGAAAAGCACAGTATAATGAAACTGTACTATGAGAAACTATGAGCGAAATATTCTTTCCATAAAAAGATTTTTTTTTTAGCAAAACATGCAAGGACTCCAGAAAGTGCTCATCATATTAAGACGAGGAGACTGGTTCTACAATCAGTGGGTGCTCAAAACCTCTCCATCTCCTTAGGGCCCCCATGGTGCTCTTATTCCCCTCCAAAAGAGCACATCTGAGAAACTGAAGATGGGGATTTTTCCAATCTACTTTCACATTGACCACATGCTTGAAATCTTAGAGCCTGTTCCAAGGAACAAAGTGAGTAGAAACGCTCCTTCAGTCACTCTTAGGTCGAGGTGACAAGCCAGAGACACATTTAGGTATTCTGTGCGGATTGCTGTGACTTATAAATTCAGTACCAGGATCAGAAATTCAACTGTGGATCTCGAAAATTTGCATACATCCTCTGCAAACCAGAATTTCCCTAAGCACACTACCTCAAAGTTTATTTACAAAAGCAGTTATCAATATGGCATGCACACAAACTCAAGCCTACAAGTAAACATGGATTTTAGTGGTGTGCAATCATTAGAGGAAAGTCCATAGTTTCTCCTCCCTGAGAAGTTTGGTTTTAAGGACCCACTTCAAAATGGAGGATGTGGTTCTTACCATTTCTTAAAATACATAGTAAAAGTCAATACTGCAAGACAGGGTTCTCTGCTGGGAGTAAAGAGAGTGATCTAAATAATTCACACTTCCAGATTAACTCTAGGGAGCAAGAAATATGCTAGAGTTGCCCATTGACACACTGACCAAGTTCCAAAGTTGTATGCAAGTGATAGAGTGTGCTTCGTCCTAAGCCAGAAGATTTACACTTGTTTCCCTACCAGGAATTTTGCCCCATGTTACACTTGTTTCCCTACCAGGAATTTTGCCCCATGAACTTTATAAATGTCCTACCTCTTGATCTGCTAAATCTTTCTAAAAATTTAAGAAACTTATGTGTATATGACTCAGCTTCCATTGCTGTACTATTTTAATGGCTTAGACCATGTCTATACAAGTTTCTTGTTACCACTGTCTAGAATTACCTGAACAGAATAGCCTCTGCTGTCAATTCAACATTTCTTAAGAGTTTAAAGAAGATTTAAAAGTTTAAAAGTATTTGGAAAAATTTTTAAAGTGTTAAAAAAGACTTTGCAGACATAGCGCACAATTTAAATCCCTTGCTAGACTTTGCGTATCTTTCTAGGTATTCCTCTGATCCTCACCGCTATGCCATGCAAGCACTTCACAGTGATTAGTGGATTTTAACCTCACAGCAATGAGGTGGAGGCACAAATAGATTCAATGACTTGCCTGCATCCATGCCAGAAGCCTGTGGCAGAGCGATGAGTCACATACAGGACAGCTAGCTTCACTGAGCAGTGACCTCGCCATAAAAGCAATGTTCCTTGTCACAGAAAAATTAATTTTTTTTCAATGTATAGTGGGAGGGGTCAAGAAAGAAATCTTACTATTTAGCACAATTGTAAAAGGGCACAGTCAGTGACCCCCAAAATTTACTTTTCAAAAATTCACTAAATTTTGAATCTGTATTTATATATAAAAAAGTCATCACAGATATAATCCATTTAAAAAACACTGTATTTGCTACTGCTGTCTTTCGAGGAGGGGGAAGAGGAGAAACAGAATTGTTTTGTTGTCAAGAAAAATACATCTAGCATAAAATGTTAAGGTTGCCAAGAGATGACAGTATTTGGCAGCATCCTAAAATGTTTGTCATTTTAAAAGTATTTATGCTAAGGCAGAAAATAAACTATCCAACATTTTAGTCACTTTAAGTGATTAAAACAAGTCATTAAAATTTTAGTTGAAAATACTCTTAGATAAAATTTTCCCTTACCTAACTAGCCAGTTTTCCTTCCTTACAGAAAACAACTGCATGCAGTTTTTTGCTCTTAAAGCTTGTGTCTTAGCTTTAAGTGCTCTTGTGTGATGTAGGTAAAACAAAATGTGGTAGAATATCATTTTCATTTTTATTGGAAACATTTTCAATTATTACATCGCTGAATAGAAACAACAGAAAAAAAATGGTTAGGAAAACTTTAAATGCTCACCAAAAATGCAAGAACAAGTTTCTTCTCCTTACAAAAATAGAAGTAGGTGCATTTAGTTGTCTAAGTTTATATTCCAACATGAATTTGGCAAGTTTTCCTGATAGCAAATGGCTTTACTTCTATTTCTTGTACCATGTTCAGAGTATTTACTAATGCACATTTCTCATGAAGTTGGAAGTAAGTTTGGATCTATTTTTTCATTTTATAAAGACATTGATGTGTTTTTTCTGACATGCCTCATGAACTCAGTCAATCACAAGTCTTTCTTAATGGAAACCACATGTCTGCCCAGAACTGTGTAATTACAATGCTAGGATTCTTGGCACTGCCAGGAAAAGGGGCATTGTCAAACCAATTACAGTTTATTTATTTACATACCATTTCTGGATGGGAATGTTCTTTCTTTTATGCTGATGCTGAGAAAATATATATTTCATCGAGTAGCTGTAATTTTCGCTAGATACTGTTACATTTTGTAGCAATTACATCTCTAGTTTTCAGTTAGTTTGCACGTAAGGAAACTTTCCTTTAAACAAAACAGCTGAGAATAGCATCATGAATTTTATCGGCTCAGTTTTCATTTGTTTCAGATGATGAAGGAGATGTGAGGGCGGCTGTTTCCCTAAGCTCAGTAGAGTCAGTATTTCCACCCACTTCCACCCTACAATGAGCTTTTCAGTGTACCAGACACCGCATTGGTGCATTCACCCCCCCGCAGCACTGCCCTTCCTACACCCCTGTAAGCCAGTACCTGCAGCTGGCCCTGGTGATGACACACAGTGTGTCTCAGCAGGAAGGAGCAAGGCTCCAAAAGGTGATCTGCAATGCTTTTGTAAGGTAGATTGCTCTGGACAACAGCAAAAAGAAAAGAAAAGTTTTATTGCTCAGGAAAGCCAGTCACAGTCCCATGGCAGTGCAGCTATAACCTTGCACCCCAGCACCCCTGCAGCATGGCCACGGCCACCCAGAGCAGCTTGCAGGGCAATGGAGGGCTGGGTTTGGGGATGCAAACCCTCATCCAGGCGTCATTCACCCCTCACGTGGCAGAAGGTATCAAGTATTTAGTAGTTAGTAATGATAAGTAAAGATATTTAGTAATGGAGATATACTGGGCTAACACCCACCCAGCTGAACCAAGGCAGTATCAGTTGGGATGCTCTGGTCACAGAAGGCACCTCCTACCCTGAGGTCATGTTAAGCCCTTCCACTGAAAATGCAGAGGAAGGGAAACAGCTGTAAAAATCTCCTATTTAAAGCTCCTGAAGCTTCAGAGCCTTCTATGAAAACCCTTCTATGGGATTCTTTTTTTTTTTTTTTTATTTGTTTTTAATTGCTGCTCCAACTTTTCATGACTTCCTTGTCTTCGGAAAGTTCCAAAGCATTAAAAGGAAACATTAAGTTCTGACGCCCTCCGACATTATTTTTCAGTTTAATCATTTTCCCCCATTTTCCTCCTCTTTCTCTGTGCTGAGTGAGGGTGGGAAAGAGACAATTAAGGGAAACTCAAAACTCTCAGATGTTTCAAAAATGAAAAAGTTCAATAAAAGTTTTCCCACACATCAGCAGAGAAGTAGGCAAAACTGTTCTCTTATGAAATTCTCAAAGCCAAAATGACTGAAACATTCCTGGTTTTTGCATTCACCACTCCCTCCTCCATTTCTTGAGCCAGAAGCCTCTGTTTTATCTTGCATTCATGCCCATGTGCAGAGCCCTGCCCTGATGATCTTACAGCTTATAGCGACCAGACAGATGCAGCATGAGGGCTGAAAAGGCAGCATGGAGAAGGGAAATGACTTGCCCAAGGTCATACAGCGCGGCAATGACTCAAATGATTTCCAATAACACAGTTGTTTCCATAAAGTTTTTTTGAAAAAATGGGGCTTGATTCACTGCCGTGCAACCCCAGCCTCACACTGGGCCCTGACAGCTCAACAGGAGCTGCAGGCGCTGTCGGGCGAAGCCTTCAAGCAGAAGTTGGCCTTGGTTCAGCTGCAAAAGAAGAGGGATGGGCATGCATGTTTTGAACTACAAGTCCTGAACAAGAAAGTGAGATTCCTGATAAAGTCATTTGGGTGGCTGTTTAAGAGGTGGCAGAGGTGACCCACATCCTCCAGACAGAGCAAGTAAGAGTGAAGATAAGTTGACAGATTGGGAAGAGGTCAAAATGCTCTCCTTCTACGTTAGGTCACCGCTTTTGTTTCCACTGTGGTCTGGGTCCCACGACATCCTGCCAGTTGGCTTTGGGCATCCACATCCCTCCATCCTCTGTACATCAGGTGGCTCATCGCCCTGCTCACGTGGTGAAGCTGGCCGAAAACCTCTCGTTACCACCACGTCCACCCCTGGGAGGGGGAACCTCACAGCTTCTCCCTGCTGGAAGCAAGTGGCCCAGAAAGATGAGAAAGGCAAGAAAAAGGCGTCCACAAGGAGGATAAACTGCCTTGCGGAAAAGGGAGGAGAGATTTTCTGCCTTCACAGAGCAGGGGACTCCAGGGAGAGACTGGATCATAACCCAAGTGACATTTTCATCTCTGCTCTGTTCACAAGGTGCCACAGGCCTCAGTTGAGCTGCCTCTCAACTATGAAGCAAGGTGCATCATCTCCTCACCAGGAGGTAGGACAAAGACAGCCACCTTGCACAGCAAAACCTCGAAAACAACGCTGCAGTGGCTGGATTTCAATGCTAATTTCGAATTACAAAGCACAGGAGCAACTTTCCGCACACAACTTCTGATTCTGCTTTCTATTCCTGTCTAGCTGCAGCCAGAGTTTTGCCAGTGAAAAGTGCTATAAACAGCCCTGGCCTAGCTGAAAAAAGCAATATGCCGTCAGTCTGACATCTACCTCGCTTTTCCGCTCATTGTCAGCACTTTGATTGATGGTGTTGTTCATTAATGTGGGACGATTGTCAGCTTTTCCTGAATAAATATAAAAAGAAACAAAGAAATCCCCACCCTTTTCAAGCCAGAGTGAATTATTTCCTATTTTCCTTTGCTAAATTCAAGCATGTAACAGTACACTGCCCTCAAAATATACTGGAGCTTTAACCACAAAGTAGGAAATTGGACTTTGGATAGAGGAACCAAAACTTTACTTAAGTACTAGGTGTAGTAATTAAATTTTACTATTATTTATTTTCCAAAAGGAAAAGCCAATGGTATGCCTTAAAGGCTTCTGCTTTAATACAGTACTTCAATTTTATGCAAAAGCTAAAAAAAATCTATTTGGTGAAGACTAAAATGACACGTGAAAAGCAGAGGCAATCACAAGCACTGCAAAAGATAGGCAGAGATTCAATTTAGTACGAAGCTGCATCTTAATTCACACTGGGGAGAAGGGAAAAACAACATGAAAATTCCAATACATTTGAAGTATTTCAAAGATGGGTAAGTTTTGTTGGGCTCTCAGTGCCCCCAGAATACTGCTCATGGCATTTTGGCTGCTCACGAATCTCTGAGACATTTGTGAAGTTGGACATCCCTGTTGTCTTCTCTGTATTCCCATAGGCAAACAACGAGAGGGGAGGGAGACACCATAAAGCCCATCCTAAACTCTGCCTTGCCATTTGCCATTTTCACTATACATTTTCTCTCCATGACTTTTCCTTGCACTGGCACCCTTAGCTTTCTGCTTGATGGAGTCTTTCTAATCAGGTCATTGCTTACATCGTTAGCGATAGGATCATTGCTCAACATCTTTTTCAAATTCTACATTGCATCAGCGTGCGTGGAACACAACAACAACAGTGATTACGAAATCGTAACTGGACATGGAGGGGGAAAAGGGGAGAGGAATGTAAATGGATGACCAATAATGAATTCAGCAAATTAGGCTTCGGCACAGATTTTCTTTAGAAGCAACATGCTAACGATACTAATATTCTCAGCAAGTGCTACATTTGTAGAGTTGAATGGCAAATTATTTTGAATACCTCTGTAAAGAACAGGAAACTGAGAACTGTGGAAAAACTGGCATTATGCCACAGATTGAAGATTCAATCTGACTGTAATAGAAGGTGATTATTGGGGACTAGCAGGCAGATGATGGATGATTTCCTCCTAAAATGACAGCTCTGCTGTGTATCAGCAATCCTCATACAGCACAAATGTACAGGTCGGCTTTTGTGGCTTTTTAATTCTTACCATTGTGGGAAATGGATTTCAAACCTGTGGCGAGCTATTTCAGGCTGGCAGGGTACATTCAGATTGTTCGTGCCTNTTTTTTTTTCCTTCTTTTTTTCCCTTTTTGCAAACCTCACGACAGACACTCACTGAAGTTTGCCAGCCGCTTCCCTCGGGCGGCGGGGAACAAAGGGCAGCACGGTGCAGCCTGTGCTGCGGCCAGCCCCTGCTCCCACCCGGCAGCACGCCCGGGAGAGCCACGCAGGATGAGCAGAGGGGCTGTCGGCCTCCTTTTGCCCACCACAGGCCCAGTTCTTGGATGTCCTGAAAACTAAAACATCCAAGTATGCCATGCCTGTTATCTCCCACCCTTTTCTACTTTGGTTAAAAACACACACACAGACTACAATCCATGTGCTAGAATCTGATACCCTGTGCCATATTTTATTTCAGAAATATTAGGGTTTCCCAGCATGTGGGCAACCCACCAGCAAGAACTGCACAGGGGCCCAGAATGGCCGTCACACCAGCACACCTTCCTTGTTCCGCTGCAGAAAAGGCAGCCCAGAAAGTCTGACAAGGTTAGAAGAAGAAATAAAGTCCCTTGCATGAAGCTGTAAGCTCTGTGCAACTCTTTGTTTTAAAAGACAAGCTAATCAATAACCCCATCTTTTATTTCTGTGCCCCTCCACATACTCCATTAATAACCACGCAGCTCTTTCGGTACATCACGAAGTCACACAGAGCAGCTATAGGAAAGGCTGGCTTCAAGGAGGAAGAAGTGCCACCCGGCAAAACACAGCCTCCTGCTCCATGTCACGGTGGGCTGGTGCCTGACAATACCCCGGCTCCCTGGTCCTCACAGCAAATTAGGACGGACATATGTTCTGGTGTCTGTCAAGACCCAATCCTGACACTCTGCCAGTCCTGTACAAAAGGACGGGGTAATCCACAAGAGCAGTAAATTTATCAATCAAATCCCGTAAGTGTTCCTCACTGATAACACCAGCCCTCTTTCGAATTTAACAAGAAAGTGGGGTCTAGCTCAGTGGGACGTCACAGGCATGTTCCGCCCGTGAAGAAGCCCTTGTCAATATTTCACAATGTGTTTGTCACTCTCCTGTCTATAGTCAATCCTATGCTAGACAGGCTCTCTTTTAAAGATGTGATGTTTCTATGCCAAAGGGGGAAAAAAAAGCAAAAAAAAAAATTTATTTACAGCTGGTTAATACTGAGTCTTTTTTTCAAGTAGGCTGCAAAGAAAAAATCATATTTTGGCCTTTATTTAGGTCTCAGCAATGGGCAGGCATTAATTATTAATTTTATATTTGTGTGCAATCTGTACCATTTTTCAGTTTATAAATGCAATTAGGGATGATGGAATAAAACAAGTGGGCCAAAGATGCTGTATAAGAACCATGAATTAAAAATGATGCATTTTTGCCTCTCGGTATCACAGGTTGCAGGCATTCATTTTCTGCAACAAAACCAAGAGTATGATCTGCTGCTGTTTGGAGACTTGTTGTTGCACAAAATTATATGCCAATAGAGTAGCAGCTAGTGTTTATAGTAAAGGAGAGCAAACCATTATCAGTATGCAATGTCAATTTAAATTTTACTGGAACAGAAACCTTTTGACCCCTTCCAAACTTGATCCATTACTAGGTTTATACATGAAAGCTTAGGAGAGAATTAAATTAGAAGGAACATTGCGAGAGAACTGTATTTGCATCTATTGCACTTAAGACTGGAGATTAGTTGACCTTTGGAAAAGGGGATTAAAGCAGTTTCACCATCAAGAGAAGACAATCTGTGTTCTTAAGGCAATCAGATTGGGAAGGGTAACAACCTCTGAAAGATGAATTGAACTGAGGAAGAATCCATGCTAATTTGCATGGTTTACATGTCACTTAAAAATGAATTTTGCAGTGATTTCTGAAAAAGGAATTGTACGGTGTTTGAATTATTCCACGAGTTCTTCGGTGATGGCATGTAAATGTGGTAACTGTGTCCATTTTTACAATCTAATTTTACAATAGATTAACCTCAGAAAGGGTATCAGTAGATAGTAAAGATGCTGCAGTGCATATGCCTGGAACAGCAAAATGCAGTCGCAAGGAAGTTTCTTCTTTTTCCATGGAGAAAAATGTCAAGAACAATAATCACCAAACCACAGCGTCGCAGAAGTGCCTGCTCCAAGATAATCCAGGGCCAGAGAACAAATAACACCCGGACCGGCAGAGGGCCTAATATGGGACATAAAATGAGGCTTATCACACAGGTAGCAAGCATATCTTGAAAAATATATGAAGCCGTACACATTCCCTGACAGCGTGGTCCCTGGCGAGCGAAGGAGCAGAATTAAAAAAAAAAAAAAGGGAAAAAGGTGAAATGATGTTCTCTATTAAGTGTCATTAACACTGTGGTTATACACAGGGTAAGTCTGTTCTTTCCCCAGGTCAGGAAGATACCTGTTAGCCTTATTATCTATGCCATGAAATTTCACAGGAGAGCTCATCAATTAAAGTGTAATTATACTCTCATTGAAAATCAGTGACAAAAAAAAATCCAAGTTTGGTTCTTTCTTACTTTCTCATAACCAGGAAAAGGGAGCCGTGAATGCAGATTTCTTACAACCATAGTGTATCTCTCCAAAGTTACAGCTCTTCTGAACACCACTGCCAGGCAGAAGCCTCCTCAAATGCCATAGGATTGATATCATTTTCTATCAATTGTATTTTGGGTTTTGGAATATAATAGGCTCTAAAATGATTAGTGTCAATATAGTTTCTGTGCAATTATAAGAACCAAGCAATGAGGCTGCTAAATAAGATACCATCAATGCCATAAAGCAACATGGCACTCATCATCACACAAATGCAAGGGTAAAGAGCGAGAGACAAGCAGATCCCTTGGGAATCTTTGTTAAAATAAAATATCCCCATTTTCAGATATAGAGACACACACAACCAGACATGCTTAGGAAGCCATTTCCCAGTGTAAAGCTACTCGTCAGCAGGCTTTTAAGAAATGTGACAGAACTTTCTGTGCTGAGTATTTTTAATTTAAAGGGGTATTTCGCGTTGTCTTATACACAGATTGCTCTGTTTCATGCCCATAGTTACACCACCTCAAAAATAACAACAATAATCTGGATGACAATACAATTTGCAACTTTGTCATGGAAAACATACATTTTGTCTATGAAATTGGGCTTGCTTTTTGTGAGGAAGAGAGCAGAGTGCTCTTTGAGAGCAAAGATATGGGTCAGAAGCATTTGTTAAATGTATTTTTCCCCCTGAATGACCAAATGGCCATTGCTTTAGTACCTGAGGGAGTACATAAACCAAAAAAAAAAAAAAAATGCAGAAGGAGCATCAAAGGAAACATTCATACCTTAAAGAGGAAAATACATGACAATTAAAAAAATATGTCTCTTTTAACAACAAAAAAAGAAATTTACTTCATTAAGGAAGGATGCTGGGGACAGGCTAACTTACATGGTAACTTTCCTATGTAAGCTGAACACAGCTGGGAAATCAAGTATTTTGGGTTTGTTTAAAATTTTAGCCACAGCATTCCTGGTTTGTAAGGAAAAAACTGGTATGGACATGAGTCACTGGCCATGCACCTGTGCACTCATGTGAAGGTGACGTACAGATCCAGAGCTGGCCCACTCCGCACATCAGCCTGGACAAAGGGACAAATGCAACGACAGGTTTCCAAGTGTTCAGGCACAGCAGCCACCTCAAGCCTTCAGCAGTTCTCAGTGCTTTGAGTTCCCCTTCTTTTCAGAAGAAGTTGGCATCCAAAATCCCAAGATTTTCCCAGGAAAACTTGAGGGCAAAAATCTGCAGCCTAGCAGAAAAACTAGAGCAGGGATAAGAGGACATCTCCAGAGTCCTGGGCCTCTTGGCACATCCGTTGTCCCCTTTCAGCAAAGGTTTAGTCATCGAAACCCTCTGCAGTGAGGACACAGGCATAAGATTTAAGGAAAAAGTAAACCCTATAATGCACGAACCACTCCAGAGCCACAATTTCTTCTATTAAAATGACTCCTGTCTTCTTAAAGTAAAATTATTCAGTGGCCCTAACTTTGCTCTCAAAAAATTTTAATAGAAAATGGTTAAGAGAAAAATGATAGGGAAAAGTGGCATTTTAGAAACCTACTAAGTGATGGCTTTCTCGATCTATTTATTAAATTGTTCTCTGAATGCTCAGAGAATTCACAAAAAGGCACTCAGTTGTCCTTTGCAGTACTGGCCCCTACATAAGTTTTACAGCAGCTGCGATCATATGATGAGTCCAGCTCCAGGCCAAATGAACAAATAAATAAAATAAAGATGCACCCCTAGGCTGTGTCTGACTTTTCCCATATAACTATCTCCAGGATGCCACCTCCAAAGAACCTCAATGTTTCTTTTATATTCACCTGCAGAAAACCCCTTCCTCTCCTTGCATTAAAGATTCAGCCTGCTCACGAAGACACACAGAAGGGGTCATGCACACACACCATTTTTTCAGTTACTGATTTACAGCTTGGTAGCACAACCGGCTTAGGCTGACACTTTTAAAGGACCTGGGAACCTAACCCCTTCAGCCTCCTTGGAAAATCACAGCAATGTCCCTAACAATAACAACACACACTTGCTCAGCACCCAAAACCATTTATTACACTTGGAAACTAGGCTGGGGAAACCAATTAAAAGCCCAGTTCAGCATCCAGGTAAACCATCAGCAGCAAATCCAGTCTCTGTAGGTAGGTTTGCATGTCAGCTTCTTCCCATGGGAAAAAATTATAAATTTTAAGCACTGCCAACTGCCCCTTGTTTGTGGCTGATGGGTCTCAGCTGATAGTCTGGGAGCTGATCTGGCAACCATTTGCAGTCCCTGCAGAGTGATGCTCAGGGAGGGCTCTGCAGGGGCTGCTGCAGAGCAGAGCAGGGGGGCAGTACCTGGGCTGGGGCTGCGAAGCCCAGCGGGTGATGTACCATCCACACACCTGGCTCAAGCCTGCCCCGGCTCCTCTCTGCTGCAGCTCATGCCAGATTCACATACAGGCTGATGCTAAGAAGGTATGCATCTCTGAGAATGAATGGATGGACCAATGGATTTTGAAAACAAAGCTTTTGTGATCTAGACTCCTCACACCAAGAGGAGCAGGTGACAATTAGAGCTGCTAAACATGAGCTAAAGGGGACAGTAATCCAGCTTGTACTGCAAAAAAAAAAAAAACTCCATGCCAACTTTCAAACCTGTTTTCCCTCTCTGGCTGCTTGTTAATTAAATGCCCTAAATACCCACAAAATCCCTTTTTCTAATATTAACTTGAGACCACCTGGAAGTGCAGGGTGGCTGCTCCCACAAACAAAATCCTTTATTCCTTTCCCTTTCCTTCTCTCCTCCTGTTCATCTCAGGATGCTCTACCAGGGGTTGCATCAGCACACCATTTTCAGGAGTGCTCCAGCAGCACCTGCAGATGGTCCCCTGAAAACCTCTGCCAGGGATCCCTAGGCTGAGCACCTAGGGGCTCACTGCCACCCTCAATCTGTCAGCCCCATAATTTGGGATCTGCTGTGGCCCTCTGGTTAATTGTTCCCAGATATGAGCAGCTGGGGTTGGGAAACCGGATATTTTGGGTACACAGCTCCCAACGCTGGAATGCTCTTTGGCCATCAGCCCGTCGGAGAGTGGGTTTGTTGAGTTTAGGACTCAGCTATTTGCTTAGGTCCAATTTTGGGGAGAGAGAGAAGGGTTTGACTGTTGTGTTTCATCCGCAGGTGGGAGCACTTAGGTAGACAGCTGTCAAAAGGTATGCTTGTTGTTTTAAAAATTGGTATACAGGAGTATATTGGGCACATTTACATTAATTTCTGATTAAAAAGGGGGAAAAAAAAGGATTTAACATTTCTAAAAAGACATGTCTGCATCCACAAGGTAAACTCCTCTTGAAAGAACATTCAGTGCCTGAATTTAAAACTTTGCATATTATTCCACTGTACATCTGTTGACCATGAAACTTCAGATAACCAACATTAACATATACAGACTGTTTATTTGGAAAAAAAAAAAAAAAAAAAAAAAAAAATTATTCACACTGAAACAACAAAGCTGCTAAAGAACTTTTTTTTTTTTTTTTATCCCAGCAACATTTAAAAGGGGGAAAAAAGAAACTTTCAGAAACAAGAAACATTTTTTAATGTATGAAAAATGAGACTTCTGGATTAGAACTGGAATTCCACATTGCATTCAAGATCGTGTTATCAGTTTTATGGCACCCTATTAATCTGTTACAATAAAATATGTTTGTTTGTTTTTTTAAAGGGAAACTGTCTTTCAAAAAGGGAAAGCAAAAGGTCCAACCTTGGTAGTAAAGCTTGTGCTTACTGAAAGTAACAGGAAGATCCGTGTCATCTGGCTGTCTAATTGAAGAAAGATGCTAAACACAGTGCAGAACCGAGTATAGTAAACATGATTTTTTTTCTAAGTGTGGAAATGTTTTATAGATTTTTTTCCTCCTTTCTGTGTATGTCTATCCAGACATATATCTATTTTATAAATATTATTTAGTACTTATATAAAGCTGTCAAACTAACAAACCAGCAGGATTCAATTAGCTTACGCTTTTTAAAAAAGAGCCTGAAATCACCGCACGCCCCTGCTCCATCCCAGTGCCTGTTCCCAGTGCATAATTTCAGCCTGTGCTCAAGACAGAACACGGCTTTATAAAAGAGAACCTGAAATATTAATGCATGTTTTGCTAAGGAAGTGGAAGTCGAATCAACTTCCTGATACTCAGAGTATCTGATTTCTAAAACGGTCCGACACTGATTGTCACGGCCCCTCCAGATGTGGGGTGAAGCGCTGCAGCGGAAGCCCAGGTTTGCAGCCCACTGCTGCGTCGGACGCCGAGCTCAGCGGACTGCATCCTCCCAGAGTATATTTTTTTAGCTGGCTGCCCGGAAGCCCTCCGCTGCTCGATTTGTTTTGTGATCCTGCAAGGGCCTTCCCGGCACCGATGACAGCCCTGAATTCAAGAGCTTGTTTGCTTTGGTGGGTCTGGGGACCTGCGAATGCCTGGCGATTTAATTTATCCTGTGCAAGAGAGGTATCAGGGCCACGTCCTGAAGGATGGGGTCTCTTTTGAAAAATTCTCGTTGCAGCCTGTTGTTCACCACATACCGAAAACAATGCCTTTTTGTTACCAATCCCTCCTTCTTTTATTGCTTTGTTTATTGGTATTTTTCAGTGTGGGACTTTTTAGGAGCATTTCATCATATGAGGAACAAATGTCACAAATACCAAAATGCAAGAAAGGGAGCGAGAGAAATCCCAAGAGCACTACTGATTTCATTACCTCAATTTTGGCAAAGAAATTGGAAAGGAAAACTTCTGCATTTTACTTCATTTTGTCCCCTGCCTTTCTTACACTGAAAATGTATTGGGAGAGAAACACACACACAATAAATAAATAAATAAACATGAAAACATTTGCTCTTTTCATCCCCAAAACGCAAACATTTTTAGGAGTCAGAGAGCAGAAGAGGCGATGTCCATAAAAAGAAAATACCAAATACAATAACTGTCCTCTTGCCCCTTCTCCCAGTTTGGAGCCGAAATGCCAGCCACTGTTACAGGGAACAGCCTGTCTGCTCCAGAGAGGATTAGCAGGGCAGCAACACCCTGGCGAACCATCCCGTGTGTCGCGCCGCAGACTGGTGCACGCTGCCTTTCTTGAGTTTTCACTGAACTGTGCCTTAAATTTCATATTGTAACTATTTTTATGTTTATATTCAAAAATTACTGTATGTCACACGTGTTGCTCGCAGAAGGCCCCACAGAACCAGTCCTGCCTCAGTTATAAAGAAGTTACTGAACTTTTATTTATACGGCTTTTTTTTTTTTTTTTTTTTTTTGAGGAGTTAAAATGTGTCATTGTGTACTTAAGCATTTCTGGTGGCCTTATCAGTGTTATTTCTATGCAGTGACACCCAATTTTGGAGCTCATTAAAACGGATGAAATTCTTCTCCCCATTTTAGACCACGCCTCAAGCCGTGTAAAGCAGAGCCAGCTGTCTCTGCAGATGCTCAGCCACCCATCGCACAGGAACACCCACCAGCACAGCAGAGATGCACCAAATTTTGGGGTGAATGCCATCTAGACATCTACTATCTTATCTACCAGACAAGTGTTATGTGTAGAAGGATATCAGGAAAAGATGCTGCAGGAAGAACTTGGAGCAAAAAGTTTGGCAGCTCACTTCTAGACTCATTCAACCCCGTGGAGCGTACGGCAGAAAAACCCTCCCCACGCCTTCCCCCCGTCCCACTGTGTTCAGATTGACTTTGCAACATTCGTTTGCGCAGCTCTCTTCCCACCTCACTTGCACAAGCACTAGTCTTTTGCTTGGCAGGAAAGATAGTAATCAGCATAAAAATGTGCTCCATATTCATACATCTTGCTCCATAAATACTGAGGAGTGAATTCCTCCTCTGCTTTGCAGACCCCCAAAAGAGAACAGCGACTGCTCTTGCAATAACTCAGGTCAGGTTTGTCACTTTGCAATCTCTAAAGACAGCACAGTTCCAGCCGGTTAAAAGTCAATACATGAAATGACACAGCAGTACATGGCATGACAACAGAATCCAATTTAACACAATGTAACATATCAGAAATGTAATTTTTTCCCTTTTCAGATTGGCTGTCTGATGGCATTTCAAGTATCAAATAGCCAACAAAAATGTTTTTAGATCTGGGAGCTGTTCCATTAGCATTGTCTGCAGCACTTCGGTATCCACTCACTGCTGCGTTCTTGTTACTGACGACATAAAGCATATGTGCATGTGTACGCGGCTAACAGCGGTTTCGATTTCCAAAAGAGAAAAGAAGCCTTTTCTAAAATTTTGCTCTTTTTCATTGCAACATATAAAGTAAATCTGGTTAGTATTTTATTTATATGCTTGAAATATATCAGATTTGAACACACTGTTCATATTCTCAGCTAATAAACTCATTTAAACCGTAGTGTGTGCAGTCCAGAACACATGCATCTAAGGAAGCCACTGACTAACAAGATAACATATGAACAAACCATATTTCTCAGTTATTTAAATGTCTTCCTACAACTATTTAACATCCATCGTGTGGAAAAAAATGGATTTACATCGAACTGAAGACTAAGGAAAATGGGTTATTTTTGATTATCACTAAAATGGTACATGAAAATTAGAGAAATACTATAGAAAATCCACCAGACCACCGTTCCAAAATGGCTTTTGCTCATTTACTAAATCCACAGATCAAATAAGGACAAGAAGAACTGAATTTTCAGAGAATCTCCAGAAGCATATCCGTCGCAAACAGTGAATCTGCACACACTTACACACCGGCACAGCCAGATCGTTGCAGCCTTTTCCTCAGCTCTGCCCTCACTGACTCAAGTGGGGTATTTAGTAAATGAAAAATTTGGAGAAAGGGTTCTGTGTATTTTTTTTTTTTGAAAAATTTGGAGTATTTCCTGGACTACTGCATACAAAATCAGAAAGGTACACTGAGTGGTGTAATGCTTCAAACAAGGCCTCAGGAAGCAGAGGAGATGGGGCTGAAGGCACTGCTCCGAGCGACATCAGTCCATACTGGTCTCCTCCGTGGGACCTCCCTGGACTTGCACCGATGTACGTAAAAAAACCCAACTGATATTTTTAGCCCTCTATAACCACCTAAAGATGGACTTATGTTCCTTAGACCAAAATAATGCTATTTCTTCTACTGCTCAAAAAATGCACTTTATTAAAAACTTACTAGGCCCAATTCATTTATATTTACCTAATTCTCCCACAGGCATCAATCTTTGCACAATTCCTCCAAGCATTTACCAGATGAATATCTGAAACAAGAGATGTCTTGTGACCATAAATGTCATGCTTATTTGTGTTGTATAACTAATTAATATCTCAGACTTCCTGCATGTATCTGGATAATGGTACTGTAAATATAAATGAAAAATAAGTAATAATTTATGAAATCTGATTTGCATTTTCAAATATAAAATGTGCAAAATCCAACTAATTAGCAAGAGTGAAGGCCAAGGTGTTTCTATAGCAACTATAAAAATGCTTTAAAAATGTTTTATATCAGGCTCATTAATGTTTGTGCTCCTCACTTGTTTTGTGGGTATACCCTCGTACATAGATTCTGATTTGCTGCTAAGTTCTGGTCATGGAGCATCATTTAATATATTTGGTAGAGCTCTGATACTACTAATTTATGCTGACATTTGTTACATTCTTAAAAAATATTTTGTGTACAGTACAAGAGGTATAATATAATGAGAATGGGATCCAATGGCACAGGAGAAATAACCCAACCAAACTGCCAAAGAACAGAAAACTGAAAAACAACCCCTGAACTTGTCCACTTTCTCCCTTCTTCAAATTCACCCTTTTAAATCTGACCTGCTACACGTTACAGATGGACAGACAGCAAAGTTTCTGATGGCGTGCCACTCTGGGCTGCTGCCAGGGCTATTCCTAGCTCAGCGCATGGCATCATCCAGCTTAAATGCTAAGGAATTCTGATTTCTCCTTCCCAAACCCCACCTTGCAACTTTCCTGCCTCGCAAATTGAAATCAAGAGTCTCATTTCCATCCACATTGTACACAGCTCCCCGGCAGATTGATTTCCGCGGGAGAGCAAAGCGCAATGCTTAGAGGTGGCAAAACCGACTGTCCCCCGGCAGCCTCGCTCAGTCGACCCCGCCGGCTGCCGCAGCCGCCGAAAGGTGGAGAGGTGACAAATGTCCTCATAACACCGGGAGAGGGGGGACGGCACCAAGCCATTCTTCTTGGGTTTAATTACTGAAAATCATTTGAAACCGAGGAAAAGCCCATCGCCTCCACGTGGGTTATTTGAGTGCAAAATAAACTTATGCTGAATGGCATAGAGAGAGGCCACCGAATAGCATTTATTTCCAAGCCAGCTTTAATCAAATGCTAATTCCCAGCCCTTCTGCTGGGTATTAGTAATATTTCATGAAAAAGTACACAACATAAGTCTAAATTATCACAAACAATTGAGATAGTCGTGAAGTACTGCAGTGTTGACAAAAAAAGCATGCACAGTGCTCACGGACGTGGGCATTAACTTCTAGTGCCACGTGTGTGATCCTTGTAATAATTTAATACCATCAGACTGCATTGCAACTTTAAATGGCCTTAATGGACCCTATAGTGTTTTTCAATTATGGATACTGGGAGAAGTCTAGTCGGCTCCCATTACTGATGCTAATTGTAAAATACTTGCATTTTATACACTGAGGGCAGTAAAATTAGTGTTTTTAGTTAACTTCCAAACCAGCACATCCAGGGTACCAGAGTACCAGTGCATTTTTAAAAGGGCTTTTTTTACAGTGTTATTTCAATTGCAGCACGAGGCAGAATATTGCAATGCTGCAAGGCACCTGATCTGCATGTTGCGCTTGCAACAAAGCCCCGTTTCTTCCCAACTTGTTAACACAAATCTCCTCAAAGGCTTTGTTTTTATAGTTCCTGAATGGTGTTGTCGTGCGGCTCAATTAAAGGCTGCAGAACCAGCAGCAAAGCACGCTTCGGTGCCACCGCTCCCCTGCTCCCACCACTTCCCACAGGACGAGCTGGGAGTGACCAGCTGCTTTCCCAAATTTGACACCAGACAAACAGAGGAAAGGCAGCCTGGGGGTACCAAGCTCAGGCAAGCTCCAGCGAGCAATCTCTGAGGATCAGCAGCTCTGCCTCTGCGCTGAGACCACAGCCATACCCACCACCACGCCAAGCATCCTGCATGCAATAAAACTTGTGGGGAACCAGCTCAAGTGAAACTTTAAGATATACAATGAGGATTAGCCATAAAACACTAATTAAGGATGTGCTGAGGAATTAACGGGAACCTATGAGTCTCTGCGTCTTATTTCCCCATCTAAAAGTGTTGCTGCTCTCCATGTAATGAAAAGAGAAGTTGACCAAATGGATTTGTTTCTTTTTTTCCTTTTTTTTTATTATTTTTTTTTTCTTTAGCTTATTTTGTAAGGGCAGGTCATTAAAGAAGGAACACAGCCAGAAAAATCTCTTAGTGAAGGCTCATTACATTTTTCAAGCACAAATAAAGTGTCACTTTAAAAGGAAATCCAGTTACTCTGAAACATTTGTCGCTTTACTTCAGTGCGTGTGAAATGAATACAGGGCCCAATGCTGCCCTCGGCTTCTGTAATTTCCTAGCAGCTAGACGCTCAGAGACAGCACTATGTAAAAATATGTACATTGTTTAATTTATTGCAGTACGTTACCATTTTTCTCATGAAAACAAACAAAAAAAATTCTAGCAGCTGGTTCCAATACCGCCCACTTTGTTTAAATTTATAGCGAAAACCAGCAGCATCATTAAAAACAAACACATTGCTCTCCTCCAAGCATCCTATAGGCACAGCTCGCAGGGAGATGTGTAACTATTGTAAGACGTCCAGGAGCAACTGGCCAGCTTGAGCTCAGATCTGAACCTCAAGCTAGGTTTTCCAGAACAGAAATAACTGGAATTTTATTCATCAAAATAGTTTTCTGGAAAAGAATGTTTTGGACAGAAAAGAACATCTTGACAGAAGGTTTTCCATTTGCTGAAATGTTCCAATTTTCAGCTGAAAGCTAGCAATGAGTCCTGTCATTGGGTCTGGGAAGCCCATGCTCTGAAGGGCTGCTCTCCACCGCTGGTCCCTGCTCCACCAGCCCTCCTTCCCTGCAGGGAGGCCGAGAGGACAGGACGGGTGGAGGAGGCAGAGAAGGGAAGCAAATGAAAACAAACTTATTTTTTTGCTTTCAGTTCCCTCGTCCAGACTGATAAATGATGTGAACATTTTCCAGCGCTGTTTCAGTTGAGCTATTGATCAGATGTCTTTGAATGAGACAGATCCTCAGGCTCCTTCATGGAGGAAATAAACACGGTCTTTTCCTCGTTTCCTGACTGACACTCCCTTCCACTGAACCAGTCTCCCTGGACAGGAACCCTGGCAAAAGCAAAGAGATGGCTCACACAAAATTCTGGGGGAAAGGGACAGAATCTTCCTACAGATGCAAAAATACCGGTTGCACCAGGTGCACCTAAGGCAGTCTGCAGCCTCATGGTCCCAGCAAGCAGCATTTGAGATCAACCATCACCTGCCTGCTGGCCAGCCCAGCAGCCAAAAACCAGAGCTGAGTTTGCAGCCAAAGATTTCCTTCTTGTTTCCAGACTCCATCCATTTTTTCTTAGCAATTCTCAACCTGACGTCTGTCTGCAGGTGGTCTGCGAGTGACTGCAAGAGGACTGACCAAGGGTTTTCAGGAAAACAAAAATAATTTGGATGCTTTAATGGGTATGCTGGCAAGCAAGCAGAATGAGAAAAAGCAAAAGGAAAGGCAAAAGCTTGAAGTTTAGCCCTGCTAATACTTGGTTGTAAGTAAAAACATTTTGGCAACAATTCATAGGAAGGTCCCTTGGACTAATATTTTTTCCAGATAAGACAGGTGGAGCTAAAACTGAAAAGGCTGGACACCAGTACTTAAAAAGGCAGAATAATATGCTCTCACACTCTTTAAAAATGGCTAAAGGAACAAATCAGTGAGCCTTCCCAATAGGAGTTACTTGCTGACTGCACTTGTGATGCAAAGCTAGATCACCCTGAGAACAGCCTGTGAGACCCACCAGCAATTGCACCAAAATCACAGTGCCCACCAAGAGCGGAGAGGGAAGCTAAGCCTTTTGCAGCTCTCGTCTGCAAATGCTTCCTTCATCCTTAACTTTAGACAAGGGAATACTGATCATAGAATCATAGAATTATTTAGGCTGGAAAAGACCTCCAAGATCATCCAGTCCAACCTTTAACCTAGCACTGCCGAGTCCACCATTAAACCAAGTCACTAAGCTCTACATCTAAATGTTTTTTGAAGACCTCCAGGGATGGTGACTCAACCACTTCCTTGGGCAGCCTGTTCCAATGCTTCACATCTCTTTCAGGGAAGAAATTTTTCCTAATATCCAACCTGAACCTCCCCTGGCACAACTTGAGGCCATTTCCTCTTGTCTTATCGCTTGTTGCTGGGGAGAAGAGACTGACCCCACCTCACTACAGCTTCATTTAAGGTAGTTTAATGAAGTGATAAGGTCTCCCCTCAGCCTCCTTTTCCCCAGGCTAAACAACCCCAGCTCCCTCCTCATAACACTTGTTCTCCAGACCCTTCACCTGCTTTATTGCCCTTCTTTGGACACGCTCCAGCACCTCAATGTCCTTCTTGTAGTGAGGGGACCAAAACTGAACACGGTATTCGAGGTGCAGCTGCGGTTTCCTTGGAATAATTGAGCTCATAGAAACGAAGCCTAAGGATGAAAGATAGCCTGCACATAAAGACTGGCAAAACTCAGTCCTGACTTATAAAACAGGTAGAATATTCCTAAGGAAGAAAAAAAAAAGCTTTAAAAAAGCTTTAAAGCTCCTTCCTTAATGGTGATCTAGCAAGTCAATATAGATGCTAGAAACTCCTAGAAATAATAACATGTTATGTGAGCTTCAAGTTCTACCTTTCTTTCTTTCTTTTTTTTTTGTTTTTTTTTTTTTTAAATCATAGATACGAATTACTTTGCAATTCAGGTATGACAAAACACTGAAGCTCAAATCATCTCAGAGGACAATGTCAAAACATGGTTCATATCTAACTCCAGGTGCTTTGCTCCTGTTCCTGAAGTTCTCTTATTTAATTAATTAGTTCATGTATGCATTTATTCACTCATTTGCATCCTTTCATTGAGATTTAGAACATTTAGGGGATTCAGGTACATAGCTTTTTTTTTTTTTAATCTTTCCAAATATCTGTG
This sequence comes from Chauna torquata, assembly GCA_013399475.1. Classification (NCBI taxonomy): domain Eukaryota; kingdom Metazoa; phylum Chordata; class Aves; order Anseriformes; family Anhimidae; genus Chauna; species Chauna torquata. The sequence continues at coordinate 304,617 of VXAL01013276.1, read as the reverse complement.
GAAAATAGGGGAATTCAGCTGTGCTACGCAGCCAGCATCACACACTGCGCGGAGTTAGCCATATCACCAGCACAAAAGAAATAACATTGTATTATCCTGCTTTGCATTTCTGCAGCTACTTTGGTCCCAAGTTGTGACATTAGTTTCCCCCCAGATATGCCATCCTTTTTTTATTACAGCATATTTATCCTTTTTTTTCCCTTTTTTTTTTTTTTGTTGGCCTGCTTTTACTTCTTCTTTAACCTTATTAACCCTTGCTAGTATTTGACAGCTTAACACCCTCCATTACTCTGCAACATTCACTATAAGAACTGACATGGAACTAATAGCAGCCTTTTTATATCCAATCTATGAGGTCACATGAAACTGCCCTTGTCTGAACCCTGCAAGACTTCCTATAGGTGGTTCTCCTTTTCTGTGGATTTTCTACTTAATATGTCTTTACAGGTCTGTCTGAATGTAAAAATGGAATCAGATTCCTGCTAACTTTAGTTACTGACAATGTACACCTTAGAACAGGAGTAAGTTTTCCCTTTACTGGAAGCTCCCACTAACGTGATTTGAACAACTTTGTGATAGTCTTTTCAAGCATTATGTACCACTTTTTAAAGGCATACCACAGATCTCCCATTTGAAGGGATCTTTGATTTTCCCAGCAAAGTGGTCATATTCATCCCCTGAACCTCGGCTCTGACTGTATGTAGGAGATTAAAGTGACAGCATGTAAGGTTGAGGTGTCTAGCTCAGTTGTTCAGCACAGGTTGATTAAATGTAACAAATTTAGGTCTGGATCTTTAGGGGACACTCCTCACACTGCACTGTGCAATACCAAGCTGTTGTTTATCCTCATTACTGGGTCTGTCAGAGCTTTCCCCCAACCTGCATAGCTGAGTTTGCACTAAAATTCATGACAAGATTCTTCAGATGCAGAAGGATGTCGTCAACACACCAGCACAAAACAGCTCAAGTACTACTGTGTGGAGCAACAGCAGCCAAGAGAGGTAAAATGAACCACTGGGGTAGGATTGCTCAGGAGAGATGCAATGAGAACACCAGTTATTTCTCCAATTTTCTTCCTAATGGGACCTAAACAGCAGGAAACGTTTGTTTGTTTGTTTTTTCATGTGTTTATCCTTTGCCAGTAGGAGAAATTAACTTTTGCTAAAAGGAAAAGAAAAGAAAGTGTGATGAGATCTACAGAGCTGAGCAAAGAAATACATGGAGGACAATTTGAAATTTAGGAGAATAGGTTTTAACAGCCTTTCTTACAGATGTAATACCTGCTTAGACTAGTCTACAATTATCTATTTTAAAATTAAAAAAGTCTTCGTTCAGTGCAAATCCATCATCCTTATTATTGCTATTCTAAGTGCAGCAAAGATCCTGGGAACTAAATTCTTCACTTGAAAGTTCTTTGGGGAATGGTTCTTAGTTCAGAAGTCCACCGTTTCCCCACCAATTTCAATTTAATAACATCTAGAGTGATAAAGTGGGAATAGGCAGACATCTGGTAGAGCTAACTAGTCATTTGCTGGTTCTGTGAAAGTTTGTGCTTCCCAGTCAGTGTCACATATGAGAAATACAGACGGTCCCAAGGCAGAAAAAAAAGAAGTGTTGAAACATATACAAATGTTATGAGGACTTCAAGTGTAGAATGTTAACCAGCTGTGAATGTGACATCTCTAGTTTTACTAAATCTACTGAGATACATCATTACTGCACATGAAATCCATATATTTTCTATACTGATGGCCATTTCTCTGTTTTCCATTTGCTTCTCGTTTGGGGCCAAAACCATCCAAATGAGAATATTAAAAAGATAAGAGTCCAAAAAGAAAAAGCAAAGCGGTCTCATTTCTGAGGACTGTTTATAACTGCCCCAATCATTTCCTGTGGTATAAGCTATTTACTGGGGGGAGAGTGGAAGTCACAAATATCTAGAGTTAAAAATACTATATAAACGTTAAAACAAAATCAAAAGGTTACTAATTCACACAAAGTCCTAAAGATTTAGAGTCATCCATTCTATATACAGTTCAGCAATGCATGGAATGCAATAAGACATTTAAACCACAACACAGCAGTGATCTTGCCCTGTTGCTGGCAGTATCAGTTGTTTCCCACACAAGGGCCTAAATCTGACCCTTTTATGAAAGTTTTACATTTGTAAAAATAGAACAGTTGGGAAATCTTGGGCACTTCTAGTCAAATTGCAAACAAAATAACCCTCTCTCTGCTGCTGCTTAAGCTCTGGATAATCATTGCATATCAAGACAATTACTTTTTCCCCTCATATGAGTTGTTTTGACAGAGCTTTTCAAATGTTATGTACAATGCAACCTAAAAGGAAAAGAAAATGCGTGCTTCAGGATGCATTAAGGTGTATGAGGAGGGGGAGAGGCAGGGAAGGAGACGGCATTCCCCTCCCTTCTCCTTGGACAAAAGCTCCGAATTGCAACGCCTGACTTGGGCATTTTGCATCAGCGCGCAGCATCGTGATTGACACAGGGCAAAGAAATCACCCGTGAAACAACAGACAGATGCATTGCGACCTGTGCAGGGGAAAAGCGGCTGTCGGAAGGCGCTGGCTGCATCCCCTGCATGCGTGCTGCATTCCCCACCTCGCCGCATCCCATCAAGGGCCTCCTGGGAGAAGGGAAATAGAAAGGATCTTGTGTCTGACGGCGGCGCGGGCAGGAGCTCTCGGCAGGAAGGTAGGAGTGCTGCTCTCAGCCTTCCACCCCTGCTCCTCTCCTGCTCAGCTGGAAGGAAATGCTCTCTCCCCAGCAGCGGGTGGCACTGAGCAGGGAGCTGCTTTGGGTTTTTTCTGCTGGTTTGTTTGTTTGGTTTTGCTAGGGGTGGAGCAGTGCTGGAAGAAAGTCAGATTCCCTGTGCCCCTTCCTAAAACGTAACTGGGAGCAGGGATCAGCCTCTCTCACCCTGAACTGCCAGGAGGCTTTTCCTTTCTTTTCTTTTCTTTCCTATTTTTACTTTTCCTTTTTATTTTTTCCACAAAAGGCAGGAGAAAAAAGAAGGAAAGAGAGAAAGAAAGAGAGAGAGAAGCCCCAGTTTTAATTAAACTGGTAAAATATGATACTTTTGGTAGAGTTTTACACCCACCATGGTCCAGCATAGTTGACTGCAGACCGCAGAGCCCTGAGCGACAGGACATTGCAGCTTTGATGCAGGGGACAAGCACCAGCACGGGGCTAGGAGAGTTCCCAGAGGGAAAAGAGCTGGGGCTTCGACTGCAATGCAAACCCCATTTCTGCAGGGGACAGAGCTGCTGGTTTGGGATCCTCTCACTAATGGATTGTTTGCCTGTTCTTACGGACTTTATTATGACATTAGCTTGCTTTAAAATGTTACTTGTATAATTATCTTTCCAAATGGGACCGTTCAGCTAACATGTTTCTTTTGACACCCACAACAGAATTATCCTGAGATGACATTATAAACTTTTTCAGATTGTTTTCTAAGTGATTTGTGCATCCCAGCCCCGAAGTTTTTACCTGAACAAATGGATGGTAACACAGGAAGAGGTGAATTTGTCTTTTCCTATCAGACACAGAAAGATGCATTTCTTAATCCTTCTCTCAGTTATGTGGTAGGGCAGCATCCGAAAGGCACGTTTTAACAGTGGGAGAACACATCAGGACATCCCTTGGAGGAATAAACCCCTTTAATACAAACTGGGTGCAAAGCCAGGGCATAAATACATTTGAGTGCACAAAATTTAGCCAAATGCCCGATTTGTGCAGGTATTTTTGCACCTAAAGACAGGAATGAATGCCTGCCAGGGTGCTGCCACCTCTCGCAGCTGCTTTAGGAGCTCCACCAGCTGCTAAATCCCTCTGCAAATTTCGTCCATGGGCTCAGCTCCCACCAGGAGCTTCCAGCTGGGCTTAACACGGGGAACGACCCCGCTGAAGTGAGCAGCCCACAAGGAGGATGGCAGCCCGGGCTGCTGCTGAGCCCTCGTGGGCACCCACCCCGCTCTCCACTCCCCGAGATCAAGGCGCCTCTCACAGACAGACAGACCGACCGACCGACCGACAGAGTGACTCCCGGCAGCGTGCTGCACGCAGGCCCTGCCGCAGGCGCTCTCCGTTGAGGGTCGGATGGGTGCCAGCTCAGCCCTCCCGCCTGCCCAGGCTCCCCCGCTGCCCCTCTGCAGCATCCGTCACCCCAGGCACGGGCCAGGACGCGCTTGGAGCTCCCTGAGACGAAGGGTCTGCAACGTGCTCGGTGCTGCTGCCACTGCATGCTCAGGGCTCAGGAAGCCGGCCACCTGGGTAAACGTTAGAGGATCTTGTACATATTATATCCCCATTATTTTCTGACAGACTTTTCCTTCCATTATGCGATACAGGAAAAGAGGTTTAGTATTATAACACCAAGAACACGGGTTACGAGCTCCTGCTAACTGCAAGCCCAGATCCTGGATACAGACACACACAGCTATCAACAAAACAAGGTAGCACTGAGATCACGTTAGGCTTTTCCTTTACATTTCATTTAAAAAAAAAAAAAAGAAAGAAACAACACCAAAAAAAAAGCTTTGCATAGCTTCCTCCTCTTGACCTAACACAAATTCCATCAAACTTCAAAAACAATACTTTGAGATGCTGGAGGATGCAGGCCGGAAACTGAGGAAAGACTTTACACAAAGTTAGGAAATCTTTTTTGGAGGGAATACTTCAAGCTACTGAACAATTTTATCTGGATGACTAGATCTCATGGTAAATGAGTATATAATTAAATTTAAGAGCTACGCTATTGTCTTTGAGGTATATCAGCTCATCAACAAAAGAAGGGCTGTTTAGCTATGCTAAAAGCAATATGTAAATACCATCCTCTGATAAATAATTGATTATTGCCTTAATGTTTGACAAAGCCATAAAATGCCCTGCAGATTATGTCCAAAACATTTTAAGGTGATGTGAAATCATTTTTATTGTAATGACAGTGAGCTGTCCATGGTTGACTGGTTTAAATTTTATCTTTTCATATTAGGAAAGGTTTCTGTTTTCTTTGAGAATTTAATTATCAGAGGGTGTTTAATATGATGGGAAGATTTATGGCCTTCAGGAGCTATCCAAAAATAGTGGTATAAAAATGGACTGAGATCCCATCACAAGCAATGAAGCTGTTACACAGACTTGATGATTGCAGGGAAAACTTTGCGTATGAATGTATTTCACCATTATGCATGAAAGTTCTGTTTGGAGGATTTTGAATTTTAACCCTGAAAGCTGACCCGAACTATGGGGTAATTTTTTTTTTAATTATTTTTTTTAAAAAAAAGGCTTCACAAAAGAAAGCCAAGCTCTGCTAGTACGGATGTGTTAGTGTTTATTTTGGAAAATGCTCCTGACTATCAATAAATATTTCTTTTAACTTGTTGCCATTAAGATGCAGCAGGGATGAAGTTTTCCAGGAGGAGATAAAAAGAACAACAAAGATACACTCCTATTGTGTAATAATCAGTCCACATTTCAATGAATAAGTAATATTTCTTACAAGCCAAAGTTAGATAGTAGATTTATTTAACCTCTGAGGGTCAGGTAATAAATACTAAGTGAATTATTCAGACCAATGGCTAATCAATACAATTCAGTGATATATTTTTTGTGTTTCATAAAAGGTTGTACACTAAAGGCAGTGAGCAATTATGGAAATTGGGCCCGAGCGGCACTCAATTCTTCTCTTACTTGAAACCCCAGCACCACTACCTTGACAGCAAATCGATTAGTGTGCTAGTGAAGCAGCTCAGCAACCTCTGACCCCTTCCAGCTCTGTCCAACAGCCTGGAGAGTATTTTATATTTATTTTATTGCATTAACCCCCTCTTGCCTGCACAGTGTTTTACACATACAGTAACGCGGTAGGAGGAAAACAACAGGCATCTCTCATTTAAATGCTTCTCTGTAGGTCGAAGCAAGGCAAACCGAACAGACTCCTTTGTTCTAGCTTCAAAAACACAGATTTTGCCACAGCATAGAGTTTTCAAGTCCATCCCAAAACTAACATAATTAACAGGATGCAAAGAAGTGTAGTACAGACACTGAATCACTCCCATTCACGCCGGCCCTTGCGCACGGCTACCGACTTCATAAAATGCTTGAGTCACAGTTTTGCCCCAAAATAAAAGCTCCTCAATAAAAGTGAGTTAATATTGCTATAGGTATAATATCCTGTTTTACACAGTGTAAGGGAGAACACTAGAGATTAACAGCATTTTCCATCAGGAAATTAAAACTAACATAAAGCCACATAAAGCGCCTTTTTTGGACATTTAACTCTGTAGGCACTGCTCCTGCATCCTTTGCCCACCAAAGCCCTGTCTGGTCCCAGTGGGAGTTTGCAAACACACAAGGCAATGCAGAAGAATGCAATTTTAGGTCCAAGATCTGCAGGCTTTCATTAGGAAAGCACCATGCAGGGGGTTTGCTGGTGCCATGTACCAGGAGCCCTTGCCCAGCTATGGCCACCAAGGTGTCACCTCCCCATAGCCTTCTGCCCAGACTTCCATGTGGAAATAGAAGCACAGAGAGCAGCCCTGCAAAGAAAAGCATCTTCCTTGCCCAACATACCTCTGCTTAATAGGCCACCTGCCTCATGTCCCGTTCCCATACATCACCAACAAGCTCTGAAAGTTATGCACCATCTCCTTTTCCAAAAAAGTAGCAGAACCACACAGAAAATGTGCTGAAACTAGTGTCATCCTACCTAGCCTCAAGCACACAAACAAGAAACTCCTGTGTCCTTAGTTGGAAAGATGAGTGCTGCAGCCCCCAAAAGGGCCCTGGATAAGGTATCTATCCAAAGCGCAAGTCTGCTTACTTTTTCAACAGTATCCATAGGAATAAGCTTGAGTTGCAGCTATTCAAATACTCTACATATCACATTAGAAAAAAATCCCCTGGTTCTAGTGAATTTATTCACAGTGTACGCTGGCATAGTTGAGAGAAGGCTTAGATCCCCAAACTCTTAAATCAGGTTTCATCAATGCTCCGATACTAAAGAGATCTAAACCACAGGTAAATACTCCAAGACTTACCAGTATTATATCCCATTTGTATTATGAACTGTGAGCTACAACGAACAACAGCAAGTTGTATGCAAATAACAGAAAAAGAGATTTCTTGGGGAGAAATCAATCAGAAAAGAGTGAAGACATGACGCTGTTCCCATTGAGGCTAAGAGGAACCAGATTAGATTTCAAATGCAGCCGGTCTGTTCCACTCCAAATAATGATAATCAAAGCAAAAATGGCATTTAGTAAGAGTCCAGGAGCTCATGTGCTCTGTCTACAGGTCAGATTCTGCCACTTCAAGGCTGAATAAAGACTGTGTGCATAGCAAGATACATCACTTTTAATAAGACCGTTCACAGAAAAAGGTACCACTCAAAGTTCACTGCGTCTGACTGTGAGCAGATACACAGCATCCTCTTGAGCAGTGTATTTTATAAAACCCTGATATGCTTTCGTATAACACTGCATTGAGTTCTGAATTATTTTTTTCGTCTCTTTCGCTCTCAGAATCCATACAAAAGTGATTACTTCAGTCATTTTTCAATATTACTTTCATTCCTGGAAAATGCATTATCAAAAGTTATTTATTTTTCACAGCATGTCATGTTGTTATATTATACTAGTTAAAATAAAACCACTGTAGACTTCGGCATGCATTTATGTTTCTCTTTCAATGGTATGAGGTAGGATTTTCAGGTTTTATGCTGAATGTATTCTATGTATTACATTATTAATCCTTTATCTTAGTTCTGGTGTAGATTTAAAAAACAAGCTGTTAAATCAAGTTACTAAAGTAATTGAGCTATAAAACTGCCTCCGTATTTACAATCACCATTTCCCTCCAAAAAAAAAAAAGAGTTTTTAAAGATCAGCTGTGGTTTCTGTTATGCAATTTTTTACACAACTTTATGCCACTGATTCCACTTTAAAACCTAACTGAAATACTGGAGCAAATGTATGGTTCCTACACAGAGTGAACGCGCTCTACCAGCACACTGGGGGCTGCCCCTCAGTGCCAGGTGAAGCCTCTCCTTGGTCCCTGCTGCAACCTGGGATGTAGGCTGGGTCTCTGCTGACCTCCAGTCCCTGCCCCAGATCCTTCCCCCAGGGCTGCAGGCGGTGATGCTCCACCATGATTCCCGAACCTGAGCACCTATGTCCCCTTCCAGCCTGGCCACCAAGGTGAGAAGCTGCACTGGGACCTTCTCACCTGCATCCCTCCCCTGTCCACCAAACCCAGCATCTCCATAGCCACGTTTATTTCTGTGTGGGAAAGGGTCTGAAATGTAACTTATCTGAAGACCAACTCTTTGCTTGCCTCAGTTGATAGGCAATAGTAACCACTCAACCCCTTCTTGGTGGAGACTTCTTTCCAACCGACTCAGTTAAACATGAAAATGACTATTTGTCCAGTTGTTTGACCAAAACAACAAAAAATAAAAAATAAAAAATAAAACAAAACAACAACAACAACAAAAAACACCTAAAATCCTCTGGCTATGTGGGGTGCTACCCAAGCAAAGCACAATGGCATCGCAGTCCCAGCATGGATTTTCCAGAGGGAACAAGGCAGGAGCTCAGGGACACCTTCCCAGTCCGAGCGCCACCACCGGCAAAACCAGAACCAAGTGAAAATCCCATGCCCTCAGGGCTTGGATTGCTTCAGGAGCACGATGCTCGATTTTCTTCAGGACACTTGATCCTTTAGAAAATCCTCCTCTCATTCCAGCAGGGCTGAATTAGAGGCAGGAAAAAAATAAAAAATAAAAATAAAAAGGAAAAGCTTAAATATTTAATAAACAGTTCCACAAAAACTCTGAACAGAGCTCAGAAATCACTATCTGCTCTACACCCACAGAGGTGGCCAGGAAAATGGCTGAGGTCCAGATTACAGGGGACTTTTTTTCTGAAATAGCGCTGGCAGAGGCCTATCAGGAAATCTTTCAGAATTGCTTTAATCTTTCATTTTAGTTTGGTCTCTGGCCACACAAGTGTGTCCAGCCCTCGGAGACCCTGGAGGTCACTATCTGCAAGTGTTTAAAAACAGGAAAGCCATTACAGAAAAATCAGAAGAGCAAGGGAAAAAAGTACTTGCTGTAAATATGTACATTTTTAATACAACACAATGGTAGTTAAATTTTTCATTCTGCTATTGCTTTTAACTAAAAAGGAAGAGAACCTGGAATGTTATAAACACCTCCGAGTTTTTAGCTCTCTGCCAAAGAATTTATCCATTAAACGCAACATGAACTATAAATCTGAATTTCAGATCCTGCTCACAGCATATGAATCTATTCTCCCCTTTGATATGCATGTGAAGTTCTCATTGACACTAATGGGAGTTACACGTGCTTATTACGGGATAACTAGACCTCTCAGTGTGAATATATACCTCTAGACAGACAGCATTGCTTAAGTTTAAAAAAAAAAAAAGAAGGGAAGAAGAAGATACCAGTGGGGGGAAAAATCCATTATGGGTGTTTTGAAAACAAAAGTACCACTCTGTGCATTTTTGATCAGCAGGCAGCTTTGAGAAAATAGACATCTACAGAAACACGCATATGTATGCGATTGCATACACATACCTCATCCTTCCAGCATTCAGAGATGCATTTGGAGATGTTCACGAGTGCATGTGGACCAGCAAGGAAGGGAGAAAGTCTTTGCTCTGCACCTGGCAAGGCTCCCGCTCACTGCCAGTCCCAGCCCACACAAATCAGCCCAGCCCCGTGATTTCAGCCGAACCAGTCCATTCCCACCAGTGGAGCAGTGGCACGGGGCTGTGGGAGGGCTGGGAGCCCCAAGTCTCTCCTACGGGGTCTGTATAACGTCGCTGCTGCACTGACTGCTGATGGGTAAGGGAGCACTGGTATCAGGAGTTATGTCTTTCATGGGAACGTTTCCTTAGATGCGCATTTATTTTTTCGCTTGCTGGCTAGAGGTGTTCCCAGGGACAGCAAATAGAGAGGGAGAGTCATGTTAAATTCATAAACACACGCTGTAGAAAGTAAGCGAGCATATAAGGATAACATATGAGTGCATACACATCATACCCATGTTTTTATAGCACAAACGGATGTGTGTATCTATACACGTCTGTCCATGAAACACATATGCAATAAACTTTAACAGTAATAGAATGTTGGCATTTAGTGTAAAATTTATAAATTGACCTACCAGACCTGATATACTCAGTATTTAATTTTTTTTATCAAGACCTTTTGCTGGAAATATTAGTAAAGGGTCAATTCCCTTCCATGCACCAAGTGACACTTTTGAATAACTGTGTTATGCACAACGCCTTAGGAAGACTTATAGGACTGTCACAATATTTAACTACTCATTTTTGCTTGCATGATTGTGGTTGATATGACCACAGAATACTGATCTATCCAAAAGAGAAAAATTATAGACTGGAACAGTGGGATTTATGAATGAGATATCTTTGGCTGCAAAGCATTCCCATTTATAGCACTCAGCCACCACAAAACTGCTGTGTAATTGGAAGAGAAATTTTTCCCATGTACTGAAGCTACAGTCAAACTGCCAAACAATAAGAGACAGCCTTGTCTGAATTGGAGGAGTCACATACCTGATTTTTCTCCCACTCATTTAGAACCAGACCTTATTTCCCGTCTGCTTCCCTCTTATGCTATGACTGGGGGTAGGAAGGCTGCATTTTGCGAGTGCCAGAGTCGAAAGCTGATTCCATTTAAGCATCATCTCAGAATAAATGTGTGGACAAATCAGTAGGGCTAGTCAGAGCTGCCAATTTTAACTTCCTGAGTATCTGCATGTGAAAACTGTTATTTTCCCAAGGAGGCACACGGGCTATTGTTATGATTATTTATTTCTATTATAACAGGCCAAGGAAGCCACCACAAGGCCCTGTAACGTGAGAGGACACACAGATGAAGAGAACAGCAACACTGCCCCAGGGCACTCGGGAGGTGGAGGGACACCCCCCAGGACAGATGGACGCTCCCAGGACAGACTGACGCTCAACCACCCACTGCCTTCACACGAAGGAGCCAGGCAAGTCCCGCTGTGCTCACAAGCAGCTTGCTGCAAGCCCGGGGCTCCTGCGTGCACAGCCTGCCAGGGTACGCTACGCTGGCTGGTGACGCAGCCCCAAAGCGCTGCATGGACGGACACACGGACACGCATGCACGAGCTGCTTTGCCATCGCCCTGCGATGCCACCTCTTCCCTCCCCCCCGTCTCTGCTGCCCAGCCGGGCCCTCCGGGGTCGCTGCAGGGTCCCCGCCAGCACCCACGACAGCCACCGCATGGCATCATGTCCGTGCCTATTTTCAGGAGAGGCGAGCTCTCGGACAGCCCTCTCTACGAACGCTCTGGGGCGGAAGGCAGCACAGAGTGAAATCTCATCACGAGCCCCTGCCAGGAAGCACGCGGAAAGCACTGCGGAGCAGCCCCGCAGTCTTACAGCCCCATCGGAAAGAAGTCAGGAAGCAGGTTTACTTGCATCATTACGGCGTGATTGCTGCTGGAAACACCTTCCTGCCGAGGTCCCTGCGACCGCATCCCTCATCGCACACGCTGCTCTGCACGGCCATCAGATCGCAGCACTGCGGGAGGTAGCGTGGCCGCGGCACCGCTCCCCGGCGAGCGAGACAAACGCTCAATTAATTGACTGCAGCACTGGTGGGGAGCAAACACCTCCCCGGAGCGGTCCAGGTTGGGGTCCTCCAGCACGAGGGGCTTGATGCTGCACCCCTGGGTGAGGGGGATGCTGGTCGCTACTTCTGCTCTCCAACCGGCTCTTTCAGGGGGCTCGGAGGCTTGGGAAGCCAAGCTGTTAAATACTGCCCGTGGGAATGAAATCTCTTCTCTGGAAATCAGGACCCCCACACAAAAGTCAAGGCTGGGTACCCAAACAAATCAAGCATCCTGATCACAAGCTGTTCTGCAAATTCAGGACAACTTTGTCTGTGGATGAGCAATGAGAAGGCTCAGAACTGTTCTCCCTGAGCATCGGTATGTTGTATCAGTTCACATTTTCTCTTTTCACCTCATCCACAAGGAAAATCAAAATATCAGAGTACAAATGTAACACAACTTTATGCTTTAAAGGGTTTCATAGTTTGTCAAGAGTTCTCTAATCCATTTCAAATTCCCTTTTAACAAGATTTCATCTATTTTTGCATTTGAACTGTAGTGATTAACAACAAGCAGCAGAAAATTAATATGTTAAATTCAAAGCCACAAAAACATAGATAATCTCATTGTCCAGTGAGAATCCCAGAAATCTCTGAGTTTCCAGGAAAAAAAGCTGCAGCTAACTCTTAGGTCTTAGGGAAATTAAAGTTGCTCAACTGTAAGCGCTGATTTTGGGTATTTTTACTAACCTACAATGTAGAACTTGGCTAATAGTTAAATAAATAAATAAACCTTATTTATATTTAAAAAAAAAAAAAAGGGAGAGGTCACATGTCACAGGAAGCAATGAATGCTTTGGATTCAGAACCACATCTGAAAACCTCTTCAACGTCCCCAGAGATATCCACAGGACGCTTTTCTGAGTCCCTTCCCCTGGTCAGTCAAATTATAAATGTGGACAGTGACTCCTGCTTTTCTGCTAGTCTGTTCTGGTTGTACCACCCTATGCTCCTGGTCTGTGCACCCCTCTGCTCTGCTCCGCGCACCTCTGCACCCCGCCCGGTGCTCGGGCACCTCGGGGACGCTGTCTTTGCCGCACTTCTCCATGGCACACCTTGCACATAGACACCCTCGCAGGCAAAGGGTACCAAAGCATTTCTCTCTGCTCAGTGGCACGTCCTCATACTGTAACGGAGTTCCAAGACCTGGCCAAGATCCTCTTCATGTAATGAGAGGATTTTCCTCCATGCAATGACACCATGAGCATAACTCCTTGATGGAAATGCAGAACATGGCCAAGGTGGAGAGACAAGGACCTGAAGGAGCTCAGACACTGACGGAAGTGAACTCAGCTTTATTTATTTGGGGGGGGAACAACCAGCCCACAACTCCTAACAAGTTTCTGGAATTTCTCTCTCTGAAAACTCCCCTTCCTTTGGGTTCCGAGCAGTTCTCCCTACCACAGTGCCCCATTGGTCCAGAAAGCTTGAGGGGGAGCAGAAAATAGGCCCCCAATTCCCCTGCCCACAGCAATGAGGTCAGAACATGTTCCTGCCTTTGAGAGGAGCTGGAGATGGAGATTCATCGCTGCCGGGAGCAGGGAATCTCGTAATCCCTGGGCAGGAGGAGGCAGCACACGTGATGCTTGTGAGAGGCAGGAGCGTCCCTCACACATGCAGTGCCGAAGCAGAATCCACAAGGCTCGATCAGCCTGCAGGTAATTAACGTTATCATTGGAGCAGCCTCGTATCTCCTGCTTTGAGCTCACCTCCACTGTCCATAGCAGCCAGGCACAAAGCTGACAACCAAAGCAATAACGTTCACCAGTTTCCATACGTGAATGCCCTATTGATGTCCCTGTGAGAAAGGACTCAGTAAAACACTGCAAATTAATCACTTAAGAAACAAAATGCATTCTACATTGCATGGTTTAAACAAAAAATAGCCTCAGACAGGGAGATACGAAGCAACAATATAAAGGCAGAATGAAACATTTTGATCTGCTGAATGCCTCTATAAATATTTGAGTATCATTTATTTATGTTTTCCTTCTTTTCATTGTAAAGCACAGTATTCTGACAAAAGCCCTCGTTTGGAGAACTCTGTGCTTTATTATTTAACTTCCTAAAAGCAACATCAAAGGCTTGAGTTTAAAGCTTTAAAACAAATGAACTATTTGCAATATTTTAAAGATTTAGAGATGAGAAGAGCCGGAGTTCTCCACTGCTCAGATCTAAAGGCCTCTGCGGTCTGTGCTGGATGGGAAGACACAACAGCCCTGCCAAATGCTAGGGAACAAAATCCCTGAGATCCTTTTGCAAGCACCAGCTGTAGCATGTGCCCAGAGCTGCCAAGATGCTTCAAGTGCAGCCATTCTCCTTCAGACCATTGCATTTCACCACCCTGATGTGACCACACTGCTCTCCTCTTCCAGCCTTCCCACCATCGCTGACGGGAACCACAGGTGGGTGCTGCGAGTCACCTGAACCACCGGCAGTGGTCCCCAGTAAGGATGCTTTGCATCCCTTACTTTACTCAGACACTGATCCCTTCCTGTCCTGGCACTGCTGTGGTACAGACTGAACCATCCTGCCAGAAGAAAATTAGCCCATGCCAGGTCTGGCACCTGTATGCGTCATGGGAACGTGTGGGCGTTACTGGCATTCACACAATGGATAATACGACAAATTCCTCCTGTTTTTCAAGGTGTTGAGACAAAGTCTGGAAGCTCTGCTGCAAGGAGCTTCAAATGCCACCCTGATGGAGCCAGTCCAGAAGACAAGGCACAAGAGGGGCAAAAACATATGTCGTGCCTCCAGCACGCAACCAGCCCGGGAAACCTTTCTGCATGAGAGCCTTGATGGCCTCAGGGGGACTGCACCCAGGAGACAAAGCCACACTGGAGCCCAGGGCTTTCATCCCCTCGCACCTATCCCACCTCCATCCATTTGAGACCATCTCTCCAGCATCTGGACCCCAGCATCACTCGCCAGAGCTCACAGCTAATAAAAGGACAAGAAGCAGAATTTGTTCTTTGGTAGTGCTATGGACCACGGCCACAGCGAGTGTAAATCTGCGGAGCCCCACAAGTTTCAGTTTTATATATAACACAAAAAAAACACTTTCATTAGCTGTTATGCAGTTTTTAAGAAAATCCACAAATTAATCTATTCTAGGGAAAAAAATCTCTTTAAGACAATAATAATTTTCAACCCTATGCCAAGATAATTTCCTTACTTGTTTGGTCTGAGACAGCTTACTTAAGGTTCCACAAAAGTTAAAGCCCCTCACACTCACACTTATGGAAATATTAAATTCCACCTAAACTGGCTGAAATTATGCAGGCACCTTTAAAAAAAAAAAACAGTTTGTGTTTTAAAGCAGAATGGACTCAGCCATCCATTAAATATGACAAGGTCTGCATTTTATTTAGACATTGCCATTAATAATGAAATGATGTATGATTTCCATTCCTGCAGTTCTTCCTTCCCTACACAATCAATTATGCATTTAAGAAAATATTTACTTGATATAAAACTATTCTAATTAAGCATTACTGGTATACTAATGTGAGTTTGAACAAATCAAGAGCTGATATCCAAGATGCATGAAAGAATAAGATACTCCAAAGCGGCATTTATTCCTGTCTGGCAAGAAAAACAAATCCTTCAAAGTTACAGCCAGGCAAGGCTCAGTGCAACGTTGCAGATACAGCCATCCTTTTGACGTAAAGAGGCAAACCTTGCTCATGAGAGTCTCCTTGGGGCTACTCGCACTGCTAAAGCAAATGGAATTTGACCCAAGAAAAATCCCACGTGAAACTACTTGGATATGCATGTTGACAAGGAGAAGAAAGCTCTTTCCAAAGACTCGGATATTTCCAGGTTGCTCCTGGTTGGACAAGAGGATCCCAAAGGCGAGTTTAAGAGCAGTGACATAATTGCTATCGCAGAGACTGCAAGCTGAAGCTCAGGGCTGCCTTTCATCCCCAGGGGGATGGTCAGGAACACCTCTCGAATTCCCCCATTACAAAAGTAATTGCCTGATTCCTCGTTCATTGATGCCAGGGGTCTTCTTTTCAGTGAGAAAACCACCAAGGGCAGCCCAGGTGACCCGGCTGTGCCCTAAATTCCTAGTACGAGCTGCAAGCCCATGGCATTTCCAGCTCCTCTCTGTTCCCCAGGGTTCACTGGAGGCCCCTGAAAACAGCACAAATCACAGCAGACATGGGAAACCCCTCTGCTCCAGCACCCTGCCCAGCCATGAGCCTGTCGGGCGTCATCCTCACACGGTGGTGGCGGAGGTAAGAAGAGAAATGGAGAGAAAGTGGCTGGGGGCCAGAAAGCGGCAGCCAAGGAGATAGCAATTAGGATGCAGAAGCAGCCAGAGATATGGCATCGCTGGAGATTTACTGTGCGTACACACCTCCCTCTCTGCTCCCAATGTACTCGCTCTTTCTTGCTGTCCATATACATCCAGTAAATCTTCAGTGACTCCTTATCTCCCAGTCTGCTTCTAGATCCTAATTGCTATCTATCTCTGTCTGCCTGCCTGCCTCTGCCAGGGCTCCCAGCCTCGCCTTCCCTCACGGCTCCCACCCTCGGCAGCCTCCCTGGCTCTGCCTCCCCTCTTCTTCCTCCATCTGCACTTGGCTGGGGAGTGCCCGGTGGGTTACAGGTGTGCCAGGGAGCCAGGCATGGGTCACTCAGCAAAGCCCCCCCGCAGGCGTCCTCCCAAGCCGCATCCTCCTCTGGAGGAAAAAGCTTTCCTGAAGCCAACACAAAAGGTAGAACCTCAGCCAAAATTTCCCCTTCTCAGCTCAACATTACGCCCCAAGACACGCAAGAAAACACTCCACTCTCAGCAGCACAAAGGTACCTGACGATGGCAAAACGGGGCTCATGGGGCAGCGGCGCAGGAGGATGAGGCCGCGCGGAGGAGGGAGGCTCTGCCGCTGCCCGGCCTCCCCCGGCTGCAGCCCAGCACCACCCAGCCAAGTCCCTGTCCCCTGACTCTGCTTTGCCAGGTGACGGGCGCCTTCCGCGAGGCTCAGCATGCCGCTCGCCGTATTTCATTTTTATTTACTACTATTCTTCACTACTATTTATTTATTCATTCCTATTTTTATTTCACTTTGAACATGCCCAGCTGTGTCATCTTGGTTTTGCTGAAAATGTAAACAAAAAGCTGCATTCAAATGCAGCCTTTCATTGCCTGGATACGTTTCCCATCCAGCACAGCTCCAGTGCTCCCACCCTGAAATTAAAACTTAAAAAAAAAAAAAAAAGCAACATCATCACTGTACATTCCCCCCTGATGTTTTCTTTATTCACGCTATTTATTCTTTTCGAAAAACAAACATATCAAGAGTTTTAATAGCTCAGTTTGCTCTCCGCAAAGCAGGAGAAAAGAAATAAATGTAAATAACGCTAATTTTATATTCCATATGGTAACAAACCTGAATGCCTCTGCTTTTCCCTAGCAAAATATCATGCCTGGTTTTACAGTCTACGACACATAATCGGTCACCATTTGTTTTTTTAAGTACTGACTTCAGTTTTTGTCTTGTGAAATGTAACTTTAGTGACCTCTAACCCTGAGGCTTTTTGGTTTGGCTTAACAGTAATTACATGGATGTTGAAAAAGGGAAAAAGTGTTATACGTTCCTTACACTTAACATTTTTCCATGCTTCTCAGCTCTTAACAGAGCAGGAATATTTTCTCTTTCGCAGAGATGACTATCCAAGAGGAAGATACAGAACATACTGTGCAGAAGAAAACACCCCCAAAGAATGCCATAAACCACAGCGCCAAAGCAGCATTTTTGATTCTGTCTTTGGCTTTTAGCAAGGGAACAATTAGAGAAAGGGAGAGTGAGAGAAGAAGAGAAGAGAGAAGAAAAGGAGAAAAGAAACGAACGAGAAAGACAGAAAAGAGAGAGAAAGAAAAGGAAAAGAAAAAGAAGGTATCAGAAGAGGTCATGATGCACGAGTCCCGCTCCAGCTGTTTGCTGCGACGCTGCCCACTCTGTCACTGCCTCCCGGGCACGCGGAGCCCCGAGCCACACGCCGGCAGCGAGCGCATCCCCGGCTGCAGGCAGGGCCAGCAATCCCCACATGCACGACTTCTGTTTCTGCTTTCACTGGCGACAATCTGGAGCCAGCACTTTTCCGTTCAGGAGGAGCCTGCTACGTGTCGCTAACAACAACACACACAGCGCCTGCCCCTCGCCCCGTGCCCCGCTGCCCGCAGTAAGCACAGCACCACGGCCGGGATTTATAGCGAGGAGACAGCGATCTGAGCCTTAATTCATGGCTACCTACAATGCCACTACTGAGAAGAGAGAGGGAAAAAAAAATAGCAGTATGTTCCCAGGGCTGCTGCCCTTCTCCTAAAATCCTCACCCGCTCCCTCCGCTGTGCGCACCGATGGCTTTCGCACACAGCGGGAATTTAGAATAGAGCGCGCTCCCAAATTAGTTCTGCCATAAATCTTTTAGGCGCTTAAATAAATAAATAAATAAATACCATTGCTCCCTTTTGCCCTCTGGTTTTTTTTTTTCTAACTTGCAGCTCTCCATCGGCTTGGACTCTCCTGACAGTGGTAACAGGAGACCCGTTGATTTTATTTTTTTTTTCCTCTCAGCAGCAACGTGCTGCTTTCAAACTTTTCGCAAGGCTTTGGGTTTGTTTGTTTCCTTGCTTTCAAATGACGTTATGATTTTAATCAAAACGGACCGGTTTTTGGAGAAGGTCAGCACAGGCCGGGGCTAGGAGGCAGATTGCTTGGGCAGTTTATAGCAGTTCAGAAGGAGGTTTTGTAAACACACGCAGCTCAGAGGTAGAAAAGCAAATAGGGTGGGTGAAATCTTGGCCTCCACCGAAGGCGATGGCACAGCTCAGGGGGGGCCAGTATTTTCGCATCCACACATAACTTCTCCTCCAGCAAACACAAAACCAACAGAGACGTGGGTAACAGCAAACAGCTCCAAATCAGTATTATTGTTGTCTAAACAACTTGATGCTGTCAGGGGTTGGGGAGATCAAAAGAAACATTAGTGATGAGTGCATACATGGAGCAAACACCCTAATGAGCTTTCTGGCTAATGGAGAGCTGTTGCTGCTGCAATCTTCCCAAGCACAGGGCAGCACCGCAGCCCCTGAGCCCCCAGCCTCAGAGGCATCACCCATGGTGCCAACCAGGAGGCACCACCCAAGGTGTCCAGTAGGGCTCCTGCACACCAAAACTTCAGAGGAACTGTGGACACAAGGGTTTAGCATTCTGCTGTCCCAGATAGTTCACTTGTAAAGCCCAGGAAGGGGTGAGGGAGGAAAGAAAAAAGAAAAAAGAAAATACGGAAGAACTCGGTGAGGGGTGGGAGGTTGCAGGATTGGGCAGATAAGACAGAAAAGTTCACCCAGAGTCAGTGTTATCCAAGTGAGGGCACCAGAACATGTCACAGCTCCTCAGGCTGTTTGCTTACGGCACTCAAAGCCGGTTAGCCACAGTCCACAGGTCGGAACTGAAGCAGGGAGCCCAAGGCATGGCCGTGCTGCACGTGGGCGCTTGCCCAGCATGTGCACAGTTGCAGTGCCCTGGAGCGCTGGTCTTGCAGGTGCAAAGCCAGAAGCAGCTGCAGCAAGGAGCTGCCATGCCAAGCAGAGGGACACCTGAGTGACGAAGGTTCTCCCAGGAGGCAGAAATGCACTTTCTTATTAAAAAGTACACATTAAAGTCCCTCTACCTTGCCTAAGCCTGTCCCATTTATTTTCCGTGCCACCTAAGTGCATTAAAACACATCAAAAACCTGATGCCACCACAGAAAGGGCCAAACCATGAACCCCAAGAGACCTCACCACATGAACAAGTGGCCAAGTTGTGAAGGGCTCCCAAGGCAGCCCCCAAGCCTATGCTGGGTCCAGGGTGAGGATAAAAGTGAGGCCAGAACTGCCAAAAACAAGTGGTGGATCCTACCAGTGCTTCCACAACACGGGGCGGGCATAGGGAGCTCCAGCCCTCGCGTTGCAGTGGAGATGGCCGTCCTGCTGCTCTCTCAACTCTTTCTGCTGGCCCTCAAGGGCTAAGCAAGCTGAGCCCTGAGCCTTTCATCATGCACACAGACGCTCAGAGCCGAGTTCTGCGTGTCCACCCCGGGCACTGCTGGCAGGGAGGTGCCTCAGAGCCAGGGAGATCCCTCCAGACAGGGGGAGCCACAGCACGACGGTTTTCAGCATCAGAGCCATACTCCATCTACATTTGTGTCCCCTCCTTACTACAGCATGGGAGCATTAGATTAAAAAAAAAAAAAAAAAATCAAAGGGAAAACATTAATAAATAATAATCAAGATCATCTGCAGTTTTAATGATAAGCTATTTAATGAATTATAAAGTACCTATAACTCAAAGTATGAGACTGTACATTGTCAAAACTGGCATTAAAGTGTATGGAGATAATTAAGCAATAATGACCTCCACAGAGGGCTTTTCCTGGGAATTAATGACCAGTCGGGAGGAGCTGATGGCTGAAGGCACAAGCAAGGGCCATTAACCCCAGCTGGTCATTAATACTCAGGAAATGCCCGGCGCTAAGGTCGTTATTGTGAGTATATGATAAAATAAAGGGGGAGCAATTACAAATACCTGAATTTTGGGGCTGCTTGGAGAAGTGATGGTTTGGGGTACTCAGCTTCATGCCTGATGTGTCAGCCACCCCTGGTGCCCCCAAACCGGCAGCACTTAGGAGTGCACCTCCAAAAAGCCGACTCTGGACCCATTGGCACCAGTGTTGGGGGACCCTGCCAGCACAAACAGAACCTGCCAGGCATCTTTGCGACCAGCGTGAAAGCAAAACATCCTAAGAGCAAGGCAAAAACAGAGGTTTTGTTTCAACCCCTATTCTGGATTTGCAATCCTCACACTATAGCAGCACCAGAGCCGGAGTATCGCGCTCACTGCTGAGCAACACCAGCCAGCCTTTAGGGATGTCACAACCACCCCAGCCTCTGATCCAGCCCCAAGCCACCCACTGCTTGCAGCAGGAGCTCCCCAGGCTCAGCCCAAAAGCTGAAGCACAGAATAGCCTCTTTTCAGCCCAAACCTGCAGGCACCTCTGCCCAAACTTACAGTGACTTCAGGGGGCCTTGGAGGAGCAGGATTGTCACCTTTTGGTGGGCAGAACAACAGCTAATGCCCAGATGCCTCTGGGCTGGACCACAGTTGCTTTTCCCCAGGGTTGTTTTAAATGAACCCGTGGGCATCGCAGGGACTTGGGTTCTCCACCATAGGCCCTCTGGCCGTTTATTTACCCCAGTGCTGTCTTCTTGCACTGGAAATGCATAAATGTGCTCAGAGGTGGCAGTCATGTAATGTTTTATCCTACAGGATCACAGCATATGTAAATTTTCACCTACACAAACAAATCCGTGATGGTTGTAAACATTTCCAAATTATTCTCTGTAGCGACCAGAGCTATAGTGCTGTCTGTGAGAACACAGCGGCGATGCTTGTTGGCAAAATAAAGGATCCCTTTAAGTTTCTTACAATCTGGAAAGCAACCCAGAGCAGCTCCTCCGTTACAGCATCTCTCCTGAGCTGTTTACAGTCTCTCAGAAGAAAAATTAAGTGCCTCACTGGCAATACGGAGTTTCCAACAATTATATTTTAAAAAACAGCTACCGGTTAGCAGAATAAAATCACTACATAAGGAAAATTAGCGCTTGTTAGTACACGTAATATTCAGAATCATGAGTAGAATAAAGGCAGCAGTGCAGAAACTGTTATCAGCAGAGAGAAAATTATTCAAGTATGCATTTGAGTAATTCTGCATTTTAATTTAACCCTTTGAAACATTAATCAAACCATGGCTAATTATAGGAATTAAGGAATTAAACGATGGAATCTTCTAAAAGATATTATTTAAAAGGCAGTTTACACAATTACTTGTATAGATGTTTGCTTTAAAGAGGGAAACATTTCTACTGTAATGAAAAGGGTCTTAGAAAATTAAATTAACAAGGGGGGACCAGGCTGATATGAAACTAAATTAGCATCAAATGCAAATTACAGGGTACTTAATGGTAGAAACAGGTGCAGAGCAGGTCCCTAAATGAGATAAATGAATAAAACATCCCTCTGCACAAATGTGGAAGCTGACACAAAGTCAATGATATGAATAATTCAGCAGCCTCAACACTGCTGTTGAGGTCAGCTTTCCTTGACCTTTGAAACAGGAAGTAAAATTCTATCCAAATTTGAGTGACTGGAAATGCAGCAGTTATTTGTTGAAAGAAAAAAAAATGGAAAATCCAGATTAAAAAAAAAAATACAAAACCACAGTGAGTATTTGTATACATACATATAAGACAATAAATTGGAATGCTGAATAAATGTATCAGCAGAAGAAAGTGCAGAACTTAAAACCTATAAAATGTTAGATTCACAGTGGCTGCAGAATTCTTGTTTCAGCCTAAAATCCAAAACAAAATGTGTGTGATACATAAGTGTATTTAGGTCATGGTATGATCTAAGCATGTTCAGAGATAAATGGTTTCATCTTTCAAAAAAATAATTTAGTTGCGCTAAAGGGGATATTAATAGAGTCAAAGTCATTGTATTTCAGGCATTACAGAAATCAAATCATACAAAAGTATCTGTTCAAAGCTGAGCAATCAATCATTTTCTTCCCCCCTTTTTTTTTTAAATAATAATTGAACTGGAAGACTTCTTTTCTGGACTTTCAACCTGAGCTGCTGATTGAGTTACTATTTCATTTCAAAAATTAAGAAGTCACACAAAAGTCACACCATCCTAACAACAGTGCAGCAAAGCACAGGCTGTGCGTACATGTGCACCAGTGTGAGAGAACCCTTAAATGTAGAAACTTTATAGATATATTTGTATTTTACACAAATTTCTAATATGTAACTAAACCATAAACACAAATTCTTGTATTCAAAAGAATGAACACCTCTCTCTCCTGAAAAGACGCAAATCCGGGGCAGCTACCTTAAGTCCCGTGAAGTATATCGCCAATGTTACATCCTCGTAACCAAATGAAGAATATTTCTGCACCTCTCCCCGTGACAAAATACTCAGCTGAAATTATAGGTCATATAATTTCTGACTAGAATGTATGGTCCTAGTTTTAAATTGAATTTGGCACTAAAACAGATTAATAAGGTATGACAAACAACTAATTTCTCCAAGCTGGAAAGAAAGGAAGAACATCACCCCCTCAGCTCATCTTCAATGGCAACAAAAGATGTTAGATAAATTCTCTCTGCTGTCTCTCTTGTTGTATTAATCTCTTTAGGAGTTTACCTGCTTACCTGTCATCTGCAGAACACATGTCCGATATCTCTTACTGGGAGGTTAATTTTATTTTCAACCCTTTAGGCAGGTGGAGCCCAGGAATGCCACTGGCAGGGCTGCCCGGGCACCTCTGCCTGCACCAAGTTTCGCGAGGAGTTAATGTAAACTCTGGCAGCAGCCACCCTGAAGATGCACATTTGCGATAAACAAAATTGGCCCCGATATTGCATAATAACATGTGGCAAACCCAACGGCAGTTATCTGGGGGCTGGGTTCACGACTGCGCTCAGCGTCGGGCTGGTGTGCAGAGCGGCTCCCTCCAAACGCCAGCGATGAGAACCCAGCTGGTTCTCATTTTGAAACAACCAGTTTCTCTATCCCCAAGTGCTAAAGAAAATAATCCCAGCAATCCATGACTACACGCTTTCACAGGGACAGCAGTGAGAATTTGATTGTGGAGATAATTAAAGTCATTCCCGAAACTTCCAAGGAAAAGCAGCCGGGGGGAGGGGGGCAACAGGGGCACCAATGCTCATGCTTAAATCGAGCCAAACAACCAGTTTGGCTTGGGGAATGGGGCTGGGGGGCACTACTTTTGGGGAATTTGTTTTCCTGAAAATTCTCTCCTGCACTCTAATGGTTACAATATTTGCAAAGAAAATGTAATAGACTGCGGCGAGTAGGAAGATTAGAGTGAGGTTTGGAGCCTGGATGTTCCTAATTTGGCAAGAGCATCCAGAGGGAAATGCTTTTGCATTCTGGTAAACTTGAATAAAATTATGTACAGCCACTTCGATTAGAAGGGTTTAAAGGGAAATGATACCATAAAAGCAATAAAACCAACTGCTATCTGCTTCAAACACTGAAAACATCTTTTTAAAATTAATGTTTCCTGCAGCCCTGCCATGAGTTAGGTCTGAAATAATTTTAATATTAACAACACTCAGGAGCAGGTCAATCTACAGCCAGTCATGCGACTGGGGGAGTCCTCTCCATCTTTCCAAAAACGGTGGAGCAATTTACACCTCTCTGGACGGTGTAAATCAGGAGAGCATCGCTGGCATCAAGAGAGACATTCAGATCTGAGGATCTGGCCATGCTAAAAAATAACCGTAATGATGATGATTAAAAAAAAAAAAAAAACCTTGCTCCCAGCAAAGCTAAATTGTACAGCCCCTGTGTCACGCGTCTGCTCTGACCCTCGCCATCCTGAAATGGGTGTGAAATTCAGAGATGGCGAGAAAGAGTTTAAAGCACTTGTAATCTCTCCGTCTGCACTATCTGCCTTGAGCAGGAAGGAGGGATCCGCTCAATGAGAGCTATTCAGGGCCTCTCAATTAACCTGATTAGTTCAGCACGCCGCTCTCATGAATGACACCTTATCTTGGAAACGAAGGGGAAAAACTTCCTTCCTTCTGCAGACGCCCACGTCCCCGAAAGCTGGAGAGGCGGCACCATGGGGTCGGCTCCCCAAGCCCCGCGGGTGCCCAGGGACCTGCAGGTGGGGTGGTGGGGCCAGCACCCAGTGGCCCCCAGCTGGGGGGACCCCGCTCTTTGGGAGCCAACCAGGCACATGATGGGATTTGTGGGAGCGGGCTGCAGCCCTTAACCCTTGCAGTGCTGCCAGCAGGTAAAAGGTAGCGCAGGCGAGGAGGCGAAGCCCCCGGGACCGCCACCGCACTGAAGTGTGTTGTAGTCTGGAACTTATTCCATACGTGACAGATTAATGAGCGATAACTGTGTTTCCATGGCAAAAAGCATTCCCAAAATTCTCTTTTGTTTCCCCGAGAACAGTCTACCGTATTTTTTTTTTTAAATCATGCCACTTTACGATAACGCAAATATTAACTAACAGCGTGTTATTCTTTCAAGTGCAGGTGGCTGCGAATGTCAACAATGCTGACTGTTATATACCAGCTCCAAGAATTAATCAGGGAAAATAGGTGTCTCAATTACAATTATCATACTGAAAACTCAAATTTATGAATACCCAGCCAACTTTGAAGGCATTTATTAGAAAAACTCCGATGACTCAGAAAGTATTAATGCACTAATGACGCATTAGGGCATGATGTATTAATGTTCTTGTAATTTCTGACAAATTAAGTTACCATTGTCACAGCAGGGCAATCCTTTGGAAAGAAAAAGAGAAGTTCCTCTCTTCTGCCACGCGGGATACAACAGATGACAATTTGTGTACACGTAATGGAGTTTAGCAAGGAGATTTCCTCCTACACCATGGTGCAGTTTATTCCATTTTTCAGAATGCCAGAGTTATTATTGAGCTCACTGTGCTAAGAAAGAAAGAGAGAAAGAGAGAAAGAGAGAAAGAGAGAAAGAGAGAAAGAGAGAAAGAGAGAAAGAGAGAAAGAGAGAAAGAGAGAAAGAGAGAAAGAGAGAAAGAGAGAAAGAGAGAAAGAGAGAAAGAGAAGGTAGATGCAGCCTAGGGCTTGCCTTGCCTGCTTAGGTGCTTAGTGCACAGACGGCCTCTCCCAACACTGCCATGCAGCATCTCCTGCAGCACCACTGGAAGCCTGGCCAGCCCAGCAGGGCCCCCAGACCCACTGGTGACACGAGCCCATGGTGCCAACGGGAAACCAAAACACAGAGGTAAGAGAGAAAAAGTTTCATGTCGGAAGCCCCAGAAATAAATTCTGTCCCAGACTCCAGAAAAGTCCAGGATTACAGAGGGAGCTCCTTTGTAATGCATGGGACTCCCTTGTTTTTCTCAAAAAGGTGCCAAATCCTGACCCTAGCAGTGGGGCACCCATCACTAAACACAGCCAGATCCTTTCTCTCTCCCCTGGCCAGACGTGCCACAGGGCGGGCGCACGTCCACAGCCAAATCCTGCCTCGCACAGGACTACACAAGCGATGCACAGGCACACGGAGCAGGCTGAGGGAGATGCTAACATCAGGTCTTAATAGCTCTGAGCGTAGCTAATTTTCTTCTTCTTTTAGAGCAAAGAACTTTATAATGAATACAGAATACATTTCTCCTCTTCTTGTGACATCTTTCTACAAAATCTGAGCTAGGTAAAGTGGTTTTTAACATCCACTTATCAAAGTGACTTAACATCTGGGAAGGCAGCCAATGGTTATGTAGTGATGCAGATGCCAAAAAATCCAACTGAAAGATTATATTGAGGGAGATTACAGAGAAGACCTGACTCAACTGGATGGAAGTGGATGGTTATCCTGGTCAGGAAAGCCTGAGAGGCTCTCTGCAAAGTCATGGAGAAAATTATGGAAAATGATTACATTTTGAATGCAGTTTCCTTTTAACTCATTGTAGACCCTGGCTGTGTCCTGTGCCAAGAACTTTTTCCAAAGGCACATTCTGGAGTCGATAAACGAACAGTTTGGCAAAGTCCAGAAAAAAAGAGAGAGAGAAACAAAATTAGTTTCTCTCTCTCACAGTCATTGAGACAACATTAACAAGAGGCAAATCCTTTTTTACTGCTAGACACAGTGGGATACTAATTCTTCCTAACATCTACTTTTTATAACATTTAGCCTTTCCAGGGTCACAATCAGGGTCTCTCTCTTTTTTTGTTTTTTGAAAAAATGAAAAAAAATTAATCTTCAAAAAATGACCTAACCACTGAGTGATGCGATTAGTTGAAACAGTTTGCAACTCTGACGAGAACGTCAAGGTGAGAGGAGAGCCGAGAAAATCCGAGCGTACAGCTGGCTTTTGGACCCTATGGCACTATGGCATTGTAGCATCACCTTTTTTTAACCCCATTTTTCATCTCTTTCTGGCCTGGCATGGCAGCGGAAGAGTTAAAGAAAACAATAAAAGAACAACTGAGTGTACAGGGTAGGATTTACTGGCATTTACTTTTAATCTATGGTCCTTTGCTCTGTGGCTTATCAGCCCTATGTCAGCCCTTTTTCCTCCTTTATATTTCATGAGGGGACCCACATGCTGGTACTGAGAGACAGAGCCCAAGTGTCTGTAAGCTTTTTGTCAGGTAAAAAGAGAAGAAAAAGGAAAGGAACAAGAGGAAAAGCAAAGCTAAGAGGCATCTATTAGATGTCACTAGGCTTTTGTATTCATGTCAATGATTCAGGATTAGAGTATTTGAAATAATCTTATTGAGAGAACTCAAAAGCCCCACAGAGAGAAAGCCTGCTCGGGAGCATATGGCAGAGCAGCGGACAATATCTTATTAAGGATGTGTTAGCTAACACCATTACTTTTTATATTACATTACAGAACTATTGTGCCTCAGACGGTTAGCAAGATGCCATAGCTGAGGAATGCCGCTTTGGACATCACTGCATCGGCACAAAGCCGGACGGACCTGGCCGGGTGCCTGGTGGGGGCTGCGGCTCTGCTGCCCCCGGCCCCAACCGCGGGGCAGGGCCAGGGAACCTCATGCCTCACCCCACGGGAAAACCGGGTCCCGAGGCACGCTCGCACCCAGCCGCCCTCCCCAGCACTCCCCCGACCCGACCCGCTGCCGCAGGGGGCACCGGGCAGCTCCTGCTGGATCTCCAACTGAAAATCCCAGCCCAGTGCCAAACTCGGCTTCTTGTCAGATAAAGGGAATTTAATTTTGTTATAGTGAATGCTGTTAGTCTAAAAAAATCTTTCTTTTCTCTTGGACAAAAGCTTGAAATTGGAGAAATCGCTCTTTTTAAAGTTATCTTCATCTGCCTACACCTTTAGAGGCAGCAAGAAACCAAAAGACAAAACAGCACTGTTCATAGCACTTCAATGACTGCAGTGAAAGGCTCTATATCTGGGTCACCTTACTACTGTCCAGTATGTAATTTCAGTGACTTGAAATAAAGCCTTTTAATAACTAATTTTATATAATTCATATATTAACAGCACCAGAAAAATTTGTTTTCACATTTCCTATTTCCAAACATTACTTTTAAAAAGTGGGTAGAAAATTATTCGTTCTCCTTTAAAAACCTCTAAAATACTGTCCTTAGCAAAAAAGTAAATACTCATTTGATACAGTAATGTATTCTGATCACAAACTACCTATGCAAAGTTGCTAATGGGACACACTGGGAACTTTGTATGGCTTTTCTGTACTTTTCCAGAACTGTTACAAAAAAAACACCATGATGCTACAGTGAAAATTCATACCAGTATTTACCATTACTGCTACAGGAACTGGCTGCTCTCTGAGGACAGCATTAAATCCATTTCTAGAAAGTTATCTCAGTTATGATTTACATAGAAACCTACAATTGTCTCTTCCTCTAACTTTATTAGTTAGTTGTTGTATTAAAAATATTTACTTCCAGCAGGCAGAAGTGAACTTGAATTTAGCATAGTTATTTTGGTAGATGTGGCCAATTACTGATGAGAATACATTTCAGTGGCTAGAGCATGCAAACATTTATGACTGCTCACAGGAGGAAAACTACTCATACGCCCAAGCTTCGGCAGAACAGAGCGGGTTAGGTTCTCACCAGTAAATGCCGCGATAGATGTAAGATACATATTTCACATTTAGAACAATTTTAGCTAATCTGCATTAAAACTGCAGATGGTCTTTGCAAATACCTTTTCCTATTGCTCTTATTCAGCTAGTCATGTGTGCGTTACCATTGCAACAGCAAAAGCAGAAATAAATCAGGTGTTAAGATGGGATAATAAATTTACCCACATGAAATGGTGTGTACATGCATATAAGAAAAAGCCAGTATTTTTTCCCGAGAAAAATCCCACTCTTGAAAACAGAAAACCTGCCCCTGAGCTGCATGGGGTGGCCCACTGTGCTGAGCACATCCTCCCTGCTTTGGGACACACGTGGAGTGGTTATTAAGCAACTGATAGGTCCAAATAGCACGCTCTGCGAGCTGAAACGAAGGGAAGGATGGCCCAGCCAGGCCCTGGGCTCCTCCTGGGACCAGCCCTGCACACTTGGAGCTTCCCTGATGCTTCAGGGATTTGCTGCACAGGGGCAGCCAAACTTTTTAAAGTGCCTCTAACCTCAGATGCCCAAATTCATAAGGTCTTCACAGTCACCTTTGAAGGCAGCAGGTCCAGCACATCCCACATACGCTCATGTCACTTCTCTGGACAGACAGACCATGGGAAGCACGGCTGGCCATGCCCCCAGGGGCTACTGAAGATGACAGACCAATGCCAAAAGCAATGGAGTAGACTGGTCTTAAGCTTCCCTAATCCCCAGAAATTCAATGCAAGCCTGAGTATCTCGTTCTCTGCAGAAAAATCTCAAGCCCAATTTTTAAACTGTGTCAGGAGAGCCACTTCAGGTATGGGCTCATCTACCTGCCTGGAGACTGCACAGTGCCTAGCACAATGAGCCTCCTGTGTGATAGCAGCCTCTGTTATATCACCACGACATTAAATGGTAATAATCAGGCATAAGATCACAGTGAAATAAAGCCCAAAAAACTAGCTGCAGATTCAAAAGGCATCACGGAGAGAAGCAAGCAACTATTAGAGTAGTGTGAAATGTTTGCAGTGAAACCCAAAACCACATAAAACTTGCCTGGTTTGGGGTTTTATAACAAACTGAAAACTCAGAACAGGTTTTCTGAGAAATTCACAAACCTCCTGAAGTGAAGCTGAGACCAAGTTAAGGTTTTGCATAATAGTTTTGAAATTATATAAAAATTCTTATATTTGGAGGTGGGGGAGGAGAAATCAAGCAAACAGTAAGTGGGAGATGTTTTGACCCTGACCAAGTTCACTCAACCCCAAGAGGAAAATAAAAGAATTTTGGAGCTGCGGAGATACGTGCCAACCCGCACAGACTGAAACCAAGAGAGATTTTTGCAAGAGCTCTTGCAAAGTTACCCCCAGCTCTGGTGATATCTTCACCAGGAAGAGGATGGACACCGCACGCGTTAGGAGCCCTGGCAGAGGTGTGAGCATTTCGGTCTGATTCACTGCGTGAGAAGCATCTACTGATGAGAGTCTCCCATTTATTTCACAAAGGCTCAAAGTGCCTTTGGCTGCCTAAGTCATGTGGGAAATGTTTAGGATAATACTTTTCAGATGCATCAGTCATAAACAAATCCTAGAGGATGTTTGCTAGTTTCCCTCCCCTCTCAGCAGTGTATGGGTTCACAGGCTCCAGGAGCTCCCGTGAAATGCTGGAGGCCAACTTCTGCCCATCTGAGAGCCCTGGGTAGGGGCCTGGCAGGTTTCACCAGCCCAGCCATGAGAGACAGCCTGGGAGACATCCCCATGTGGTGTCCGGGGATGGGATGCAACCCACAGCCTCCTGCAGCCCTGTCCCCAAGGGGGGAGCAGGACACCAGCACCTGCCCCCACCCCACCACAGCCGGGTTCAGCCACCTGGGCATGGAAAGTTGCTGCACAACACGGTGATTGCCACATCCGCCCAACAAGTGTCTTTGTGGGGAGGATGCAGTGAGGGCGATGCAGCCCTGCGTGTCACTTTTCCACCTGCCTGCTATTTAGGATGAAAAGATGATCAGGCCCGTAAAATATAATCCACTGCGCGATGACTTGTAAAGCAGTAAAACAGAGACATTGAAAGTCATTCACGCCTCTTCTCATGCCATTGCACAATGAAATCCTACCCACAAACATAAAATTTTTCAGGTTAAGGGCTGAAAGATCTCAAAACCATCTGTAGGACAGCCGGCTCCCTCTGTAGCCGCAGCGGGTGGACGTGCTGGGGAGGCAGCCCGGCCAAGCATCCTGTACGGCAGGTGTCAAAAGCGCACAGGCCTTTCAAACACTTGCAGCAGGCCATGCATTAAAACGCACCTTTGTGTCATCTGATGATAAAGCAGAAAAAAACCATCACAACCTCCAGTCCGTAAGTTCCCACCCCTGCTCCACTGACAAGAGCTCTGATCACACTGGAAATTCATCAGCCACTTCTACAAAGCCAGAGGGAGCCTTATTCCTCAGAAACAGCACCCAAATTGGCACGTGAAGAGCTTCAATGCCTTGCTAGGCCAGGGCCAGGAGAGCCCCTCGCCCTCCCCGTGTGGGGCACGCAGCCCCCAGCAACTCCAGCACAAAGCCCGGCATCCCGCACCCCGACCCGAGGGCATCTGTCCAAGGGAGAGATGGTCAGGAGGTTCCTGAGGTAGGTCTCACGCATACTGGTAAACCTCAGCAAAGTCGGTTTCAGGTCACCAGCATCAGCCTACTTGCGTACACTGGGAAGAAGCAAAATTTGGGATGGAGCAGCAGTTGCCGCAGGGGCTGTTTGCAGCCCCTGGTCCCTGCAGCATCGCACGCTGGGGTACAGGGCATAGGTCCGTGGGCAGAGCATGATCCTCAATGCTGAGCCTTTTCCGCCACTATATTTGGGATTGTAGTGCTTATTTCTACTTTATCAGTCAATAGGACTCCTGTTTTACTGGATCCAGCCATAAAAGGTAAGGAATCCCCCACAGGCATGGGTAACACCACTAAATACTGGTCCCCACAGTGGTAAACTGGGTTTAAAAGTTTGGAGCAGAACAGCGAGAGAGGAGCCTCTTTCCTGAACCAAGGAATAATATAAAGCCCCACTTTCTCCCCTATGTGACTTTTGTCATTATCATCTTTTCTGATTCTTACAAAGCAAACCTAATTAGGAAGCTCTCTCATTAGTCTTCCAGAAAAATTAGCACAGCTTATGCTAATTACTCCTGTAAAATTTAATAAACTCGTTGAAATGGGAATAGCCTAATGAGGTTTTATTTATTGAACTAAGATAACTGTAAGGAAAAAGGTTAGGACACCAGGATATCCAGAGTGGTAATAAAACTACAATTTATTCAATTTCTTCACAGGAATTTTATTGCAAACCTTTAAAATTCAAATATGAGTTACAATTTGAATGTTAAATCAATCTAGAATTTAATTTAATAACAGGAAGTGCTCTGTGTTTTCTTTAAGTATGATTACAATACAGCCCTGCTACTGTACTTGTAGGAGGAGTTGTGCATTTGTATTGTGACAATAATACCCCTTTTAAAATGAGTTCCTGTTCATTAGAGCTTCATCTGAACACATGTAACTGGATTAGTGATAAAATATACAGGCTATGCTAAGAAGACGATTCAGACACACACCAGTTTCCAAGAAACTTCCTTGAAATGACTGCTCTATAAGCATAAGAGATTTATTTTGTTCTCCAGAGAAAATTTAGATCGCTCTAAGGGTATAAATTTATTTAGGTCCCTTTCACTGCTATATCCGCTGATACTATAAGAGGGCAAACTATAAAGCAATTTTATAAAGGATAAAGTCATATCCTGTTTCAAATGCAACTACAGTTTTTTTTTTTTTAAATCCCACATTTTGATGAAATAAAAATATGCAATTTACTTTTCATATACGTCTAGGGTTTGAAAAAGAACACAACACATGTAACTTTGAAGTTGCCAAAGAGCCTCTTCGCCAAGTTAACTAAACCACCACAAAGACTGAGCTCTGTCTATCCCAAGTTTCTGTAGCCTCATCAAAGAGAATTAATCAATTCAAAATAGTATTTCAGCATGTAAGAAGAGGATAGCATTTCCATGTAAGTACATATGTCAAAAATCCCATAGATAGATTCTATGCTAAATTCTATGTTAGGTCAGAGTCTGTGGATTCATAGGATTTGATGCAAGAGTTAGATTAAATCCATAGGCAAGGGCTTTATCAGACTGTAGGGCATGTGGGAGTGCTTTAGCCTAAATGGTAAATGAATTCTGTAAGCTCACATGCAAATAAAAATAGCTAAATATGGTTTTGCATATCAATTGACATAATAGTTTAAAATTGTGTGCATGCAGAAGTGACAATAGAGTACAACTAAACACATGTGCTGACTTGTGCAGGCATTTTAGTGTTAGAACAATTTTAACTGACTCATTTTAAGGTAAAAAGGCTCCATATACACCGTTTCATCCTTTCCAAATCAAAAGGGGGGAAAAAATGAATAGGATAAATGTCACAAGAAGCATCACTGAAGCCACTAACTGTATAAAGCACATGCTTATTTGGCCTAAATTGTTTGAACTAGCCCCGGCCAAGAAAAGGTTTTAAGTACCCTACTGGGACAGATGCGAAGCGGCAACAATAGAAGCCACACTAATGCAATCCAGGTAACACAATCCTGTTTCAAAAACACGGGGAGGGCTAATTACAGTACTGCTGAGTCAAATTTCTTATACCACTGCAACCCACAGGAACAGGTCAAAATCAAATGTTATTCAAACCACAGTCATATCAACCTTCTATATCAAAGTCACAATTTAAAACCAAGTGAAGAACTTAAAAGCTTAACCCATTCACAAGCCAAACGTGATTTAGTACAGGTGGTGAGGTAAGGTTTGTAAGACGAGCTTTAAATTATGTTTAGCTTGTGTTTTAAATATAATCTTCAGAACTGGTATCTTTTGCATCAATTTATGTAAACACTGATAAATTGATCACTGCCAGGAAGCTAAATCTGTGTTTTGTTTTGTTTTTTAATGTAAGAGTTTCCCCCTTTTTATAAGGAGCATGTAACAGACAGCATCTCTGGCTTTCATAATTTAAAATGATACACATCTAGCAGTTTTACATACTAGATAGTTAAACAAAATATTTCCGTAAACCTACCATTAGCATCTTAACATCTCACTTTCCAGTACAATGAAAAATTCATGTGAATTTTGTAGCTTTCATGTTGCTCAAAATGCCACTCTAACACCATGTTTATAGTGTTCAACTCTGCAGCATGCTTATAAAACACATCTCTATACAGATTTCACAGTGGATTTTTTTCCCCCGCTTTCCCTGGTGCTACCTAATGCTCACAGGAGATGAAAATATGCCTAGTTAAAACAGGTAGATATATCTTCTGAGATTTAAGCATTCTCAGGATTACTGATTATAGCTAATCAAAACATCGGCTATAAGCTTCCAATATATGCACTTTCTTAACAAATTCAGACAAGAACTATAAATCTGACAGTCTGCAGAAGCACAGTGCCCAGCCAGGCTCTGCCATCCCCTCCTCCCTGCATGGCAATCCACACACCAAACCCCTTCACCTTTTTTCATAAAAATGCACACACTGGCATGGAAGATCCCTTGAACCTAATACAGCAAGCATTAACTCAGACAATAACACGAGGAGAAGCACACCACTCTACACTCTCACTCCTATATGCATAGATAGTCTCCCTTCAGGGTCCCTGTATGCACAGATTAGTGCAGTGGTGTTGCTTTCCCCAGCTGATGACAGACAGATTCAGTACTTCATGGCTGTTTAACTCTTATACAGTAATGCTGCATAATAGCCTGGTTATTGCACACGGCTTTGTACAATGAATTTTGACAATTAAAATGTAAAAATTACTATTTGGTACCATTTTGCATAATTTGCAAGCACAGAAACTACACATGGCTCAGAACAACTAAAATAGATGTATTGTACTATGGTGATTTACTTGGTGATGTCAGATTAGCAATATGGATCTGTTTAAAAACACAATAATTAAGATGGGCAAAAATGAATTAATCAACTGAAAATACAGTCAAAACTGTATTCCAACCAAAGAAAATAACAGGAGAAAAAGCCCTTAGTTTGCAGATCTATTTTTTTTAACTGTTTTTATGCATAAATAAAAACCTTAAAATGTAGATGGATTGCACCCAACAGAACTACTGTAGCTAAAAGTGATAATGATTCAAACATTTTTCAAATAAAAGTTAAATATTTATAAGCACCCAACCACATTTCATAAATCACAAACTATTATTATTTTATTCCTGAAGCTTCCCTGGCACAGCATGTGAATTGAGCCACAGAAAGTCAGAAAGAAAAATCTCTTCTTTATGCACATGAATCAGTTGCAAGCACTGGAGCCCTCCAACGAGCAGGTCGTTCCGTTAGCCTCCATATGGCCCTTCCACGGCAATAGCAATTGCAAAGCACAACTAATTTGGTATCAAAAACAAAATTTCATCCATATATACTCCTAATTCTTCCCCATTAGCAACACAGGGCAGGTGTTTCATTATAATGAGGAGGAAAAGAAAAAAAGAAAGAAAATTGAAGGAAACAATAGCAGTCCTTACCTGTCAATTATCACTGGATCTGATGGAGTCTCATTTCTGTTGCCACAGCTTTTCTTGTCACAACAGCGGCTACGGAGCAAAAGTGAAAGGATTTAGTGCGACCATTACACTGTAAAATCATCATTACGAACATGGTGGGTTCAAATTGCCGGCTAGAGTTACCGCTCCGTTCCCTGCCTGGAAATCAGTCAAACGCAGTGGGTCACATATGGGTTAATTACTATGTTTAACTTCTTGCACAGCTGGTTAACAACGGAAAATATAAAAAGAGAGGGGTTTTGCCCCCTTCACAAATAATAATTCAAGGATCATCTGAAATAGGGAGACTTGTCTGTTTGTGGTCTCTTTTCCATAGGGTTTAACTGTTGTCCCATATTCACGTGCACACAGCAGCTTTTTCTTCCCTGAACACAGCTTTTACACTTGCCTACCACTTACATTACGTAGCCACACGATATTCCTGCTTTTACACAGAGCCGTTCTCAGATGCTGGGAAACTTCTCCCCAAAATCCAGAAGCATAATTATTCTCCCTCTAAGAAATATTGCTGTTAACAGGGACGCTAAAACGCAAGCACCTTGGGCTCTTTATGTGGAAGCGTGCCCGTTTTCCCCGGATTTCTGAGCACGCTGCTGACTGCTCGTGCTAGCAGAGCACCGTGCCACGGCTGGTGCCTGCAGCTCCACCTGCCCAAGCCTCGCTCCATCGCTGACCTCGAGGCTTGGATTTTGAATTAAGGTGGCTCGTTGTTTCCGCAGAGGTGTTAAATTGTTGCCTGGGATGAGCTCTTGTTGGGGGGGATCGGCCACCAGAGCCCGGCTGGCGCAGGGACCTGCTGGACGAAGCCCGGGCAGCTCCTGCGGGGCGATGGCTGAGAGGGCTTGGGGACAGGAGTGGGGACCCCGCGTGTAGGGCCCGCACCCCGTGGTGGCACCAAGTGACAGGGCACGGGGCCACCCCTTGGCTCTCCCTGGCCAGGCCTGGGCACACCTCGCTGGTCAACAAACTTCCTGCTGAACCTCGGCCGCATGCCAGCACATTTAGCCTTATGAGGAGCGGCTGAGGGAGCTGGGATTGTTTAGTCTGGAGAAGAGGAGGCTCAGGGGAGACCTCATTGCACTCTACAGCTTCCTGAAGGGAGGTTGTGATGAGGAGGGGGTCGGCCTCTTCTTCCACATAACTAATGATAGGACTCGAGGTAACGGCCGCAAGTTGCGCACAGGGAAAT
>VXAL01013276.1:253678-266693 GCA_013399475.1 Chauna torquata | reverse complement strand
GGGGGTGGAACCTGCAAAAATTGCCTGGTTTGGGGGTTGCTTGGTTTGTTTTTAAAACAAATAGTCCTCAATAGTAATGCAGCCCTCTGGGG
This sequence comes from Chauna torquata, assembly GCA_013399475.1. NCBI lineage: Eukaryota > Metazoa > Chordata > Aves > Anseriformes > Anhimidae > Chauna > Chauna torquata. Next base: position 266,601 of record VXAL01013276.1, on the reverse strand, counting down.
ACCTGCTGCCCTGCTCCACACCTTCCTCCGCCGTTTCCCTTCCCCACACTGGAGGCATCTCTTCTCCCTGCCACCCGGTCCCCACCGTGGGCACGCAGGAGATGGCCTCCTAACCCTGGCATCCTGCACCCCAAACCCTCCCCCCAGCCCCAACCCAGCACAGCAGCCAGGAGCATCGCTGGCCAGAGGAGCCCTGCTTTGTGTATCTGCGTGCTCGGGCTTTCTGCAGGGACAATGAACAATGAGAAATTACGGGGCGATGGCACGTGGCCAGCGCAAATGCGACTTTCCGATCATTTAGCTGCCAGGCTCTAACAAGTTGTTAGCGAGTCCGCTTGGGACATCTTGCAGCAGCTCCCGGCGAGGCGGGCTGCAGCCCGCAGCCATGCGGCCAGGGCAGCCCCTGCCCCAACCAGGCTCCTCGCTCCCGAGCGCGGAGGTGTGGAAGCTTCTCGACAAAACAGCTGCAAGATTTTATTTTGCAAAGACAAAAACCATATTTTACCCCAACCTCGTTCTCAGAAATCACTGAACCATTTTAGCTGAAACTTTCCAAAGAAAGTCAGCCTCGGGCTGACACCCTGCAAAGGACATTTCAGCCAGAACAGTTTAAGTTTGGCAAAGCTGTAAGCCACTGAAGGTTTCATAATGGAAATTGTTGAGGCAATATTAACTATAGATGTCCCTCCCCATGCTGCCTACAACACTAATAAATTCCACTGAGGCTGTGAATTCTCCCCAGCTATTAACATTTTTGCCAACAGCGTAGATTTTATATTTGACAAAACACAATGAAACTCTTTGAAATAAAAAGCCACCTGAAGCAAACCTCAGCCCCGCTTCCCTACCACAGCCAGGACTCTCCTATACATTTGAATTCTTTGTCTTATCTGTGCCATAGTTGGAGTATACTATAAATACCCAGCTTTGTCACATAAATGCAAAGTTTTATTGTGCAGTTAGCCTTGATCGAAAGCACTGCTGAAAGTTGTTTAGAAATTAAATATCTAAAACAAGCTATTTTAAAATACAGAGCCCTCACTATTTCATGTCTGAAATGAAGAAATTTCATCTTAGGGAGAGCAAGCTGTCTTTCACACCATATGGCTAATGGTAGTGCATAGCAATTAGCTGGGCTGATTAATGGGGAACAGACTCTAATTTTATGCTTATAATTGAGGCTGCATTTGCACCCCCGGTGCAAATTCAGCACATCCCAACTTCCACTTACAACAGGCAAGAAATCAAGAGAAACAGAATAGTGTGGAGAGAGATTTTTTTTCCCCTTCTAGACCCCTAAAGAGCATCAGATTTGCAATTTAAAAGAGTGTTAGCAGCACAATAGATGACAGATTTGTGCAATAGGGTCAAGCGGCCTGGTAAACAAACAGTACCCTCTTACAAACGTATAGGCAGAAGAGGAAATGGGGAATATCTTATACAAGCTGTAAGAAATTTGAATACGTCTCCCCCACCCTGTCAAACACACATTTGCCTAACATGGTCAGATTTTTTTTTTTTTTTTGCTACTCTCCACCTTATGTTTATGAAACACAAAGCCAGGGCTGGCAGTAAACAAATCCAAGGAGAGGAATAAAGCTCCTGATGAAGCGAATTTTAAGAAAGAAAAAAAGCGTAAAGTGCTTTGACGGAGGGAAAGACTGCTCCAAATGATGCAGCACATCTTTCCACATTCCCGGAATTGATATAATTTTATCTCAGTCAAACTATATTGACTTGGCTGTAAATCTTTGGTGTAGATCTCCTGGTTAAAACTCAGCCCTCTATGTAAAGTTTCGATTTATTTATTACTCTTACTGTTTCTAAAGCATTTGAAAGAAAGTTAATGCATTATATAGGTAATTCTGACTGTCGAAAAAGTGCTCGGTGAGAGTGTCCCAGTGCTGGCTGGGAGGACCGCGGGGCTGTTGCACGGATCTGGGACAAGGGTTTGCTGCCGGGAGGGATGCCACAGGCTGTCACAGCAGCGTGCTCCACTCCTCGTGCCGGGCTCTGGCTGCTTTGCAGAGTTGCAAAGGCTCCAGTTTTAAATTTGGGTGCTCACCCAGAGTTGCAGGCAGATTAATTCCTACCTCAAAACCCTGCAGTCTAAGAACCAACGGAGCACATCATCCAAGGCTAACAGCACTTTCAGGCCCTGACGCTGCAGGCACTTGAGCATGTGCTTAATTTTACCCACTGGTTTATGGGCTTCTTACATGAGAAAAGCAAAGCATGCACTTCAGCCTTATCAGGTCAGGGGCCTCCTTTAATATTTCCATGAATTGTTCCTAGCTAGGTATCTAGTGCAAAAGTGGTGCTAATTGGGCCAATGAATTTTAGGACAATTATGGGTTGTCAGCGTGACTGGGTTTCCATTTGGAAACACAGAACTGGCCTGGAATCCTCAGCAATGCAAGGCTCCAGCTCCCAGCAGCAGCAGAAGCTCCAGCATCTCTTGGAGGCACCCATCTCCTGAGATGGTTCTCTGGCTGTAATGGGCTCTCTTTGGTTTCCCAGAAGAAGCCAAACCTGCTGAATGAAGCAGCCTGGAAAAATAGGATATGGAAACTAAAGTGCCCCAAATCCTGCAAGTTGTGGGGCTGCGCAGGTTTTCACCCAGGCTGGCAAAGGAAGGGGAGCAGCTCCCTCCTCTCTGCCAGCATCACAAGGAACTGCCCTCAAGCTGGGTTTTATCAGAGAGGAGACGTTGGGAAGGACAAAACATGCAGATCCCCAAGAATGAAGAAACATAACTAACATGACTTTAAAAAAAAAAAAAAAAAATCAACTAGCAGAGAAGTTTCCATCTGAATATTTTGTCTGACTCTCCCCCACCAGGAAAGCCTCATCCAAGTTTATTCTCTTAGAAGTGGGTACCAGTTTTTACCCTCAAGTTACTCCTTTTTAGTAAATGTGTTTTGTAAAAGTTACAATGCATGCAATGGCATTTTTACAGTCTTAAAACAACTGATTGTAACAATGAGCTTATGCAAGAACGCCTCATCTTCCACCAGGGAATTATTTTCTGCCATCGAATAACATGTAACAAATGAGTTTTTCAGACATGCAAAAACACCCACTAACTTTAATGAGGCTGCAAGGTCAAGCTCTCCTAGGTGCCAGAGGGGTCTGTGAGAAGATGCTGCCTTCCCAGCAGTAGGAAGGAAGCAGAAGAGGCTTCACCTATCGCTACCAGCGAGAAAAGAGAAGGAAGTAGCTGCCCGCCGCAGAAGCACCGCACTCGAGGGAGAAGATGCTGGACTGTCCCGAATTGAAGTGACCAGCCCCAGGCAGGAATGTTCGGGGGAGCAGAGCACAGGGTAGGGCCAGATCTGCACGGGGAAGTTTGAAGAACATCAACAAACAGAGCACTGGGGTGGAGGAGCATCGCCCACTTGGCGCGGGCCACGTGGGCAACTTGCACGAGCAGCTGGAGGGGAGGTGGGCTGCAGGGCAGCCTGGCCTCGGTCGGCAGGAAAAAGCCTCCTGGCTGCCCATCTTCACGCACGTCCAGAAACAAACAGAAACGGCTATTTTGATATTTTACTGGGGAAGTTTTCTTGGGAATCGAGGGCAGAGAAAGACTATAATTGACTATTACTTTTGGTGAGGAGACCTTTTGTGGGCTACAGTGTCTAAATGCAAACCAGTAGAGTGCTGTTAAGGAAAACTCTTTATAAATTGAAAACTGCTGTGACGACTGAGACCTTGCTGCTAATTACACACACCGAACTGTGTTATTTTGGGATTGTTTAATGCAAGAAAGATAAATTTAAGTCCGAAAATAGCTGCAGGTTCAACCTAGATTTTAAGACACAGATTCATCTTCTCATCACTAATTAGCTGGAAGCAGGGTATCTCTTACCTGCACATTATTTCATGCGTGAGCAGAACTCGGCACATTTCTGGGTTCTTGTCTTGGCCTTCATATACTATCGCCTAGAAACAAAACACATTTTTAGCTGTGCATCAACTTGAGTCTGGAGAAAACAAAAAAGGCATCGCAGTAACTGAGCATGCAGCTGGCGTTGCAAGCTAAGTCGCGGGGTAGGGAGACGGCGTCACCGCTGAACCTGCTTAAGATTTGCAGCTGGAAAACAACACAAGCTGAGTACAGCTAAATTCCCTCCTCTCCGTTGCACATCTCTCAAGCTGTGTGTAGGATGGGTTTTTTTAGTAGTCAAGACAACCACAATTTTCTTTTCAATTCAGAATAAAATATAAACCTAATAGCATTAAAAGAAAGGAGAAAAAAAAAAAGAAACAACAGCAAGGCTTGGCATATTTTGGGTCCTATTCATTAAAAAAAAAAAAAGAAAAGAAAAAAAAGACAGAGAGAGAGCTCATGCATTTTTAATTCCAAAAGCTGCACACTTCGCAGCCCTGGCATTTTCCTGGTAGCGCCTGGAAGCACTGGGGCCTGATTCTGCCCCTGAAGCTTGTAATCCAGAGAGCAGCTCTGGAGTTACAGGGATATAAATAAGTGGAGGCAGGCCCTGCGAGAGGATACCAAAACAAAGAGAGGACGAACCAGCCTGGGAAATTTGACTCTGAGATAGCGCGGGGAGAACCCTCTGAGTTAAAACTGTGGAAAGACAGTGTATTCGCCTTTCAAGAAGAGTTGATTTTTGCAACCCTCCCACCAGCAGGACAAAGAGAGACAGCGAGGGATCGGCGTTACATACAAACTGAGTTACCGCTCACCCTAGAGAGTTTCCATCTGATCAGGACAGAGTTTTGCTTTCCACCCACCCACAAAGCCCTGGCTCGTCACTGCTGATTCACCCCCAAAAATAGCGGCAGCCACACAATACCTGCTCTGGGTTATCCCATTGCCCCCAGCAGCAAAACAAGATGGAAAAAAAATTGCCTTTGCAACAGCAACTTTTGATGGCACTGAGGTTCCTAAATCTTTCAGGGTGCCAGTCCAGAGCTGGGAGCAGTGGTGAGAGCCCCAGCCTCGGAGTCACAAGCCTGCATCCTAGCGTCAGCTCTACCCTCGACCTGTGGAGGGACCCTGCCAGCTCCTAGAACACAGACTTAGGAAGAAGAAATTGAGGAAACAAACTCTGCAGGTAAAATGACATCTGATATGGGTATCCCTAGAATTAACAGTAAATTAGTTATTGAAAATAAAAAACACAGGTATATTATATGGAAGAAATTCGTGTTATGGAATGAGACAATTTTGATGCGGAAGTGTGGAAAATACTAATGAAAAAAAATAAGGTATATATCTTGATATATGACGAAGTGAGATCATGTGAACTGCTTTCACAGTCCTTGCAATATAACCTACTACAGGCAAGGGGTGTCATACCTACAATGGAAGCATGACTTTCAGGACACACCAATCTGAAGAAGCATGAGCTAATTTTTAACGCCATTTTATTAATAGGCAATATTAATATTATGCGTTATAAAATGATTTAGCAATTCCATAAATAATATCAGGAATGGCTGTGTGTTATCTTTGCTAGTTTTAACTATTCTGTTTCAGTTTTACTACGTGCATTTCCCCCAAACCCAAGAGCCAGTATCATTTTCTTGCTGATAAGGTAGAAAAGAGGCCCCCGGTGCCATCGCACCAAGTACAGAGCTTCACCAGCTGCTGCCCCTCAGTCCCACCAGAGAGGGACACAAGCTGTGAACCCAGCACTCCTATGAGGGTGACACAGAAGTGGTCGGGGGACGCACGCAAAGCCCTCACATCACAGCCACCAGCAAAGGCCCTGACCCAGGCTGGGACCTTGCTTCCCTGGCAGCTGCTGGCCCACACCTGGAGATGCTTTCCCATCGGTGCCCAACAGCTACAGCTGGTTTGGAAGATGTCCATACGGACATGCATCGGGATGTACATCTGAAGCTGGGACGAATTCAGAAGATCCTTATTTCCGTGCATTAAAGGGGAAGATGGAATGAAGCTTCTAGCCAAAACGAGGGAACCAAAGGAACCAGCTGACCACTGGTGGGGTCAGCAGGGACATTGCAAAGACTCCAGAAAACCCTAGATCAGGTTCCAGCCGGCAGTGGGACAGGCCAGGCACGGGGGAAGCTCAAGGCTCTTGTTGGACTTAATCAATGAATAATCAAAGAATAATCTGCTTCTGAGGCCCATAGTGGAGACAAGCACCTCCAGTCCCCACTCACCCCATCCGTGGGGCAGCACAACATGGTGCCCAACAAAGGACTGCTGGACCTGGCCCATGCTTCTTAGACTTTCAAACCTTAAAAAATTTACCCAGTCTGAGTTACTTGTTGCCAGTAAATTCAAGGGAGCAGTAGAAATGGCCAAGCAGAACACAAAACCGACTCTTTTTCCCCTCCCCTCTCTTCCTCTTTTCTTCCTGCTGCTATGCTTACTTAACCTCCAGGTACCCGCTTAAATAACTCAACTAAATAGCAATAATGAACGGGCAGAGTCAACACTGTGGTACATAATCACCTTGTCTGTTGTGTTTAACATCAGTGATCCCTTCTTTGCGTGCATGACATTCTTCTGCTTTCGTCTACGTTAAGGATTTGCTTTTCACTTTGTTTGCATTTGACTACTAATATTGCACCCATGCACACTGTGGTTTCCCGCTGTTAAGTGCAGGCCCATCTGTATATCCTATTCCTTCAGGAATTTCTAGGAAATTCTAGGAAGCAGGAAGAATTGCCGAGTTCATTTCTCATCCCCGGATCCCATTCCTATTTCCCGATTTACTTGTGCAAACGGTGCGCAAACCACCAACTGTTTATGTCCATGAATGACTGCCTGAGAGCGATGTAGATCCTCTACCGTCTTTCAAACTGCGCTGCTCTAAAACACTAATTCTACAATTAGTTGCAAAAAGGAAACAGGAACTGCTAAAGTTTCACATCTTCATAGCTGCCAGAAATATTTTTACAGGAAGGGTCTACAATGTTACCATTGTGAAAATATTTAACTTTAAGATTTGAAAAGATACTCTTTTAACAATTTTTTTTTTTTTTTTTTTTTAAAGTTCAGGCTTTGACACTGGGCGACTGTGGCAGGAGTCCACGTCGCACGAACATCATCACAATTTTGTCAAATGGGGATCGCATTAATGAGAGATAAAGTGAAAGTTACAGTGTATAAACTTAGACCACAGCAGAGCTAAAAATAAGCCTGCAAATACACATCAGAGTTGCACAACAAAACACCAGCAAAGGAAATGAAAATTATAGACTTTGTTTTTCCTTTTTGTTTACTTCTTGTACTTTTGACTCGCTGCATCTCATAAGCATTTCAAAATAGATTTTCTTCTCCTGAACAACTTAAATATTTCCCCACAAAACTCAGCTTACATTTGTAAACCATTACTCACATAAGTAACCTTTCTACAAGAAGTCCCAATGAGTAACAATCACTCATGCACAAACGGATTTCAAAATCAGGCCCTGAAAAACTGATGTCAAAATATAAGACTTCCTCACTTCCATTTAAATAAAGCTGTATAAAATGTTAAATCAAATGCAATTCACTACTTGCCAGCACGTAAAAATTACTAAATTGAGCACATCCCAGTCATTTCTAGACTACAAGTGCATCCAAGAATTTGGAAAACTTTTCAGTGAGAGTTCATTAAAATAAAATAAAAAAATAAAATAAAATAAAATAAAATAAAATAAAATAAAATAAAATAAGAGAGGGGGGTAATATAAAAGCCAAGACTACAGTCCTCATTTAAACCACTTTTTCACGAGTAAAGACGTCAGGATAAAGCAGTAAAATAGTTGACGAATAAGTTGGAAAAATATAGAGGCAGATTTTGTTCTTGGCTATTCCTGAATAAATCCAGATTTATGCCGGTACTACTGAGGGCAGAATCGCCTCGTAGCATCAATTTGCCACTCAGGCAGTCCTGATCCCTGAGCTGGATGAGAAACAATCTTGAAGGACTGAGATCACGGCCATTATATTATTCAGTTATGTCACAGCCTTGATTTTAAAAGAGGGAGAGAATAAGAGAAATCACCAGCATGCATCTAAATCCTCTCGCTTTCAAATTCCTCGTCTGTTTCGCAAAACAAACTATCTCCTTTATTGAAATAAAGGAGGAAAAAAAAACTCATTAGAATGAGGGTCTTTTCAAAAACCGAACTAAATTGATTTGCAGTGACGTATACAGACATACACACACAGAGAAAATAAAATCCTGGCCCCACCGAATTCAATAGGAGTTTTGCAATTGACTTCAGATGGGCCAGGATTTCACCCAGCAAGGATTAGGCTTGTATCCGCTATATATCTACGTAGAAAATGCTGTGAATTCACTGCATTACATTTATTTGGCTTCGAGTGCTTAACCCCTAATTACCCAAGTTTTCACTCCTTGCCCAGGCAGAATTTCTACTCTTCCCAGTACGGTTTATGCCGGACAAGCAGCACAGCACTGGGTCCCCAGGAGAGGACGTTTAGTTCTTGCTGCGTCTCAGTGCACAATTCAGTAGCATCTAATTATTTTATCCAGTCTCCCTCTGCCTTTGATACACAGCCTGCTTATCGACGTATTCACACAAATTAAATAAATTTATCTCTCCTAATATGTTCATTTTTAATGGTTTTCAAACATTCACATGGAAACAGCTCTAGCGTAAATATCCCAGAACAAATGGCTGTATATTATACAGGAGGGAGCAGTTGGGCTGCCAGACTGGGAATGCACCAGGCCATCTGGCTCAGGCAGTCTCTCCAAAATCCTCAGCTTTGTTTTCACCCTCAGACTCCAAACAACACATTTTCCACTGTGATGAGTTTACATTTTCCCAAACACAGGTCCTGATCATGCATGCAAATTCCAAACTTCTCCGTTCCTCTCTGTACAAGAAAATTAAAATCACCTGCGCTTCTGACATCTCACCAAAGGAACAAGAAAGCTGCTAAAATCTGGCGCAATGTAAACTTTCCCCGTCACAGGGGTTAGGTTTTGTTTTATGTTTGTGTGAAATTTCTCTGAGTCTGCTGAGGCTCCTCTGAACTTATTGATAACATTTTTTTCCCATGCATGTAGCTGCCAGAGAAGGGCCATGCTATGCACAGAATAGAGAGCTGATCAAATATCTGCATACATCAGAGGATATCAGAGAAAGCAACAGAAAAACCATTTGCATCCAGAGTTACAGTACTGAAAAAAAGCAAAACATAAACAGAGCTCAAGTCTGAAGGAAGGATTTTTGACTCGTGAGGGTTCTCAACAATAGACAATAGCTATCTTGCAAAACTTATGATTTTTAAGATGCCTGAGCCATATTACCATCCGTTATATCTTATGAATGAGAATGGCTGAAGGAAAAATGGGTGGGGAACAAGTATTTCAGATTTATTTCTTCCATCTTTCCTAATAGTGAAATATCTCAACTTTATGAAAATACAGCTGAAGAAGTAGAAGGCATCTCTTCTCTGTAAACACATTAAAATCCTCAGACTTGCCTAAAAACTTTGGTTTTATTTGAGCAGACATATTTCACATTTTGCAGGCAATTTCAAAACGCATCATTGTTAGCTCCAGACCTACTGCAGTAGAAGCTTCTGGTTTACGGAAAGCAACAGCTATAAAGTTTGGGATCCTACGGGGTTTTGAACGCATTAGGAATGCGATCCCAACATAAAATGAGGTGCCAAGATAATTAAATTTTCTTTTATGTTAAGACAGCATTGACGCTGAATGTTTTTACCCTAACCGAAAAGAACTTCCCCACAACATTAACGATTTACGCGCAGCATTTACAATTTTAAAATGACGGGCACACATTTCAGACTCGTAGCAAGAACCCTCAAAGGCAGGTAATTACCATCTTACCCAGCACTTCTCTGGGGCCACCACCAAAGGCCAAGCACGTTACCCTGGATATAACTGGAAACGATGCATTTTGAGCCCAGTCCTGCCTGGTTTTCCCGTCCGGGAGTCCCACAGCCCAGACCACCAAGGAGCGTGCATGCAACAAAAGCTCACATTTAGAGGGAGCGCGTGCATAGTTAATACCTACACCCTAGATCTGCCCTGGGATGCAGTCGGTGACAAAAATGTGCAGTTACTTCAGTAACACCACTACCCAGCCGCGCTTCCCATAGTGCATCACAGCCGATAGATAGCAGACGCACACCGGCACACGGACATCCCCGGGCTACACCTATGGCAAGGATCTCAGACTAGTTTCTCAGTCGGGCATAGCCACACGAACAATGATAACTCCTGACTTATTCAGACCATGAACTCCACAGAACCAGGAACATCTACTATTTATTGTACACACAGCATCCAGCACAGTGAAGCCCTGCCTGCCTACTTGCTGATATAATGCATGTTGCTAATGGGACATTTATGTTAAATCTATGAGTAGCAATCCAACATCAAGAAATCTAGGTCTGATTTGCAGAATAGATTTTAGTTTATCTTACCTAACTTAATAATCAGCTGTGCAAAACCTTGCAATTCATAATTGTGAGACAAAGAGAATATAGTTAAATCTGATTTGTCCACATTTTAAAATAGCTATTATATGTATACACACACATACACACACACATATACCTATAAACAGACTTACTATAAGGAAAGAGCCACAGATACTTTCCCGTATGATCTGGGGAACCTAACTCATTCAAGCTTCGCTTCTGTGGGATTTTTAATTTGCCACCAGAAACCTCAGAGTAGCTGTAATTTCAGTCTGGGAATTCACAATTATTGAGTGTGTGAATGTGAGTGTATGAGTATTGAGAAGCTACTTGCCAGCTGAAACATGTATGCTTCTGCAACAGTTTCATTTAAAAGTAATCATTTCATTATCCAATTTGTTCTGAGCGTCATGCAGTAAAACACTACACCTTCAAGTAGGCTGACAATATATATTTAACTTTCATTAAAAATTAAAGAATTTTCAGACAGTCTTTGCAATATTTAATTACAGTTTGATGATTTGAAAGTTACTTGAGAATCTTCTATATAATTCACTGTCGTAAAATATAAATGATACGTTCAACATTTGGGTGAGCTTCTGTCATGTGTTGTACTTCGCTTCCTAATAAGCATTCAGTAACTGAAGCGATCACAACTCTGAAATAATTTCATTTTTAAGAGAGAGAGAGAGAGACAGAGAAAGAACTAAAAAAAGAAGAAAGGAGAGGATTTTAGCCCCTGGCCCCTGAAAAAATACAGACGGGCACATGCCACAGTTTTGACATGACAATGCCCTATTTTTCATAAGCAATTATAGTCATGCCTGAAGAAATTACATTCATGAAACTAATACATAAGCAAACATGTTTGTTTAAAATATCCCTTCACTCCCTGCTTTCTAATATAAGTTCGGAGAGCTTTTATTCTTGAACCCTCACTTCTCAACTCCATTGCACTTTCCCCAAAATCTGTAATTTGCACTAACTTCGCTTTCATAAGAGTTCCTGAAATCAGACAGGTTTTTTTTTTTTCATTGTGAATGTGCTTTAAAGCTACGTAGTATGTTTTACAAACAAACTGTATCTCAGGGTTTCTTTTCCCCTTTCTCTCCAAAGACCCTCTGATGACTTGATAATAATGAGAGACCAAGAGGTCAAACAGTGCCTTAGGACGAACTCTTCATATGCAAGATGCCTTTGTTAAGAAAATTATTTTGAATCCATTGCTCTACATGAGTTCAGGGATCTGTTTTCAACGGGATTATGAACAGAGGCTTTCGCATTTCCGTAATGATAGGAAAGCTATTTAAAGATAATATTTATTGATGGTCTCTCTCATACAGTCTGCAGTGAAATACATAAGCTCCAAAAGGACTAAAAAGAGTTCATATATCAGAAAGATTTTGTTACTTTTAACACAAACTAACCCATCTGTGTCTGAAAAACAAGGAATGGCAGCAAACACTTTCCAAGGATTGTTATGAAAAAGGGTATGTTGCCGCTGTTTTAATTCCTACAGGGAATGGGCTCTGTTTGGAAGTGTGTAGTTTAACAGAGTTCAGATGCATAGTGGATTGTGCAGTAAAATTCATCCAAGTTCCCTTTTTTTTTTTTCCCCTCTCTGTTGAAAGACGGTCTTCAATAGCAGGAAAAGATGTTTGGGGACCATCAAAGAGAGTTTTCTAAAACAAACTCAGCCCTTGGAGCTTTATGTTTTGCTGTGGAAAAAGAAACCCAAGTAGAAGCCAAGAGTTTTTTTCCCTGCAGACAACTGTGTTTGAACATACAGGGATTGACTTTTCCTATCAGTGCAAAAAAAAAAAAAAGCTTAATGTTTTTCTTTTCTTAAATTCAATAAATTTTAAGAAATATTTTTTACAAGTAAAACAGATTGGGGTGGGGGGTGGAACACCTTAAGGATAAAAGGGTTCAGAAACATCCCTGCTATTTTAAAGAAATGTATTACAAGAGAAAAAGATTCTGACAGGAGCAGAAGAGAAAGCTAGAGTAACATTTTTTTTTTTTTAAGAGAGAATCGATTTGTTCAGACAATCCCTGTGTAAAAACACTGTTTTCATACAGAAAAGTGTTTTTTACAGGTAGACACGCACATTATTACTCTGTTTGGAAAGCTAAAGAGAAGCTTAAAATTAGGGTTAATCCATTTACAAGGTCTGCTGCCTTACAGCCCTCCTCGAAGTTGAACAACGCGCTCGCCGCTCCCCGCGCAGCTTTTCGGGGGGCTATTCCGACATGCAAATTCGCCGCGATTTAATCGCTCCTCCTTTAAACCAACGATCCAACGGCCGCACGAATAAAGAAAGGGCAAACACAAGCCACAGCGCCTGAACAGCGGCTTGTGCTCGCAGCGCTTGGTGGGCTGGGGGGGGCGGGAGGTTAATTCTTACAGTTAAGCCGCTAAACAGCCCCCGGCCCGGGCTGGCTGGATTGTCGCCAGTATTTTTTCGGAGCTCCCCAGCCCAGCACCTGGCCGGCTCCCGCGGGGACTCTCCTC
>VXAL01013276.1:189241-245928 GCA_013399475.1 Chauna torquata | reverse complement strand
GTCCTCACGGGCAGGCCCGGCAGCCGTGCTCGTGCCAAAACGGCGAACCGCCCCCGCACGGGGAGAGCGGTGAAACCTGTTGGGGTACGTCGGGGGGACCGCACTGCGCTGTAGGTGACGAGCGGCAGTTCTGTTCCACGCAGCGCTCACCCGAGCTTGCAACGCGCTGAAGGCTACCGTGTATTTATTTGTTTACTCTGGCAGCCACTGGACAGATGATGCTTACCTTATCACACAAAAATCTTGCCGTAATTTTTTATGATTTTTACGCTGTCACTTCAGCAAAGAACGTAGACACATCGTCAACTGCTATAGGCTTCAGGGAGATGTAAGTGCGCATCTCCCATTCAACAGGGAAGGGGGAAACCCAGAGGCATCCACTCCCTGCCTCCGAGAGGATGAGTTTAAGCATATTACATGGAATGGATTTAAACATCTCCTGAAGTTGTCGCATGCTTTACTGAATCAAGGCTGAATATTATCAGCAGTAGTCTGTATCTCCTTTTAAACACACAAACTCTGAGGACTTTACATCTCAGGATTTTGACCTTAAAGGTGCACAAGCTCTTTTGAGCAGTCTGCTCCAAAATCTCAGGCTCTTTCTTCACATAGAGGAGTGATAAGAGATGCATGAACTTGCTGGGTTGGCAAGCATTAAGTTCATTATTTCTAGGGCCTGATTGCTCAGGATTTGGCTGCTCTTTTTGTGCTGACTATTTTGAAAGCTATTTTCTCTGGAGTCCACATTAACATCAAGAGGCCTCATGATTTCTGCAGAAGCAGACCTAAGTTCATCATCTGGGCTCAGACATTTTGCCTAGAGCTGGATTCATATCCATAACTAGTGAGATTTTGCCAGAATATAGCATAGAAGCACTTTGGTTGCAAAGAAGTTTAAGATACAAAGAGGTACTCACTCATTTATGTGCTTTCCTGGGCTTTGGACAACTTGAAGTTCAAGTTCCTGCATTGTCTGATTCAGAACAGGGGATTTCTTTGTTTTTGTCTTTGTCCAGGATCTCTGTGAGTCAGGACAGATCAAAGACATCCACCTGGGCCTCCCATGTTACTTCTCAGGATCTTTTCTCAAAAATATTCAGGAAAGAGGAAAAAAAAAAGTTCTGGTAAAGAGACAACCAGCCAGTGCCTATGGCTTGGGGGGATGCACCACTTCCATTAGGAACACTGGGTTATCCCATGTTGGTTTGGAAGTCTGTAGCTATTTTAAAGTCTATATTTCATCAGAGCTAACCTGGACTTGCACACTCTCCTGAACAGAGATCTTTCGGAAGGCGTCCTTCACTACCTAGCATTTGCACAGGGAAGGAGACATTCTAGTCCTTATTTAAGCACAACTCCCCATGACTTCCATAGGAAAAGGGTAGCCTGTGTGAGCAGGCATCTGTGTATTTGTTCCATATGCACACACATTCATTATGGATGATATACAAATGCTGCTCATGCTTCCCGAGCAGATTGTTATGGTAAGGCTCACATCCCACTGATCTCACTGCAGGGCTTAGGAAGCATTCAGAAGCCTCCCAAAATGTGTTACAAATGATGTATGGAGAAATTACTTCCTCCAGCGCTGAAACAGAGTCATTGTCATGGTGTGATGAAGGAACTGTTAAACAGACACAGCAACAAAACCAAAGCTGGATTATAGCCAGAGTATTTCTAGCAACTTGTAAAAAGTTCACTGATTCTTTAATGACTCCACCTGGTTCGAGCAGGACCTCTGTTTTATGTGCCTTCCAGAAGATATGTTGCAAGAGAAGTGTGTCTTAGATGATATGAATCAAACCAGTTCTTCTAACATCATGTTGGTCTGGAATAGCTGTTGACCTGATGGAGTGTTAATGGGAACATTTATTTGTTTCTTTATCACTACAAACATGTCATATATACTTACCCCACTGCTGCCACTGTTCCCAAAGGGCTGTCAGCACAAGAGCCATTATAACACAACTGCCGGAGGTAATTTTTTTTTTCCACGCATTATTTCTTCAAATGACTCTGTAAAAAGAGAAAGAACTTGGATATAAAAATTGCTGGTAAAAGAACAGTGCAGCATAACACGAGCCAAAGAAGCTCTTCTAGATACCTGTCGGTCTCCGCTTTTACTGCTTATGAAAGCATCACACGCAGCCCAGATCCATCTTAGCATGAGGCACAATGAGGGTGCGATTTGCCACTGGGCTCCTAGGCACTCTCCCCACTCACGTAAACAAACAGACTGAGTCGGCGTGGCACTGCCGGACCGCACGGCTGCCGTGGGCAGAGGGGCTGCGTGTGGGTGATGCACTCCGCTTCTGTATTTCTTCATATTTCTGGGTTATGTGAGAGCATGAACACTTTAAAACTGTTTTGGTAACACAGTCGTTAGTAAATAAAAATTAGACAGAACCTGCTGCTTTTACCTGTGCAAAAAAATTCCTTTTGCATTTCATTTGTGTTACGCAATGACTTGACAGTTTAAGGAAACTGCTAATGGGACCTTTTACTGCTAGGTCACTAGTTCAAATCTGGCTCTGTCAGTAAAGACCAAGAGTATCTGATGAATGTTTGATGATGTGAGATTAAAATATGGGTCTCAATCAATTTATCAGTAGAAAAACCCTTCAGCAACTTGAGCCCCTTAATGCTCATCTCAATAGCAAAGCCTGCAACGGTGGAGCACGAACAAGCCCAGTGCAGCCCTGCAGTAGATCAAGGTCAGGGTGGGGGCATGCAGATGGAAAAGCTTACAACACTGGTGTCTGGGCCGAACCTTTCTGTGAATAAACAAATCTACTATTTAATGTACTGAACTTCTCCAGTAACGGTACAGCGCGAGGGAGCCAAATCTGGTATTGTTCTCAAAGGGAAAACGACCCTGGTGTATGGGGGAAGATGCAGACGTTAGGAAACCCAGGATGAAGAACTGGTTTATACTAGTGCCAAAACTGAGAAATTCACGGTTTTGCAAGCTGAAAAGCTGTTTGAATTTCTCAATATTATAACACTACCAAAGTTGAAAATCAAATGTCAAAGTAATGGGTAAGGAGTTAGTAAATATATATATATATTATTTTTTTTTTGAGACAAACTATGATCCAACAGAAAAATAAGTTATTGCCTAATTCAGTATCTTTCAGACTGTCCCTTGCTCTGAGAAAGCATAAGGCATTGGCAGAATTTGGCAGCTGCTGACAGGCAAAGACAGAGGGCTGATGTTTGAGCAAGAACCAGCTGCCTGCCCTTCTGAGCCCAGCCTGCTTCCAAATTAGCGCGGTGGGCAGGTGCAGGCGCTGGTCAGGGTCTGTAACACACGTGTGCGAGGGGCAGCCCTGCAACGCGTCCAGGACCTGCTCTGCATCCGCCTGAAGCCCACCAGCACTCTGCCTTCGGGGCCTTACTCCACAAACAGGGGTACCGCTGCAAAAGGCAGGGGGAGCACCCACGACATGCTGGCACAGCCCTGGGGTCCACGCTGCACGTTCCCAAAATAAAGTGGCAGGAAAGACTCACGTCCCTTGTAAACTCACCAAGTGCTTGCAGAGCGCTTACCAGCCGTTTAGAGAAAAATTTAAAAAGCGTGAGAGCCATCTGGCGGGAGCAGGGAGGGGGTTTGACTTCACTTCATTGTTCTCTGCGCCTTTGCCATGGGCTAAATCCAGCTGCAGAGATCGCCGGCCGGATGCTGAGTGACTGGGGAAGGCTGGGGGGGCCATGCTGACGTCCCTTACCTTGGTACCACGTCTTGCAACTCAAAGCATCCTTTCTGGTGGGATTATGTCTATGACAACTGTGTCACCACCGGAACACAACAAGCATCTGCGCAGGGCTTTGCATAAGAGACAGAGGCAGCTGCTGGGGCTGGCGCACAGGGGTGCACCGTGCCTGCACCAGCACCTGAGCCATGACTGCAGCGTGAGCAGCAACAGCGAAAGGGACACAAATTCTGGTGCTGTGGGCAGCAAAGTGTCCTCTGCACATTTTGCAGGGCAGGAGGACTTTTTCAGCCCAGTAGAGCTCAGCACTCACTCACTGAAGTCAGCAGCATGTACCTGGCCACTGGAAATCCTGAAGGACAGGACTCGGCCAGAGTCTGGAGCACTGACAACCACCTGGCATCCTTCCTGTAAAGGCAAATCCAAAAGTATCAGTGATGTCCAGGAATAACGTGAACTGCTGCCAATGGCCCTGATCCTGCTCGTGAGCACTAGTACTCACGTTATGTGCAGTGCAGTCACCCGGGGGCACAGACTGCAAACAGGGAAGCTGGTGCTTTGCTCCGTGCCAGAGCAAGGGTTCATATCTTGACGTTTGTAAGTATTGGGTTCACTTTTTTGAACTCAATAGTAGTGGAAAACTAAGAAGATGACAAAACATCTGCTTTCATTATTCCAGGAGTCTCATACACACCAGGGAAGTGCTGGACAAACAGCTGCCAGTCATGCAAAGGGCACTGGCTCCGCTGTGCTGAGGGTCCGGTAGACCCTCAGCATCTGTACAGCAGGAACAGCCAGCACACAGGCAGAAAATATCTTATTGCATACAATGCTTTTGCTGTACAATACAGAATATTTTGTTGAGCTCTGCAAAGTGCACTCACCCAAATCACATCCCACCACTTTCCCAGCCACAGCCTTAGAATGAAACAAAACCCAGAGTTAAAAAAAAAAAGAAAAAAAAAAAAGAAGAAAAAGAAAAAAGTGCTGTCATGACCCTCCAGCTACACCACATTGCTTCAGCAATCTCCCAGGCCTTGGAGTTGCAAGTATAATTACATCTTAGTTCTAATTTTAATATTTTTCCCTAGTTATGTAACTTTTTTTTTTTTTCCCTTTTTAAACACAAAATTCTCTTTTCCTGTGCATCTTTTCACTTTCTGGGATTTGATCCATATTGATCCACACACGCTTCTTCTAGGATCTTTTAAGGCTGCAGAAATGACAATTTCCACACTAGCTACAAAATAATTACCTATAATAATTTAATAATGAGCTTTCCCTTTAAATTATTAACATAGGTAGCCAAGAAAATTGTCAATTTTAACAAGTTTAGATTCAAATGATAAATGCCAAATCTGTGTTAAATGACACCAGCAAATTAACAATTAAAATATTTATGCAAGAAGGCAAAAGATACTGTACGCAGGGAGCTGAAGAGCAGTCTCCCATTGGAGTGGTTGACAGTGCCTGTGTTTGCATATCTTGGTTTTAAACCCTGTGCAAAGGGAAGAGGAAGAAATATCTGAAGCCATAATTGAAGCTGGACAGTGCTGATTGGCGCCCAGTGGGATTTTGCCAGAATCCCAGCAATTCTCAGAATACCCCTGGGTTATATTGAGAAGAAATAGTGACCCCAAACAAATTATTTCTATCACATAAGTCTTTATCTGTGGGAAGGTCTGAAGAAAGAAATTGCTTAGTGGCCTCTAATTGCTTTGTCACTGAGAACAGACTTGCCTTCACTGTCTGGCTTTTAAGGAAAAAAAAAAAAAATCTTTCAAGCCGGAAGAAAAATACCAGTGTCAGAGCAGATCTGGTCCCCGATACACGTAAATCCCATTTTTCCCAGCAAACTTTGTGGACACGAACTGTCAACATCAGCATCATGGGGAGTGTGCTGGAGCAGAGTTTCACTTGGCATTTAGTTGGTGAATTCAAATGTGGATTCCATTATTATTATTATTGTACCCCCTCTTCCCTCCGCGAAGCTCCCGGTGCGAGCCGCAGCCCCGGTGCCGCCCGGGTGCCGTCCGCGGAGCCGCACTGCCCCGCAGTGGTCACTGCCGCTTCCCTCCGCCTGCTTCTGCACCTCCCCGCTTCTTCCATTCGCTTTTAACCCCTATTCCTAACCTCCCCCTTCCTCCTGCCTCCGTCCTATCAATCCTGGCCGTATCTGTAATTGAAAATAGGGAAAAGGAGCCCTCTGGAAAGATGTTTTGCAGCAATCCCCGGGCTTTTGGGAAGCTTGGAGTCAGCGCTGTTGCGCAGGACCCTGAGGGGCGAAGTCTAAGCATGGGGCATAATTTCATCCAGATGTCTACGCAAGGGTCCGAACATCTTTAGGACATGTGCTAAAGGGCTGGATCCTCGGGCGGAGCAAGGCACGGGTTTAGTGCTGGTTTTCTGCCCAGGGAAAAGTTTGGTCCCAGTCTGGCAGAGAGCAGCAGCAGCAGAGGAGCACGAGCCTGCTGCAGAGGCTGAGCAGCCAGCACCGCCAGCTCCCCCTGTAAAAGCACAGCGCAGACAGGTACAGAGCCCACTTGTGCCTGAGACCAGGGGGAACAATTCAAGACCCATCAGCGCACAGACAGACCCAGCTAATAAAACCCCAGAAGAATAGGACCTGTATTTCTTGTCAAGAGCGATCCTGGGGAGGAGACTATGGCAGCCCTCCAGCAGCACAAGAACGCCACAGACCTAACACCTGCCCATCGTGCTCAGGCAGTTTTCAGAGCTCAGCTTATATTCCTCATCCATACCAAGGGAAAAAGTGACTTTGCAGCTGCTTTTAATTGTTCTCTCCAGCTCCAAACCTTTGGAAGAAAACGGTGACCTGAAATTCATCAGATCCAGCTTACATCCAGCTGTAACTCCGGTGAGAAAAGGAGGCATGGGACAAGTTTTCATGGAAATGCCTCTAGCCACTTCAGTCGATCCTCTTTGCCACATCCTGCATCTGGACACGGAAACACACCCAGACCAGAATTCCCCGTGTGCCACCTGCACCCACCGAGCTCAGCAGGGAGCTTGCACACTCAGTTGCATCTTCTGCAGTACTTATGATATCAAAGCCCGAAGTATAACAAAGAATTCTGGTAATATTCAACAGCTTGGTTTGGGTTTCTCCTGCAGTTGCTTCTTGCCACCTGTGTAAATGAAGGTCATTTCCAGCCTCTTTGTTAGCAAGATGATCAGATCAGCTGTATCCAAAACTCAGATGCATGCATGCCAAGATTTTATCTTGAAAACAAGATGTATCTTAGCAGGCTACAATTTTTCATTTTTCTTTACTTATCAACACGCACTTTCTAACACGGAGGGCCTTTGAGAAATTAATTTTCCATCTGAAAACAACTAAGGGCTGAAACCATTTACAGAGGAACCCATCTTTCAAGGACATTTCCTTTTAAATTGCACAATATGGCTCTTAGCAAGGAAAATAAATAAAACTTAATCCCTCTGCATTCCAGCTGGCATTTTTTCCCCAAGCTAGCAGCAAACAATCAATTTAAAGAAAACTCAGACTACGGTCAATTAAGGAGCTGTATATCATTTCATTTATAAACAGATACCTATTCAGTTGATTATTTTTATCCAATTAAGTCAGTTTTACCTTTTAAATTCCTAAGAATTAAGTCATTCATCCACTTCCCAGTCCCAGGCTTTTCACATCTGTTGCCGCAAAATTTTGCAGCTCTTCTGGTCTTCGGCTGTTGGTAGCTGAAACAGTCTCAGCTAATACAGATTTACTTACGAATGTGGATTATAAGCCTCCAGGAAATGGCAACCACTGGGAAAAATGGTGCCCAATTACTTGCAACACTAAGAATTTTATTTATTTTTTATTTTGGGTTGGTTGCTTATGCATGCAAATTGTTTTCTTTTACGGCTTGTCTGTTTAACCAAAACAGTCATCTTTAGGTTTGTGTGTGCAGACACACACATTAGCCCCATTTAATATACTTCAGGTTGTAGAGACCTCAAAGTTTTGCAGGCTGCCTATTTCTCTAACAGCCAGAGAGTGCTTATTTTCAAGAGAATAACAGTACCTCAGAGCCACAGAATTGACTGAATTGTTTATCAACTAAATGACAATTTCCTTCATGAAAACACATGAAATTTGCCTGGCCTGAGTCTCCACATTGGCTCTAGATGTTCCAGACACGGCCACCCAAAGGAGAGAAGTCACCACACCTTTCGCCTTGGACTCTAGGAGGATGCTAATAAGTAAAATAGCCATAGTCAAATGAAAAAGCAGGCATTGTCAGAAAGAAAACTGATAGCTTGGGAAGGGGGGAGCGGTAAGGGAACCATGATCTTTGATGTGATTGAGGATACATATCACAAGAGCAAGGACCAGTTCATTTCTAAACTCACCACTGTGATACTAAGAAAACAGAATTCAAAGTCAAATTAACTGGCACCTTTACAAGCACAAGTGATGCCAAAGAGATTAGGAGGGAAAGGTATTTGTCAGTCTTTCCCACAAATGTTTTTGTGGGGTGAGGTCACAGGCAAGACTTGGAATATCTCTTTCAAGCAGTCCTTACAGGATGGACTTTGCTAATATGCAGCAGCTCCAGACACCAAAATGTAGTGCTGGAAAATTATTTAAAGGTCTTTTCATAAAAATTTAGCATGTGGGAAGAAAAAAATAGCACCAATCTACTAGTTGCCGCCACAGCCCTTCTCAGAGTAGCACGAACCAGCAGTGGTTCACAGCCCACTCCCTGAGAACTTCCCGGGCCCGGAGTGACGCGCTGCGCTACGACTACCGTCTGCTTCAACCCCAGCGCGCTTCCTGCCGGCTGCTCTCCTGACCTGAGCAGGGTCCAGCAACATCAGTTTCACTCTAATTTGGTTACTTTCATTCTTCAATGAATATTCATTGAATATTCATTCATATTTCAAAACATAAGGTGTTTTGAACAGCCAGTTCTACTTCCCAAGCATTTTTATTTTAGATGCACATCAACTTTCTGAACTTTTATATCTTATTTGCTAGAGATAATTTGAATTTTGAACCAGACGACATCAAACTCCTTAACTTCCCCTTAACTTTACAAGCTTTCCCCCAAACATGTAAAACGTTACAAGTTTGTTTTCAAACCTTCAGATAGTTTAAGCCCAAACTCTGATCTATTTTAGGAAAAGGGATGAGGTAACTTAGAAATTGAATACAAAATGAATCAGTAAAGGTTACTTGGAATGAAGAGGTTTTCCCACACAGGAAGACCTCGTGAGTTTCAAGAACTGTCTGCCTGGGCATAAAATGAAGTGCTTCACCAGGAACAAGGAAGGAAACAGATCCTTCTGCTGCAAAATAACCAATAGCCAAGGGAGCTGGGAGCTCTGCCATTCACACCAAGGCTTTCAGTGAAAATTCCTAGCCACTGACTTGTTTGCTCTTCTCATGGCATCATCCCACCTTGTGTAAATACATTTTCCTGAGCCCTGAGTAAGAGACTCCATAAACCAGCAGCACTGGGATTCTCAATGAGATTGACTGGACACACACTATCACACCATGCGATCAGTGCTCCCATCTCCAACAAAAACCAACCAGCCATGAAATTCCCAACTGTTCCCATCATATCACCTAGCTGGAAGCATCTTCTGGAGTCCAAATGTTCGCCAGTCACACCACCATCAGAAGGAAGTCCACATGAAGACAATTTCAAGCCTCAGCCTACGGTTATACCCTTGAATTTGCATTTACTCATGCACAGCTGCAGAGAAAAGAAAATCGCATCAAAGCAAGCGGTGTCCAAGAGGGAGCTCTGCACCAGATGAACCTCAGAGGTCAGAAGTGTTTGCCCAGGTGCTCTACAGAGCATCAAGACAGAGGGTTCATTTCATTCCTTACCTCCCTGCTCCCCCATAGCAGCCTTCCCCCTTTTTCTCCTGTTCCCTTTCAAGTTGCGCAGTTTATTTCTTCCGCAAGATCCAACTCAGCTTGAGTTTTGGCAGTTCTCTCTTCATCCCTGCACTTCTTGGCCCGTAAGACCCAGCTTGCTTGGCTTATCAGTATTTCTTACCCACTCACCCACCCCCTACTCCTTGCAAGCTGATTTCTAAGTTATTTCTAGAGCTAGCTGTCCACTTGGTTTGATCCAGAGCAGCATTTCGGAGTTGGGGAAAAAAAAAAAAAAAGACTGAACACCCTCCTTATCTTTCTAGTTCAGCTGATGTTATTAAGCAGTTACTTCTACCCTGTAGTAACGTACACACTCCACCTGAGCTTGTTCTCTGCAGCCAACTCTTTGTAACGGTGTTAGAATCTAATGAAGGTAAGTTTGAAGTGGTACCAAAGGTCCAATGACTATCTGAAGAAGAAAGGTCTCACCTGTGGTATCTCTAAATATTTTCTTTGACCTGCACCATCTCTCCATCAAGTTACATCTGGAAATTAAACCATTTATCTTTCATGAGTATTTTAGTTTAGTTTCACTGCCCACAGCTCAACCAAATCAAGCACAGTCCTTGCACCCTTGAATGCTCTTCTACTAGTCAGTTCTTTCCTCTTTCTACTTGTTATTCACTGACACTTCCTCAGTCTGTCAACAGCCTCCCCTAGATTGCTAAAAGCCCAAGCATCCACACGTTCCTCAGCATAAAACTCCTTTGACCAGCTCTGCCTGCCTCAATCACTAAAGATTACACCCCAGATGTTCCACCTGAATCCACCTTTCAAGAGTTCTTTTCCAACGGACTCTTCAAGCTAGCAGCATCCTCTCCTTCCCCTCTCCTCCCTCTTGCAAATAATGTTCTTACACTTTAAAAAAAAAAAAGTGCATCTGAGATGTTTTCATCTCATCATGCCCCTCTTGCCCGGATAAAGAACCTCTGCTAAGCTTGCCTGACCTTCTGCATCTTTGAGCACCTTCTCCAGAGAATAACTGGTTTGGGTTCGCTCCAGTGGCAATCTTGCAGCACCATTTCTCCTAAAAGACAGCACATATCTTCCTAGTCCTTCAGGCTCCTTTCCAGCGCCACATCTGTGGTTCCAACCTGTGTTCCTGGCACAGTGCATTTGTTGAATCTGCTGTGGGCCTGGTGATTCTTAATGAGCAGTCTCTAGGCACTTACCTCTTACCGATGTTGGTGTAAATCCATAGCTCTTTCCCCTAGTTTTTGCATTACCAATTAGCAATGAATAATTTATTATAGAAATTAAAAGGTTCATTGCCAAGAGATCAGTCAGGCTGAGAAACAGCTTCTCAGTGTAAGCAGTGAAGGCAAACCTTTTGTTGTTGTTGTTACTTTTTAAACAACATCTCATATACTCGTGAAAGTGATGATGTGACATACTCTCTGGGACAGCAATGAACTGGAGTTGATGACGCCTGTGATTCCCTTCTGCCCTGCTGCTCTCATGTGAATACTGTAGATGAGAGCAAGTTCCCCTGCTCCCTTCCTTCCATCTACCCAGAGGTATTTGTATAGCAGTTGCAACCTCTCCAGCCTTCATTTCACAACACTGACCAAGTCTAGCTCTTCTCACCTCCTCTTCCCATAAACTTGTGGTACCACTTGCTCCCCACCATGGAAGCGAGGTGACCTTAACACAAAGGAAAAATTTCCCTTCACTGTCACCTTTCAGCACCCAGGGGACAGCAAGCGGGGTTTAACAGAGTATACTTCAAGAACATACTCTGTGAATCGAGAGGAAGACTTTGTTTCACAACACTAAACAGCACCCCATAACAGTGCTGCCCAGAAATTACCTACTTCCTGCCTCCACAGCCTTTTAATTAAGAATGTGGCTAGAACAGAAACAATCTAAATAATTTAAGTTAAAAGCTTGGATGCATACAGAACATCTTTTTGAGAGAGAGACACAATTTCAGGGAAAAGGAGGTGTGGAGGAACAGGACCCAGACCACAGTAATAGTAAAGAGTTCAAGAAAAATTTTCTCACTATTTTTCCTTGCTGACATTCCCAGCTTTTAATAAAAGTTTTCCAGTGATCACTGAAGCACACAGCAAACCTAAATTTCTACACAAGACGCAGGGAAACAAGACTGAGATACAGAATCACGGGATGATGCAACTGATACTCCCATCCTGTCGGGTGAGAAGAAAATGTTTGGGTTTTGCATGGGGCTCAGCAGCAGTAGGCAGCCTACATGGCCTCCAGGCATAAATGTGCCTCAGCGTTCTGCTATTCTGTACTGGCCAAGATCTGGTGGCAAAGAGAGGCTTTAAAGACCAGACCCATTTCTGGCCAGGAGGTATCACCATGACACAGCAATGAAATGGAGATGGGGGGGAGAGAGAGAGCATCAGAAGTTCCACTGATCTCCAAGGAGGACAGAGCATTACTATAGCAGAAGAGTCTCTCAACACATACTTAAATCTTGGAATTTCAGTACAAGAATCACATAACCAGGTGTAAAAATCTTCAAATGTAATTTATTAAGACATTCAGCTATGTCTGTCAGTCTACATCCAAATTTACTACTAAAAATAAAATAGTATCACATTTCACATTAGGAATACCAACTTTGAAAAACACTTGAGTCAAGCCTATTGTATAAATAAGTGACTAATTTCTCTTCATATCAAAATTCACATAAAAAAATTGCCTGCCCCCCTACTCCCACCTATTTCCCCACCCCAGTCCCTAGTTCTACTCGAAGCCATGATGAATGTAAAAATTTAAGTATGGACATGTCCTTGTCAAAGAAAAAAGGTGCAAACCTATTAACAGCTTTAAAAGTGGCATTTGCGGAGTCTGATCATACACAATAATGTACTCATTCCCAAAGTGCAAATATCGCCAGAGTTTAATACTGTTTTAATTCAGCTGCAAGAATTAAACATTACACAGCACAGTACTGCAAGGCCTCTTATCTGTGCCCTAAAACTCATCCCACTTTCCTCCCGCACATGGTAGCAGAGGCCAAAGTGTTCATTAGAGCTTTAGTTTACTTCATGCAGCCCAGACTGTGCCCACTATTAGCAAAAGTTTCATATACATCAAAATATTGAAGACTCTGTCATAAAAGTCAAGAGTCACTGTAGATTACATGAATTCAAATGCAATTGCCCCACCAAGAACACCCAAAGCATACACGACGTATTAAGAGTGCCTCCATCTTCTAGTACAATCACTGATGTTGTATCTTTGATTTTTGCTTACGCGCCGTAAAAAATTGTCAGTAACCAAAGCTGCACCTCAGTCTGAGACTAGCAAGTCACTGCGTTTGACACCTCTCTGGTATCCTTGGACACGGCTGTATTCGACACCCCTCTCCTGACCAAAACAAAAGCTAGCGTTCTCTCTGTCTGTCTACAACCTCTCACAGACCTCCTGTTCCTTTCATCCCTCACCTATGGCTTGAAAACACTTTTTCACTTCAATTTATTTCCAGACATCCTTCCTATGCCCACAGTTCAGAGAGCTTCTGGAGTCATTTCTACTACATCTCACTGGAGCTACCGCTACCAAGCAGCCCACAAAAATCAGCATGGGATATTACATTTTGACCAGCATTAATAGCTAAACTTCTTTCACAGATGTGGAAGGACAGGTTTTCTTCTGAGTCAAACTCGGATCTCTGAAATGCGTTTGTTCCTGCGTCATCCTTTGTCACCTTAGAGCTGGATGCTAACCCTCAGGTCTCGAGCAGGGCACCCCTGGGCGGCTGCGATTAGTTCTGCAGCACAGGCTGCTCCCTGGCTGGCCTCACATGGGCTTGTGCCCCTGTCCGTGCTCTGGGACCCCTCAGTCTCAGCAGAGGCCTCCAGGCTGTCCTGTCCATCAGCAACCTGTCCGTTGCTCTGGCTAGGGTTGTCTTCTGTATTTGGCCCATTGTCATGTTCGACACCGGGGGGCTCAGCTGCATCTCCAGGTCTGGTATTTTGCTCTGCACCAGGATTTGGCTGTTGAACTGGCTCTGGCCCCACTCCTGGTAGCTGTGAAGGGCTCTTAAGTTGGCAGTGGCACAGAGGGCAGGTCTCTTGTACATAGAGCCATTTCTTAAGACAGCCCGCATGAAAAAAATGGCTACATGGTGTGATTACAGCTGTTTTCATGTCCTGAAAGACACACAAAAAAGAAAGACCATATTATTTGCAGTCCCATTCCTCTCCCCTCATCCTGCACATGCCCTGCCTCATCTAATGGGAGCAGTAGCCACAGAGCAGACAGAAGCAAATAAATTCAATAACACCCTCTAACAGCTGAGACCCACGTATTACCTGTTTGGTGTTTTAAACATTGCTATTCAATCTGGCAATAGTAGTTTTACTCTTCAAAGAATTTGTATTGAGTTAGGAGTCAATCTAACTGCACCCTATTAATCCTAGGGTGGTTCTTTCATTGTCATACATAACTACAATTTCTACCCAAGAGAAAGAGACTTTGGAGCTGGAGGTGTGATAAAGATATTACTTTCAGCATTAATTTCTAAGGTTCTTCTGCTCTCTTATGTTAGATAGACCCTTAACCTTTTAATAATTAGGTTTCTGTTATAAAACTGACATTGTACATGAAGTGGAAGTAGCAGCGCCTGTGGAGACTGAGCTGCTTCTGAGGATGAATAACAAATCAGCTACTGAGTGCACACTGTCTTTCAGAAACAGAATCCTCCACTAACGAAGAAAGGGCACACTTGCTATTGCTATTGATACCAGCTCAACCCAAACATGAGAGGTTTCAAAGAAACTCAAGGACACAGTTTGTTGCATAACTGGAGAGAAAAATGAAAGTTTAAACATATCCAAATTAATTTTTATGTATAAAAAAATCTCAAC
The DNA here is from genome assembly GCA_013399475.1 of Chauna torquata. NCBI lineage: Eukaryota > Metazoa > Chordata > Aves > Anseriformes > Anhimidae > Chauna > Chauna torquata. The sequence goes on along the minus strand of VXAL01013276.1, from coordinate 231,451 downwards.
GCCAGCACTCTAAATCAATATACATAAAGCAGAAAACTGGCAATTCAAGTCACTTATTAAGCACAAGTGTTACTCATTAAACATAATTCAAGTAACTTATTTTACTAGATGCAGACTGAACATGACAGACAGTCCAGAGGTATTTAAATTCAAGTCAGTCTTTTGACACTTCTATTCCTACCTGGTAGCAGATGGCACAGATATCATTGTGTTGCTCCAGCTGCTCTTTTGTGGCAATGGGCAGTGATTTGATCTTATTCACAGCATCTCTGCGAAGAAGGAAACTTTTCCACCCCAGTTGGGCCCGCAACCACACATTGTAATAGGAGTGAACGAAGATGATCACAGAACCCATCACAGTCCATTCACCAAAGACTGTTTCTGAGACACCGTATGCCACCACACAGAGAGCGACAAGGAATTCCAGCAGCCGGTATGCGCCATTTACATAATAAATCACGTCATCCATATTTTCTACTGGTTCTTTTCTGAACTCCTCCACCATAAACAAAACATAAATGAAGAGCGTCCCAAGCACCTGTAACATAATTAAAGACTATCAGCTCAGCATACAGTTCTGCACTGGAGCTTAAGATGTTCAGCATAGTCCATAGAGCTCTGTACATATAATGCTCCCAAATCAGACAGAGGGCAGGCAAGCTCCAAAGTAGCAAAACTGCTGAACTTCAAAACAAACAGAAGTCTCTTCTTCACACAAAGCATTTGAGCTTGTTCCCAAGTGCTCACCCTTCCAAGCACTTCCCTGAGTTCAAAATACAGCTGAGCTGATCACACAGAAGCGCTAAGCATCATGAGGGTGGATTTTATAAACTAATTACAAAAAAAAGTTATAACAAATACTCATAGTGCAAAACATTTCCTGTATTTACACTATTATGTTTTAAGCATCAAATTACTTTCAAATAACCACAGCTACACAACAATACATAAATGAGCACTCTGTAAATGTTTGTTTGTTTGTTTTTTACTGTGATACTTACGCCCTCAAAAACCTCCTAGGCTTTACAATTTGAAATAAACTTCCATTCACCTACATTCTCAGCCCACCCTTAGGAGCTCCTTAGCCACAGATACAGGATAAAGAAATTTTTTATCATGTTGTATTTCTGCCCTTCTGTCATCCCTGTTCTGATCATGTATTTTCCCCCCTAGAGAAACAGGATCACAGTTAAAGCAGGGAGTCACAGTTACCACAGGGCTAACGTTCTTACCTGAAGAGAGGTTAGAATACTGCTGGAGATAATGATCAACAGCCAGAAATCCATGTGGAAAAACTGACAAATCATGTAGGCCATGTACGCAGGGAACACAAGTAAGAACAAACACAGGCTGACTGCTCGGAAGTGCTTCCACAGACTCCTGCAAACAACACAATAGTTTTTTATTTTTTACATCAGATGCAAGCATCAGAATAAGAACAGGTTCACTGCTGCATGTAGGCATGTTAGATCTTTGCTCAAGGCTTTAACTTCTTGAAAGGAGTTTCTATTTTACTTGGGTACAGTCTCATTCCCAGCATGCATGCCTACAACATATATTCTGAAAAGTTCCCTCTTATCCGACCTTTGCTGTTTTCAACAAATTTCAAAGATTATGGGCAAAAATCAGCTACAGTAATTATCATAATTGGTCAAATCAGAGGTTATACAAATTAAGTACCTAAGACACTGGACTTCTCAGATGAAAGTCCATTAAACTAAAGGAAACTATTAAATATGCATTTAATTGTTTATATACTTTCCCATATAAACAGAGTACTCTGAAATTATATACTTATTACAACGCTTCTATGTCTTTTTGCTAACATACACAGGGCAAAGGTATTTCCTTTCATCACCAGACTTAACCCTGCTGCCTTTAGAAGTATATTTCCCAATTCGGAGATCACAAGAAGAGAATTGTAGTAGGACTTGAACATTTATCTCTGCCACTTCTTCCTCTGCTCCTCTATCACTTACTTCTTCCTAAACTCCCTCACAACCTAAACATGCCATCAATCTCTTACACTCACCCTTTTGCGAAGGCTTTCAGAGCGTCTCCGACAATACTATACTACCCTTACATGTTCTTCAGGCTGTATTTTAACTTCATTTAGCTCTGGCAATGAGGTACAGAGAAACTGAAAGTACTGGGGGGACAGGACAGTAGCAGAAACTGGTTAATTTAATACAGCCTGAAGAAACATCAGAATGCTACTGTGAGGTTTGCAATTCTCTGTCTGTGGGCAAGTGAGAAAGGGAGAGCTGAAGTGGAATTTATCCTGATCCTAGTTAATTTAGAACTGCCTGAGAAATCTGGCAGAAGAGAGTTAAAAACTGCTATCACCACAGGCTGCTTGTTTAAGCTGGGCAGATGGTCATATCCTGGCTCTACTCCCTCTCCCTCTGTTAGTATATTTAAAGTTAACATTGCTGCAGGACACTGGCTACAAGTAGCCTCTAAGCTAAACAGACTCTGCACGTAAATAAACCTTCTCTTATTTCCTCACTTACAGGCTACAGAAAGGGAAAAAAACACATGCAATTAACAAAGATGCAAACACAAACAGATTAATACAAGAAAACCAGATACCAATAAAGTTCTCCAAAACACAATTCAAACTTAACAAAAATCCCACGCAATCAAAACATCTGGTACACTAATGCAAGCCTTCCGCCTCTTATTTCCTGCCAGTAAACCCTACCATTTTGGGATCATAGTGTCACAAAAAATGGGCTTTACAATATCTAACCAAGGTCACTCCTAGACGCATCCCATCTTCAACAGCAGTCTGAGACCACTGCATGAGAGGGAATCCTACCCAACTGCAGAGGAGGTTAACCAAAACCTGTAGAGATTCTGCAAATCCACACAATGGAGTGTGGGGGCAGAGAGCACAGCCAATGGAGTTCTGGATTTGCTTAACTGAGACCACAGCACGCTGACACTCTTGCTAGTGGGAGTAACCCCTGCACAGTGCAGTACTCAGGAGTGGGCAGCCTGCAGCTGCAGATCAGCATGGTCGTGCACAGGCTGCATGGACACACTCCTGAGCATGAGCAGCTGACCCAAGGCACCCTCATTTGCCAGCATACAACATGCTGAAAAGCATTACTGTGTGCACCTGAGGGAGCAGGACAGCAAGAGGAAAAACTAGAGAATATAGACTAGAAATCTACAAACAGAAAAGACAAGACGTGATAGCTTTACAAGCTACTAAAAATCTAAATCAGGCCATTAATTACCAGTTTATCACCTCCTAAAACAGCACTGAGTAACTTTCAGTTTAGGAAACCAGTCTCTTACTTGTCTCTTGAGGCTCCTAATGCCAAGACAATGGGATCAGCAATTTCCAGCATGGACTGAAGAATGGATGCCACCACAATGAAAAGAATAATACTGAGCAGGAACGCCCGATGCACAACTTGGAGCTCAATCAAACCTGTCTGCACAGCCAGGATCAGGAGTGTGACTCCTTCAGTCATTCCCCTGCAAATCAACACAGTCAAGAGAAAAACAACCACATCTTTCTGTGTGTCATTGTTGGTTCAAAAATGTATCTAGAAATACCAGGAAATAAGCTGTTTCTTCCATAGCGCTGCGACTGTCACTGGTTTTAATTTTTACTGATGTAACTGTTAAGGCTTTAACCAGACAGGAATGTCTTCAAAAACACTGAAGTGCTGGGGATTAGCAACTAGCAGATTTGAGAACCTTGCTCTTGAACTAGCAGCGCATAGGCTACATCCAGCCCAGCAGACACCACTCAATGACAGAGTTCCCCCAGCACTTCACGAGCCCAGAACAGGCCTTAGAGGAGGAACCCACCAGCCTCAGTGCTGCCCACACAAGTCCAAAGCAGCACTGCTACGTCTACAGCTTGGTACCAGCCAACCTCATTCCTACGTTACCATGAAGACCCTCTCTACCTGTTACGTTTCCCCATCACCACACTCCTATCTGTCCTTTGGTCCTGGGGAAACATCCTCAACTCATGCCCCCACTAACCCCCAAGTTGAGGACAATCAGCAGTTTGTCCATTTTTCAGTTAATTCTCTCTGTACCTATGTTGAATACAGGGGAAAACATCCCATTTCTCCAAACAGAGCTGTCTGTTTCACTTCTTTTTGGCTTGGAAAATCAGACTGCATTTCATACCTCCAAACAGCACGTTTCAGCACCACTGCTTGAAGCAATTACAGTACAGACCACCTGTAAGTGCATGCTTCCCCAAAAGATGCTTTTGTGTAGACTACTCCTGGGCAAGCCCGCTTTATACCCATTCTCACTTCCACAGTTTGGAATCCAAAATGTAAAACATTCTTTTGCATATGGTCTAAACTTCGGGCCTGAGCTAAGGGCTGGAATAACTAAAAAACGTGGAGCCATACATAGGATCCCAATCTCGTATTAGAAAAATTGAGAAAAACATTAGAAAAAAAGTCAGTTCCTATATTTTGGTTATTTCCCATAGTTACTTATAGGCGATCCATACCATGTTGTGTTTTAAGACTCTAAGATTAGTCGTGTTTCACAGATGACTACAGGGCAAATGAGGAAAGGTAAATGTGTTTATATTATCCAAGCAAGTGAAAATTTTCCAGTGACTCATTAATGAAGGTACTAAAACAATCAAATTGTATAATTTAAAATCCCATATAACAGCCCTGAATTTGTTACAGAAATGAACCATCTCCCAAGAAGTCTGTGACAAGCTGTATATTCCTCTCATATCATTCCAATACATATGTAAACTGACATACAAAAAACCTGTCAAGGATACCCAAGAGTTCATAAGTTAAAAAAATAAATACAAGCTGCATGATTTCTGTATAAATACTTTTTTTTTTTTTCTTTTTAGACCTTAGACACAATGAGGCACTTACCTGTTCATAGCAGGGTCATTCATGAATGCTCGGTAACCCTGCAAGTAAAACTTGCAGAGAGTCAGAACTCCCAGAGCAACAAAGGAGACTGTGAAGACCAAGCCTAGCAGTGAGTACGGAGTGCTACAGCATTCTGCAATACTAGGAGGAGAGAGGGGAAAAGAGACAAAAAGAAAAGGACCATTAATTAAAAGCAGCGTGAGGAGCTCTCCCCTCGTCCTGTTAACGGCACAAGCTGGTTTTAAAGCACAATTGGACTGGCTTAATGAAAGTACTAAAAGCTCTACATCACCATGGAATCCTCCTCTTAAAAAAAAAAGTATTACTTTAGTTCTTTCCAAGCTCAGCTCCGTAACTAGTGATGCCTTCAGGCTGGAGCTACGGCCACACACGGTCGCCTTACACTGTTGCCTCCCTTGGTCCCTCTCCACCACTGTGCCACACGGTGGCACTGTCCTGCTTGCATACAGCCTTCACAGCCAAAAGTCAATTGACAGCCAGAACGCACCTAGGTTATCTGCTGAAACTTCAGCCAGCTACCAGAACCACAGAGTTAAAGCAGATGGATTCACCATGGCACTTTCCACTCAGATCTGCAACCCTGCAAACAAATGTCAACCTGATAAACACTGCTGGAAGACTGGAGTTTTTTGGTAGTGTTCACACCAAGTTCAGGTAGGCAACACCTGTCTTTCAAAAGGCTGAGTAAGAAGCAGCAAGACAACAAAGAATATTCTCCGTCAGCTAGGCTTTTCCTTTCTTTTGCTACAGCAGTAAAGTATCAAAGACTGAGACTACAGAATACATTTGATGATGCTGAGAATAGCTGAGTTACTTCAGCTCCCTTACCTTAGGGCTGCTCTTCTTCTGATCCTGGCACTGCATTATTTGGAGCAACCTAAGCAACAGGGTGTGCTGTGTTCCGGCAGAAACAAGGCTGCCAGAACAAGAGGAGTGCAGCGCAGTGCAACGCATGCCCCAGCATTCAGTAAAGAACTAGCTGTCAGCCAGGAATTAGACACCTGGAAATCCTCAAATACACAATCCAAGTTAACACACTGACACCTCCATTCATTTAAAAAAAAAAAAAATCCTAGCTTGTTCACCAGGATAGTCTTTTATAAGAGAAACCATGGTGGTCAGAAACGTGTCACGCTAATTACTAATTAACCAACTGAAGAGTGAACCAGTCCAGCAGTCTGAAAAGACAGAATTGTTTTGAGGAAGCTTATCCTTCAAAAAAATAAACAAAGCACAGCCAAGAGACATTTACTTTGTCTCTTCTAATGACTACTTGAACTGGAAAACTCCTTTGAAAGCAACTCACAGCAGAAAATTGTGAAGTGTTTACATATACTACTTGCAGTGCTTCTGGTAAGCCTTCGAATTCTGCCTGTTTACTAACCTGAATAGGGCTGATAAAGCTTTCAAGTGTTCCTGCCAGTCAAGGTAACGAGAGATACAGTAATTTAAATAAGCTGTTTCTGCAGGATATTTGAGGAACTCTAAGTTTTGCTTCAAAACAAATTATCAGAAATCAAGAATCTTGGCCTCTCACACTGATGTCCAACCTTTTTTTTTTTTGTCAGAGTAATTTTAGTATCCTTCTTTAACTTCTTTCCAGATGATCTTCCATGCAAGGGTCCCAGAGGAGCTTAAGAGCTCAAAGAGAATCCTGAAGAGTTCTGTTACGTTTATGTCTCAAGCACAAGTTTACAAATTGTCCTGAAGAGCTGAACTCTTCAAAGCATCTCAAAAAATCACTGCAGTTATATACTCAAGGAAGAGATTTTGAGAGGAACAATAAGGACAATGAAACGTACAAAACAGTTTTTAAACAGCAAATATGCGAGCAAGAACTCTCCAGTCCAGGAAGAACAGACCTATGCCACTCCCAGTTTTACAGAAAAGGTAAGAACTGTTTGCTCTTTTTTTACCCAATACAAGAATTAAGGTACAGTGAATGAAACTATACGGATTCAAACAACCAAAATGTTGTTTTTATTATACAGACCGAGCTGAGCTGTGAAACTCCTTGCTCTAGGATCTTTCAAACACAAGCATACAGGGGTTCATGGGCAGACAGTGCAAACCGACGGCAGGAACACTGAACAGTTATAAGCCATACTCAGCTAATGCAGTTGACAGCTAAAGCAGGACGCGGGACTGGAAGAGCACTAGGAAGCATCCTCTTTGCCATATTATGGGTGGGTGTCTTTCCAGGCGCTCATTTATAGCCACTGCTGGAAACTGGATCCTGGGTTAGATCAGTATTTGGGCTGAACGAGTACAGCCACTCAGATGTTCTTGTAAAAATCCGACACTGCTATGAAGTACACTCCAATTGCTCCCACCTCAATTCCAGCTACGCTGTTTTAAGTAATCATTACACTTAAAGAGTACAGATGCAGAAGTCACTCGCTTTCATGGAAGAACACATCTTTTCTTCCATTTCGTTGAACAGCCAGCGCTACAGTGGCTGTTGTGGCTGAACTGGGAATTTTCATTCACTGTCCTGACCTGGTACTTCAGCTCCCTCCTGAGGGGTAAGAGGCTATCAGTGGCACTACCCGAGTTCATGTTTTTAAGGTGACTAAACTTGGATTTTTTTTTCTACTGTGACAGAACAAACACAAAGACCATTTTCACAGTTTTTCTGTATTTTTGCAGTTGCAGGAAGGACTTCACAGAGATCAACTTGTACTTATTCACTCATGGAACAAGCTAATGCAAGTCTGCAAAGCAAGCTTCCTGTTTTGCCACAAATAAGAGAAGTCTAACAATTTTGGTGCCAGAATAAATTTAGTTACTAGGAAAAGTATAGCTTGCCCCACCTCTGCTAACTGCTGTACTCCGCTGCAGCAAAATTAAAATTGCAGCAGAGATGAACAAGAGGAAAAAACTTCAGACACCATTAGTTTAGCTGACAATCAGATAACATAGTCGGTGCTTTTACATAATGCAGGATGACGATTTTAATACTACGTGCTGTAAGATCTCTGGCATTTCTCCTTAATGACAATGAATTTTGAGAGCTTAACGCTATGATACCATATATATACATGCATACATAAAGGCATGCAAAAACTAAGCAAGAATTGGAAAACTGTAGTGATGAGTAAGTTACTCAAGCAAGTTGCTACTCAAACAGCAGAACTAATGATGTATGGCCTCTAAAGGATATGTCCTGTTACCTGCGTGTTTAGACACTCTTTTCTCCCCATCCCAGTATTACACAATGTAATTTGCCTCACCCACCTTCTCCTGCAAGATGCCCAGTTCCTCTCTGCCCTACACACCCCCTCCCTCTTGTATGCGGTAATCTCTAGTTAGACAAGAGTCAGCACAGGCATGTATGGTCTGGCCAGAGGAATCCCTCAAATGCTGCCTCTCTCTCAATAACGGCACTAACAGGCCTCTCTCCTCTACCCTACAGAGAGTTTTTACAAAGCTTTTAGGAAACTGGTATCTTTAAGAGATTTATACCTCTGCCAAATTAACCACTGCACTCAAAAGTTACTTTAGGATTTGGTTACTGCAGCTGATTGGATGAACTCAAGAACATGTCCCACACCAGAATGAAGAAGCAAGACGTACAGGGCTCAGAAAACAACATAATCGTGAATAAGATACCAGTTGGACTGAACTAAGTAACTGCAGCTGAGATTTCTCAGACTTAAAAGCAGTTTGTATACTGAAAAAAACCTTCTGGACCAAATCTCTGATTACAGCTATTCCCTCATCAACAGAACGTTTTGCTTTCTTTGGGAACTCTCTCACAGTTCTACCAATGCTGTCTGTCCTGAACAGAATCCATGCCTCTGAAGCTTAGCAGGGTTTGCATACATGGTCACTACAGTAAGGACAGGTATTTGCTGGGCATCCAAATGCAGTAAAGCCGATCTGCCTATCTAGTCTCTACGAGAGCGCACACACACATTTCAGAACACAGTCAAAACATAAAAACAACTGTTTGCAGACTAGTTCATTACCTTGTCAAGAAGAGGAAGAGGAGCCTCTCTCTTGAAGCAGGCTGGTCCCGTGTACTGAAATAGGAATAGATCTGAAGAGCAAATAAGACAAGCCAAAACACCATGAAAAGAACTGGGACCACCAGCTGGTTCCACAGAGACATCCCCAGAGCCAGGAGACCATATACTTCCACCACCTGGGCAAGACAGAGAAGAATGTAGTTTGTTATTAGCTCACATCACCTACAGTCTGATAACAAAAGGATGTTCTACAATATAGCCACAACAAAGGTGAAGGCAATTGACACAGCATGAGCCATTCCAAAGGAAACGAGGTGGTACACCAAAACTGCAGTCTGACAAAGGGAGAGCCCAGACTCGGCAGTGACACACTGCCATCTGGCCAGCTGTCTTTCTGGAAGTAAGGAGAAGTACCTGACCTTGCACCAAACTACCAGAAGGGCTGAATGCCCCTTCCTGTGAATAACTGGCTCGGAGCTGCCGACTGCAGCCCTCTCGCAGCGAGAGGAGTGAGGATGCGCGCCTCCGGTTCACGCACAGCCCACTGGGCCTTTTGCCCAGCTCAAGCCACAGCAATGTTGTTTTCTCTATAGCTACTGCCAACCCAACACACACGCTAGATAATGAAACATGAGCCACACCACTTCAGCACAGCAAACCTGCTTTGCTGATCTGTTTCAAAGGAAAATATAAAATGTCTGAGGTATTTAGTGTTAAGTACCTCAGAATGAACGTGTACCTAACTTCTAACTGCTCCTAATCAACCAAGTGTTTTGAAGTTCACAGTTAAAAGCTATTTCAGAAGACTTTGAAGCTCAATTACATCTTTTGTATTGCAAAGACTAAGTTACAACACAGTGATCTTCAAGAAGCTGGAACTTCGTACAGCTGGACTTAATATAAAAGGTCTAAAGGAAATCGCTCGACTACTATGTCCTTAGCATCTGCTTCCCACAATGATGTGAAATTTGTAATGGCTAGCAAATGCATGAAAAAGTCTGTATTTCGACAAAACATTAAAGAGTTGTCTACTTAATCTTTCATGACCAGCATGAGGGATGTTAACGCTCACGGGACCTGCTGCAGCATCTGCTGTGGCTGACGGACAAGCAGTATGCTGCTGGCAGGGATACGGTGCCAAACTCCTGCTTTTAGCTTTGCGCAGACTTGTCAAGGAACTGCTTTTGCCCCTAGGAGTCTCTCTTGGCCTCTCCCTTGCCTGGGACCAATCCAAGCAATCCCACACAGCTACTGGCACAGCACTCCATCACATCAGAGACGGGTCACCTATGCTCATAATGTAGATTCATAACCATGAGGTATTTCTGGCATCTTCTGCTGCAAGTAGGCAGCCAAGCTTCTAGACCTGCTTTTAAATTATGCTATCAAGCCACTGTCTGAAATACACACACACGCAAAAAGCTGCTTTGGCCCACCTATCAGGGCCATCTCCCCTACGGTGCTCCACTCAAGAAACTCTCCTGGTGTTTAACATCCTAGTATTCACTAAGTTTTGCCACTGATATCAAAATAGCAATCAATTCCAGCTTGCAACAGTAGTGAACCCACTAATACCAGGACAAAGGTGTCACTAAAGACTAACAACTGCAGAAAGTTATAGCAATGGAATTACATGCTGGAGAATATTCAAGACAAAACAGGACAATATCCTCCTTTTGAATAAGCATACTTAGCTTCATTTGTAACACCCTGTACCCAGTTGTATGAACACACTATGAGCCAACAGGTTTTTTTCTGCAGTGCTTCAGGAATACAAGCAAAGAGCAACAAGCTCTTTAAAAACGAAAAACGTGTTATCCCGTATCGCCAATGCAATGCGAAAACCACTCGTACACAACTTTTCATTCCAATGCACTCTCTACAATATGCACTCAGAAGAGTATCATACAACAGTCTATTATAAACCCAGTGGCACTTCATAAATCTTCTGCCATTTTCTCTGTATTCACAGGGTGGGGGGGAAAACGAACCTTATGCCCTCTGCATAAGCAGTCAGAAGAAAGAGTATGATCAGCATCCAAAGGCCATGCACAAGGAATATTTCTTCCTCATGATTACAACCACGTAATAGAGCCCAGCAAACAAAGATTTGAAATACCAGGAGAGGAAAAAAATAAAAAGGAAAAAAAAAATCAGAGACAAGCAATCCTAGAGATGAAGAGACTTGTATAGCAGCTGTACTTAGAATATAATTCTGACCAAAAAAAAAAAAAAATTATTTCCTCCCCCTCCAAATGTACTTGCAACTAAAACCTCCATATGATGTTGAAGTGTTTTAAACCTAACTGCCTAGTAAAAAAAATACATACATGACTCAAATCCACATCAGATTTGAATTTGACATCAGGAAGCTAAACTCTGCATGTGTTCATGCACATGGAAAATTGAAGCGTTGGTTCCACCCCATTCCGAGTCTTCAAACTGTACAGAAGAGGAATGTCTGTTTTACCCCAAGTGTTACTGCTGTCTCTTTTAAAGGAAATGCTAAGCATGATTTTCATATTCTCCCTGGAAAACATGGATACTGAAGCTTTGCCAGCCAGCTCCTGAATTTGTTTTTATCAGCAAGTCTACAAGCTAGTTATGGACAAGATCAGACCATGTTAGGTGCTGTACAAGCACAGAAGGATAATCTTGCTCCAAAGACCAATTACATACCAAATAAATAACTAGACAATAATAATCAACATGACAGGCTGAGACCTTGGCACTCCAGACACCTACTGCTGCCAAGTTTTTGTTTGTGTATGACAGATATGACAGCGAGGAAGAGCTTTAAAGAGGGCTTTGAAAGAGCTTAACAAGTTAGTTTTCAGGCTGCTTCTAGAATGAAGAAGCAAAAGGCAGAAAACCAAAGGCTTGGTTTGAAAAAAATCCAGCAAGTGGTGAGAGGAGAACTAGCGGGTCGGCCAAAAATCAAGCAAGCATCAATCTTCTTATATTGAGATATACGGAAGGATACGTTATCTATACAAAAATAAAATGTGTGAACGTGAGGCGTGATGTTTCTCTACGATTAATAAAGCATCTTTTCAAGCAAGTATATATCAGATGTCAAAGCGTTAACAAAATGGACACATGTCAGATCAGTCTTCGCTGCTTCTGGTAACTCTTGTTAGAAGTCTCAGCAATGCTGCTGTTCTAAAGAAAATACTACAGACCTTTCAACCTTTCACATCACAGTCCAAGTCACAGTCAAAATCAGCTTTACTGTTACTCCCAATTTAACACTATTATAATTACAAATGCTTTTCATACTAAAGGTATTTCTTGAAAAGAACAGCTACTGTAATTAATGCATGGGGAGTACCTTACTCACTTAATGAGACTCTAGATGAATTCCATTCCACCACAATCTTGTCTTTTAGCCTGCATTTGGGAAGGACTAACTGAAATCCAAGCAAACAGGACATGCTCAGCTAGGCAGGAGCATAATTCAGGCTAATGCCTGAACTGCTCACCCATATAAATTGTAAGCTACTGTAAATTAAAGAAAAAGTGGATGCTATAGATTTAAAAAAAGTATTCTTAAGACAACAAGTTAAAACACGAAAACAGATGCACAGGAAACAAACTACTTTTTTATTATTTCTTTCCTGCAAAAAGGGTCAGGCCAAGGACAAGAAAATTGTTCCATTCTCTGTCTTACCTGGACAAGCTCTCTGTATGCAGATTTCGCCAAGTTATAGGGCACCAGAAGATTCGATGCCAGAAAGTAGAGAACTTCCAAACCAGTGAAAATCATGGCAAACTTGTTGATGATGACAATGGTTTCCAATGGGACCAGGCAAAGTCGTGCCAGCAGAGGGAGCATGTGAGCGGAGAACAGCCAGATCTGTTTTGTTTTCATGACGCAGGAGCAGAGTGTACATACCACCAGCTGACCTGCAAACGCGACAGTCTTTTATAATCAAGCTGATTATCCCCTTCAGGAAAAATGTATTTAATTAGTTATCTTTCCATAACACAGTTATCAACATCCAGCATATTATGACAGCTCTAACTAGGACGTATCTGTTATGAAACCAGGCTCCTCTGTCTCTTTTGCTGGGTTGCAAAACTTAACCGTTTTCAAACTATGCAAAGCATATGCTTTCACTTTATAGATTAGTGAGATGTTAGCCCAAAACACACACAATCATATTCAGATTAATACAAAGTCCCAGGAATAAATCATACAGGGGATGACTGGACAAGTCATCTCTCTTCTTTCACAACATCCCCAGCTCAGCCTAAATCCCACCAATATCTTTGTGTACAGCAGCAGCTTTTCTGAAGCCCAGCTATATGACTACTTCATCCTGATCTATGCAAAAAAGTAATCAGAGGTCCCAAATGGCTTTTAGAGCAACAATATTTATACTGTCAAGAGGAATTACCGGCCAAGAACAACAACAGGAGACAGCCAGGTCAGCAGATGAGACTTCAATAATTTCACTATGCCCTGGGGCAGCTGCTCAAAATTATCACTGAAGCTTGCAAGTGACAGATAATTAACAACTAAATTCTCTTTAACAGTTGGTGGGGGCACAAGCACATCTTTCCCACACACCCAGAGATCTGGAGGGTGATATTTCTAGAGCAGACCACTCCAGTATAACTGCTCCCAACTGCTCCCACTGGAACTAGAACCCTTTATCTCAGAGGAAGCAGAACAGAGCCAAATTTACATTGTCTGGGTAAGAACAATTCTCACCCATCATTTTGAAGCAAGAAAAAAGCTTATTCCATTATTTAAAAGCAGAACCTTGTAAGCTGACATAGATGGTGAACATCTGGAAGCCACACTACATGGTACCAAACCCGAGTGTTTACGCACTGCTTTGGAGCCACTTCTACTAAGCTTTGCATTTCACAGCTCTGCTTGGAACCAGGAGTTAGCCTTAGCAAAGCACAGCATAACAAAAAGCAAGGCCATAACATCTCTAGGCCTGAGCTAACTCCACATGCTCAGATAAGCTCATTGACCATGTAAGCCAAGGGAAGCTGGGAGAGGAGAAATGGTAGTACCAGTCTTTCTCTTCCATCCTGCCCCACTTCCCCACCTAGGAAAGGACTTCTGCTTTCAAAATAACTGGGACAGAACTGAAAGTAATCTCTAAACTCTACTGCTTAAACACACAACGTTCTTCCTCCTTCACACTGTCCTCTTTCATCCTACTCTCAACTTTCTAGATGTATTTTTGAATTACCAGACCTCTTTTCAGAACAAGCACCCTTGCTTTCAGCAAAATACTTTATCAGCACTTTGAGTCACAAGCCCCTGAGAAATGTACTCTACTTTTACATTTTAGAAGTTCAACAGACTCCAGCTCCAAACCATTCTCTCTGCTCTGTTGTTCTCTGCCCACACACGGGTTGCTACAACCCTAGCTAAGATACCACCAGCACGTTGCTGTGCTGTAATATTCAGGGGCCTGGCACAGTTGGCTTGCGAGGACTTCTGTGACTCATGGCTTACTAAGGCAACCCAGCTTCACATACAAAGGGATACAAATACCAGCATCTGATATGTTCTTCAGGATTTAGTAAGTGTCCCGAAATAAAGTATTGCAACAACATCACGTTTAACAATCCAGTGCTCTTTGGGATAACTTTGGGGTTCTCCAGTCATGAAGTAGGACCTCTGATTCCAGTCTCAGCTCGTGAAACAGCAGCACCTGCTTTCCTCCAGGCATGATGTGCTGAGTACGCTGGTCACCCCTGCTAAGCGCTCTCCTCTCCTTCCCACCTCTTCAATCTAAACACTGATTAGAAGTGACTTGTCATGGGAAAGAGACCTGTACGCCACCAAACGAAACACATGGAGCACTTTCTCTTGAGGCCCTGATCTCCTTCCTGAAGTCTGCACCTTGTCAATTCTCAGCCCCTTTAGGAAGGGCCTGAAAAGATAATGGAGCTCTCAGTGTCAGGTACTTCCCATTTTTAACTGGGGTAGCAGCCCCTTCGCTCAGGACAGACAATCTCTCTGTGCCGTACATCATAGTTTATCTCCAAGTAGGGCTGTACACTGTGAGAGATCACATATACGGTTGCAGTTTCAGTCAGGAGAAATGAGTTTGTAACTCATACCAAATCACCAAAAAACTTTCATGCTCAAGCTATCTGCTAAGACTAGCAAACCCAACCGCACAGTTGCACTCTGTAAACTTAGATGCTCTGGACGGAAAACTGCCAGACCGAGCTAATGAATCCAACATCTGGAATCCTCCTGCAGGACACCAGGCTCCTCTGCTAGGGAATGAAGCAATAAGGAAGAAATCTATGGCCTGAAGTTCCTGCCCATTCTTTTTCCTTCCCAAAACCTCCACAAATACATTAAACAGTGCTGACAGACAGCCAAAGCCTCTCAGCTACTAAGCTAAAGGAAAGCGTGCAATAAGTAAGCCTATGTATTATAGTCGTTGTTCAAACCACTTTTAGTAGGGAACTCTTTACTTCATTTCCCATTTCAAAAAGCTGATGTTAACAAATTCTCTGGTTACCACATTAACTGCTTGACAAAAAGCAGGATGTCTCAAAGTTAATGTATGCTCCCACTACTGTGCACTAAGAACCAAGAACAAATCTTCAGGGTAGGACCACTTCCAAAACCATGCAGCTTGGTAACATTCGCAGCTGACGTTCTCAGAAGGTGGAACACTCATCCAAGAGGTAGACTACGAAGCCATGTATTTCTTCCATCCAGCACTTCAGAGCATATTAGTAACCCTAGTTAATAGTTATTGGACTGAATTAGATCTGTGGGAAGAACTGACTGAGAAAGCCCATTCAAAAAGGGCTAATGAATAACATCATTATCAAAGACTAAATTTGTGACCCAACTGGTGTACTGTACTTCAACCCCTTAATTCTGACCACTGCTTTTAGGTAACAGAGCTCTGCCAGTAGCATGATTATTTCCCCATGCACCTGCCTCTGTGCCTTTGTCAACAGTGCTACACCACAATGCTCTGGCAGAAGAGCATGTAAGAAAGAGATGGAGCAAAGCAGCTCTATATTCATTTTGCTAAAGATGACAGTTCAGTGCAGTACACTTCTGAGACACGGCAGACTGCACTGGATAAATTCCTCGTTATGTAACAAATTTGAGAAAGTATTTCATATTTATACAAAATCACTGTCAAGCTTCAAAGCCCACTTATATAGGACTTCCCCAAAGAAGACCACTTGCCATCAAGACTAGAATTACACTTTCAAGTTGGCTTTAAAAGAACAAGGAAAATTAATAATGAGGATATTAAGTATGTTAACATACACTTGCTAGTATAGTCAAACAGCTACTTCTGAAAAACAATTAAAATAAGCAGACATTTCAGTCTGCCACCCAGTACAACCCAAAACTGTATTGGACAAAAACAATATTGTCGTCTTCTAGCTTGCACATAATCCATATTAAAACCTGAATGATGCATCGTGGGATACTGACAGGCTCAGACTCTTGGTTTAGTTTCTGTAGAGATGTTACTGAATGGCATAATGCCTCCTGACCTCTGCCTGCCCGGTCCTGCCTGCTGCTTTGTGAAGCTCTCTGAGGGATTCTGCTTTATCATGGCAGCCTGCACTGTAGCTGAGATTTTCTTACTAGTTACAAACATTTTCTCATTGAAACATACTAAAGGCTTTAGCTGTACTTTGGTGTCATTTGACAAGTCCGCAAAATTTAGCATACCTAGAAATTCAGAAGAGAGAAGAAATGATCTCTAAAGATTTCCTTTCCTTGGAAAACACCACTCTTATTTCTATAAAAATATTAAAAGCAAAGACAAATCCCACATTTAAAAGTGAGGATGCTGGCACGCAGGAGATGTATATATTCTGGTAGACCTAACATACTGTAAAGAAATAAACCCATTTAAATCTCCTAGTATCAGCTGCAAGCAAACAGAAAGCAGCTGAGTTTTGCCAACAGTACATGGCTGACTAAATCTGTCAATAATTCGATGAAAACCATAGACCTTAGTGAAAGGAATTAGGGAAGATTTTTCTTCTGACTTTGTCTTTGGCTTAATTTTAAAATACACGTGGTGCATGTGTATTCCAATATTCTCTCAGCAGTGCATATGGTATGGTATAGCCTTAACACTGAATTTATTCTCTTCCAAAGTTCATTTGCAAGGGAAGAGTAAGGGAAGAGCGTAGAAAGCCCAATTCTTCAGGACTTCTTTGAGATATTTAGGTAAAGAAGTCATCTCTGCCATTAATAAAACAGTTTAAATGTAGTTTTGAGCTGTTACTCCTTAATGTTTTAATTACAAATATCCCCGGAACTTGATTAAAAAAATAAATAAAAAGTAGCCTGTAGGCTCATAACACATCCACAAATCTATTTCACCTGGTTTTTGTAAGAGCATAGTGCTTATCTATAAAGCCAATAAAGAATAAATGCCTGCACAACGCTTTCAAAGGCAAAAGCATTACAAACACGTTACTATTGAAACTTCTATGGTACTTTCAACCCAAGGAGTTTTCTAGACAGACAACGCAATCATTCCAAATCAGATTGCGAGTCTGAGAAGAACACGGAGGCAGACCACTGCATTTAGGAAGCACAACTCTAGAAACAGTAAACACAGAAGTACTAAACAATATTAATACTATTTTTTGAAAGTAAGTATACACTGTTAGGAAGTGTCCTGCCACTGCAAACTGAAGTGACTGATTACATGAAACCCTTGGATCTTTCTCCATTCCTCATGTTTTGATGCTATCGTAGGGGTGGACAGGGATACAGAGACAAAAACCTAAAAGCTTTCTTTTAAGAATACCTGCTGTGCTGCCTACTGTGGTAAACTAACTCCTATAAGAACTGCTAATTGTGAAGTTTTCACCCAAACTCCTGGGAATGAATTTAAAGTGCTTCCATAAGAACACATGCACCATCCATGTTTCCTACTTTATCGATTTACAACACACTTCTAATTTCAGATCCACAGTTAGGAAGGCCACAGCATAGACAATCATGAATTGCAACAAATCGCATCTTTACAACTGTGTAATGAATTGATTAGGAAACCCATATGAATCTGAAACATTTAAATCTAACGTTAAATTTTTAAAATCCCCAAACAGATCTAGAAAATACTTCAAAGCTGTAAGTAAGGGAGTATTGGTACATCAGTGGCATACACAGAGCCAAGCAGGACACATCCAGCTTTCCACACCTCTTGCATATTAATGAGGATCACAGCTACTAAAAGTGATAGACAAATTTGAAACCAAGAGGTAAAACGTGCATAGGTTTCAATGAAGAGAATTAGGCAGAGCTCTCTCCTGCACCACAAATATTTAAATCACTTACCTACTAAAGCAGTCATGAAACGATTCATTGAGAGAGGCTCCAAGTACATTGGCCCCTCATATCCTGATTCCAATTCACTTCTCACATAATCCCTAAAAAAAATAAAACCACAAAGCATTAAGATCCTTCTGATCAGACAAGAAGCAATTTACTCATTCCACACACATGTAACTTCAGTGTACATTACAGTCAATTAAGTAAATTACAAAAAGCAATATTAACACTACTGTTATGCCAGCTTCAGTGATCAAAGGATCTAACTGAAGCATGACTTTAGCGAGAGACGTATTATCTGTAATTAGACTCACTGTCACAGCTGTGAAAGTCCTTTGGGACACCCAAGCTGCTCTTCAGAGGGTGGCATGAAACTGCTTATTGACAAAGCCTCTTAAGCACCATTCCATTTTTAAGTTTCCTTATTAAGTGTTCTTCTCCCTAATCATAATTTCTTTTCCCACCAACTTCATGTGAAAAGGTCTTCCAATTTAACGATCACAGTGTTTTGCACCAAACACCTCTTTGCACTGAATTAAAAAATAGCTGTGAAGGCAAAGTGACTCATGGAAGAGTCAGGGACAGTCACTTCGTAATCCTTTTACACACCATGATGCAAAAATTTAGCTGTATCCTCGGGAACCCAGGGGGATACCCACAAACTGACAGACCACAATTGGCAGATAAAGTCTGAAAATCTGACAGGACATTTGTAACTTCTCTCAGAAAAGGTGGGCTAGGAAGGTAGGCTCAGGCAATCAAAGAAAAAAGTAAGAATCCTAAGAGAGCGGACATTTTTCCTGCCGTTGGTGATCATCCATCAGCTCTGCCTTCAGGTGGGCTAACCTATGTAACAGCAATGTAAGTCAAATACGAACTTCTCACAAAAAGCAAACATTTTGCACTTTCAGAGGATAATCCTGGAACAGCACAGCAGTAATTCTCCAGTGGCTCGTTAATCCCCTGCCATGAGACAGCAGGCGATGCACATGACCCTTTAGATCCAGATCTTCAGCCCCTTTTTCCTTCTGCCTTGCCCTCAGACCCTTTGATGCCCACTCCTTGCACAGCTGCTGCTGCACCCGCGTTACGACACTATCAACTCCGCTGGCGGCAGCACCACAGCCTGTGCTCCTCTCTCGCCAAGACTGTCCAGTCATCCACGTCTAGCTGCAGCACGTCCCAGGACTGCCAGACACAAACATTTGATCTGACCCTGCATGGAGCTAGCAGAGTCCATGTGCTTGAGGGGCACAGCACTTCATTTATTACGTATTTGTTTACATCAGTGAGGCAAGCCACGCTTGCTGGGAACAGATGCAGTCAAAGCAAAGCAAGCAAGACTGGAAGCCACAACCAATGTAAGAATTGCTCTTTATATTTCAGTGCAGAAGAAATATGCAATGCAGTGCTACTGGAAACATTCTCTTCTCCCCAGAAATGTGGAAAAACACTCTGGTTCTAGTATTATCCCACTACCCCAAGCTAAGGTATTCACATTTTCATGTGGAAAAAGTCTCTGGAATTCAAGACATAAATCTCAAAGTACTAAAACAAACACTTCAAAGCCTGTTCTTTATAGCTGACAACGCTGCCTACTCAGTGCAGCTTTTCAAGTGTCATAGTATATGCGAGGTATGTCGACATGGGCTCTTTAGATTTTAACCTACAATTAAAAACACACGAGGACGGAAAAGGCAGCTAAGATGACTGATTCTACATAGAACATTCCCCCTTGTTATCAAGCCATAGTTAAGCACAAGTGGTTTTTTTTCAACCCTCAAATGTCCACACAGATGTAATCTCTGGGACAAAGTTGGGTATTGTTGTTTACGGGAACCTGCAGAAAGCACTTTCTGACAGCATTTGCAAAGCAAACAGGATAATTCATCAGAGTTACAAAGGGAGAAACCACCACCACCACAGATTTCCTGAATCTGTGACATGCTGAAGATGACTTTTTGTGTTAGCAATATCATGCTCCATCCTCAAATCGAAGGTGAAAATGCTGTCTGTTTCTAAACTGCTAGAATGAAAGCACTGAAAACATCAAGCTTTTTCTACATCTGTCAGGAAACAGGTTACAAAATCATCTAGAATACCAACTGTAGCGAGAAAACCTTACGCAACCTAGCTAAGACATACCAACAAAGCTGCACATATAGTTGTTTCTTCTACAGCAGAAACAAGTCTGGAGATGACCAAAGTCCTTTCAAGCTACATTTCTTGCCCTTGTCTGATTCAGACATCTCCACAGAGGTCTATACCTGGTTTCATTCTTTAAGCAATTCTCTTTAATTGAGAGTTCCAAGCCTACCAGCTTACAGAAGCAATGTTTTAATGTGTCCTAAATTTCTTAAACAGCGTTTGTAGATGATGTCTAAATAAGAAAAGTAAAAGCAATGATTCTCTTATTAGGAGTAAAAACACAACGATCTTTTGGCAGAGACACCAACCGAAAGACGCCTGGAACAGCTGCAGTGCCATACAAGATGCTGAGAAGAGCAAGTGCCTGCACTCAATTTTGATCAATTAAAGCTGTATTAAGCTGCAGCTTCTACATTTGAGAATTGTTCACTTTACTGCAGCAACGTAAGAAAACAAGAACGCTAAAATCATTATTTACTAGTTAATGAAATGACTGAAACTACATTATTACTTTAGAAAATTAGGACATAAGAATAAAGCTCAGATCAGACTGCCTGCTGTTCGTCCTGGAGATGCACTCCCAGCCTCATTTAATCAAACTGCTGGACTGTTAACATAAAATCATAGACAGCCATGACTAACACTGCTCTAAAAAGGTAAAGAGAAACAGTGTTTCACACATGACCCTTTTTTGTTACTGAAAGCACAGAAAGGTCTTCTGTTAATAAAGATATGCTTTGTAATCAACAGACATAAGGAACCGCGGTTATCTGAGCTAATTGAGTCACATTGCTGACATTTACTTTGGCTGATTAATCTTCGCCTCTTAGGTTTTGAATCTCTGC
Organism: Chauna torquata; assembly: GCA_013399475.1. Lineage (NCBI taxonomy): Eukaryota > Metazoa > Chordata > Aves > Anseriformes > Anhimidae > Chauna > Chauna torquata. Next base: position 210,264 of record VXAL01013276.1, on the reverse strand, counting down.
AGATATCCTTAATACTAAAAACGTATTTTAAGATGATCCACAAGTAACGATTCGGTCTCTTGCTCCCTGCCTCTTCCTCCCTCTCCCCCTCCTACCCCCTCTCCTCAAATCTTCTCATTCTAAGCTCTGCCAGGTTCAACATCTGGAATGCAATCATAACAAAACAGCAAAACACAAAGTAATCGATGCATGTTCTTTTTTTTTTTTTAAATCATGAACAGTATGCTTAATTGCATCATTTCTTTTCTACATGGTAACTGCATCAGTTCCTTTTCCTCAGTGTTACTGCTGCAACTGGGGAGAAGAAATGTGATCCTTTTAAGCACAACATACATGCTGCTACATATAAGACAAAAAAAAACACACATTTTCTTTGTCAAGAGTGGCAGAATTTTATTTTTGAAAGCCAACTTCTTCTTCTATAAACAGATGGTGAATTACCTCTACCCAAACTGCCAGGCTAACACGTCACATATAAATGCAGTGCCGCCTTGGACTCTCCAAGTGTTCACGAACATTAGCTAATCAGTCCCTACACGTTAAGGTAATTCCCAGTTTTGCAGATGAGGAAGCAAACACTAAGAAGTTAAGTGATTGTCAAGGTCACACAGATCTGGAAGTCTGAAGTCAGAGCTTAACTATAAAATTCAGATTTTCTTATTCCTAGACTTGCAGCTGAACCACAAGCTATTTCTGGGGTGGAAAAACAGCACTGAAAGCTGCAGTCTTTCAACAGCTCAGAATTTCCAGGACACTGCAGAGTCACAAGTGCCAGCTGATTCTGGTCTCGTTCTATAATTTGCATTAACCAAACTGGCCTCAATATGGGATCTCTTCATGTGTTTTAAATAGCATCCCAATTGGCAGTGTGCGCAAGCAATGCACTGCAAGTTTTCAGCTCTAAGCAGATTTATTAGCAACAAAAATTCAGGAACAGCTTGCACACAATTACTGTACATCTTACTACAATCAGTCTGCTAAACAGAAAGGTCAGTTGGAATTGGATACCTTCGTCAATAACAGGTATAGCTCCAATAACACAGCATATCTGCATGTTACTTACACTTCACTATTTTCAGTATGAAAACTAACTGGATTCAAAAATTCTTTGAAAAGCTAATGCAAGTGTCACTCCCTGCGTCATACAAAGGCTGTTGTTGAGATCCCCTTGAACAGTGCTTCCTTCCAAACCAAGTCAGTCTTGCATCTAGGGAAGGGGTAAGCTCACTCAAGTGCTAGCAACTACATTTGCTTTGCAAAATAGCTAGGGAATACTGCTGGACTATTTGAATCTCAGACATCTTTTAATTAAATATTTTTGTGCCAGTTGATGCAAGATTTAATTAAAAGTCTTTATTAACACACTGCAGAAGCATCAAATACAGAAAGCTTAATAAGAATACACCAAACTGTTCAAGCAATAGCTATCCAACATGTTTCAATGAAGCCTGTAAGTCTCAAATCTCACAAAGCAATACCAGTTACATTAGTATTTATATATATATATAAAATGTGAGTAATGCTTTATGGAGAAAAACAAACAAAAAGGCTATTAAAATCAAATACAGTGCTAACCCTTAATGTATCAGCCAAAATCCATACCATCCATCTCCCTTTCTTTTGAAACATTTAAAGATCCAAAATGGCTTAAGGATCTCTAGTTCTAAATGTTCTGGACCAAAGCCCTGTATCTGATGGGTATCTGTTATCAGCTTTATTTTTATTTCAGCACAAGCTCTTAAATAATGTTTAGGCTGCTTCTTCTAACAGGTAAGCCTTTAACTCTACGAGAAACACCCATGAACTACATCTATAATAACTCAGGACTTCCCATGAGGACAATAAAAAAACCCTCTTTCTTCCTACCCAGTAAATAAGAGGCCATAATTCCTCTCCTGCACCCTCATCCATTCAGGAAATCATTAACTGAAATTCTGACAGCCACAACAGTGACATGTCAAGTCACCAAAAAACCTTCATTAACACTCCCCTGAGCTGCAATGTACTGAGTAAGAGATATTCCAGCAAAAGCTTTGGAACAATTTTGATGCAGAAATAACAAACCTATTACTTCACTTAAATCAATCAAAAGCACATTTAAAAATGTTTCCCATCAGCAGGCACCAAAATAAATCAGGCTCAAGTCCACATTTGCAAAACTTCCCATGTAAAAGCATTAATGTGAGGGCACTCTCTTTGGTTCCAATTAAACATCTTGTCAGTATGAAAGTTTACATTGGCTTTCAACAGATTTAGCTGAAGCCAAAAAAATGATTTTGTCTTGCCTTTCTCAGAGTTGTCCAGCCTCTTGCTTTATGTTTTAAATCCAAACACCTTCCTGTTTTGACTGTAAAATATATTACACAAAGATGAATTTAAGAATAAATTCCACCATTAATTTCACCATCTTCTATATCACTATTTTCTCCCTCCTCCAAGGTGCCAGGAAATTGAAGGTAACATCCTGTCTGCTTTGTAAAATGCTCCAGTGTTGAAAGCATGTCAGCTGAGCCATTGAGTAACTCAGATTACTACATCAGAGGCCATATTTAATCCCATAGTGTTTTCTCTCCTCAGATTAACGGACATTACACTCCACAGAAAAGCAGCTCAAAACTCCTTCTAAGTCAACAAAAATACACCAGAACTCCTTGACGGCATATTTAATTCCGTGAACTTTCACAATTCACAGTATTTTCACAATAAACAGCATGATATATTTAGATGTCTGGCATAGAAAAAAAAAGCCTCCACAAAACCAGACCTACCCCATTTGCAGAAGATATGAACAAAGTATCAGCCATATTTTCAGTTCCCAAAGGAAGCTAACGAAATTAACCCATTTACTCCTACCTGGAAATTTGGTGCCCAGCATACAGCAGCAATGCGGTCAGAAAGTACAGGTACAGCTGAACAAGGTGTTGCCTTGGTAAAGTTAGGAGCACAACACTTAAGATGTAACCTGTAACAGAAAGTAGAGGTTGAAATTTCAAAAAATACTATCTAACCCCAAATCTTTTAAAATACGAAGTAGCACTCAAATTATTCAGACCTCTTTAATTGCCACTGTTTTCATTTGGTTTTAAAACTCATACCTATATTTTCCTCTCATCAAAACACAAAGCACACAAGAAAATCTTTTTTTTTTTCCTTTGCCATCAACAGAAATAGGTCTACCAGGTTCTGTAAAATTACATCTAGGTATTAAGCGGTGGCCTTGATGGACTTGACAAGACTATTATCATTACCTATGTAGCAAAGTGAAAAGACCTAGGTGTCCCTCTTCCAAGTGAAAATAAATTTCAGTGTAACAGGGAAAAAAAAAGCCGATATATCCATCCAACAAACTGAGTCATGTGATGTAAAAAAAAATCCTTTTCTTTAAGCAAAGGACACACAGAACACTTATCCATGCTGGTTATCATTACATGTTTTAATTCTTCCACTGTATCTTCATGGTTTTAAAACACTTTGCATGCCCATAATTTGAGATAGACAGACACAGGTTCTTCTCCATACGAGTAACATTAAAGCACATTTAAGCCATCAGGGCTCTGAATCAAGCCACCTTCACATAGCCTAGGGCTTGCGGGCACTGACACCAACAATTCCTTCACTACCTGTTAGCATTTGTTAAGATTATGAAAAAAGACCCAGTGCAGATACAGCTTTAGTCTTCAAAAACACAGCCTGGCTGCTCAGCAGCTTTTACAACAAACAGAACACTGATCCCTTTTTTCCTACATGCTCTCATTAGGATACTTCATTAATGCAATGCTTTGAAGTCCACTTCACAACCGGGCAGTACATGCCCATCCTCTTCTCTTTCTTTCCCAGACTCAGCAGGTCAGAGACCCATCGCGTGGTGCCCTTACTGATCTATTTCTGAGCTCTCCATCACAGCGCAGTGCACTCATGCCTTTCTGAAGGTCAGCTGAAGTGCCTGGCATTGAAGTCCACTTAGGGAAAAAAAAAAAAACCAGCGATGGCTAACAAGTTCTCTGCAGCTAAGAACAAAACACCAAAGAACTTCTTACCCTGTCACTTGAAGCTGCACTACTCACACTACACGAAGTACCATCCATCTGTTCAGCAGCTCTTGGTACAGCCTATTTAACCAAGTTAAATTATACTGTGAACTTTTCAAAAGTAGTTAAGAAAATAATGCAACTCTGGATTAAGCACTCAAATACGGGACAACCAGCTACTACAAAACAACTTGGGAACACAGTATATTCCCATATTTGATAAAGACACAATTTCAAAGTCAGATAGTATTTATGTACAAGTATTTCAAGGATACTTAATATTTCCCACCTTCAATAAGCAGTGCCTAAAATTCTGTGCACAGTTAGGTCTTCAAGAAGGTAACTTGCAACATGCTCCTAGAAAAGGCATCAGACCCACAGGATGCCAAGCAAAGATCAGTTCAGATATGACAGGTAATGATATACATGAGTGATAACAGGCAAAGACTATTTACTTTCCCTCATTTCAAAAGCTGAAATAACCAATAGTTTCTTTGATTAAAATGAAATATCACAGAAGCTACCACCACTAGTTTCTGCACAGTAACTAAACCATTTTCATTTTAAGCTTTTTAAAGGGGCCTGAAACCTAGCACTACTAGTTTCCTTCTAACAACAGTTTTACACAGAAAAACTTGTTTCTAGCTAATTGAACACAGCTGATGTTCACATCTTAAGATTTCTTAGCAAACAGCTGTAGGCTGTAGAATTTCTCTGTTCACCACTTTCCTACTACCAAATATACAAACGACAAGAGCAGGAACCCCCCAGCAGAATCTCCGTGAAGACATTTAACTAGTCTGCACCACACCACAGCTCCACCAGCTCTCAAAACATCCGCAGACATTTTTAGTATCTAGTCTCTGCTGTATTCACCACCTCCCCTTGATTGCTTATGCAGGGACAATTCTCTCTATGGCACAGCCATGCACCATTCCAGCCCTTGAGTCAAACCTCTCTAAACTTTTCTTTCTCACTGTAGCCCATGATCCATCTTCAGGTGGAGGTGAACTAAACGGAGTTTATTATGCAGTCCTTTATTCTTCTTTCACCCTATAAATAGTCCAAGAACACCTGTTTACTGTATCTGCATTTAAGCTCTGCCATCGTCTTTACCTTATTCTATCATGACTGCTCCTAGGCCACATGATGATGTACTTGAACAGCGCTAGGATAATTTATGTAAAAGGAAGACATCTTAGAGGGCAGTAACCGCACTGCAACGCAGCCATGTTACACAGGAGTATTTTAAAAGTGACTGAAGTTCATTCTTCTCTATGTGATCGCTAACTAAAATACAGGAGAATACACTGCAGGAGTGAAAAAATGTGTAAACATAAATCAGAAGAAATGAAGACTACTGTCACATCCGTGCCTTTTAAACAGACGGCCTCCAAACAGCACAGAGAAGCAACAAAAGACAGCCAAGGTTACTGCAGAAGCTTTAAAGATGAATGCCACCTCTCATGAGTTTGGGCCAGAATTTAAATGTTTACTTTGAAACAGCCTTTGTTTGCTGTAAACCCTTTTGAAGAAGGGGAGAGTGAGAGACATTTACAGTAGTTCCCTTTCACTCTTTATTTACAGTTCCCTCTTATGACTTGCTAAGAGATTTTGACACTCTTGATACTGCAATATTTGCATTTCTGCTGCAGAGGCCCTATTCCCACAGTGGCACCAACCTCATTTTTATCTACAATGCTTCTGCCAAAAGAAGAAATCAAATAATTCATTACCAAACTGGCTCATTGCAGAAGAAAAGGAAGACAAGCTCAAATTCAGACATACCAGCAGTGATATTCTATTCCTTTTCTTTTCACTTCGACAAATGATGTAATTAGTACATGGCATAAATTAGATTCTACTTCAAAACAAAGGACCAGGAAATTAAATTTCTCACAGCAGCTTTCTCATCTAAATCATTACATTCTGTCTTCATTTGCACCTTCTCTGTCAGAAGCAAGCGTGGTACTGAAAACATACATCCCTTTTGGAGAGATCCTCCATGCACAAGGATTTACAGTTTGAGAAACAGTCATCTTAGTGGGTAATCTTTAGACATGGGTTAACAGTAACTAATTCTGCCAGCCTTACAAATGCACTGATCCACCGCTCAGCACCTATTCAGGAGCACGAGGAAGCAGAGCGCTTCTACTGCCTTTTCTGCAAGACAGGACTGATTTAGGCCCCCCTGGAGAAAAAGAAAAACTGGAGGGGGGAAAAAATCAGCAGAAAAGCTAAGTTAAACGTTGCTGGATGAGAACGTGCACAACCACTGGCTCATGACCTCACTTACAACTTGTTGATTCAGCTGGATGAAAACCTCTCACTGTGCAACACTCATTGCTACAGCAAGCAGCAGCTCACACTCGCAGACTGCCTTTCAGCAGCCTCTCTATTCACCTACCACCAAGGTGTTTCCCAGTTTCCCTCACCCCGTGTCACCTCTTTGCCCACTCAGGTGCCTGCGTTTTATGGGCATGCAGCATACAGAGGAGGCTTCTAGAGCATGATCAAAGTCGCAACTCCTCCTCTTTATGAACCATTTTAGTGCTCATTTGCATGATTACAGATCCCTTGTGTCTGCTTCACACTATTTTCAAACTTTCCTACAGGTTTAGTCAAAAAATGAGAACTCTGCACATGAAAGCCAATTCAAGAGTTCATAACATTTCTTAATAAAACCAAACCATCTCTTGGATACTGCTTCTGCAGAGGCTTGCCAAGGAAATGCTGCTCCCAGAAGAAAAGTAGCTCCTTATGCTAGATACTACAAAGTGAGGAACTCAGATCTGTGAGTACCAGAAAGCAATAGCACAATTGCTTGGATTGTACCAGAAAATTAATTTGGGAGGGCCTATCTTCCTCCTCAACCATACCCTCTGAAGATAAAGGGCGCACCGTACAAAGTCCTGTAAAGCAACCTGCTGTGAAGCAGCAGCTTGTGAGCCACAGAATACCATCAAGACTCGTATCTGTCGTGACGCCATGCAGGACCAGTGCACCGCGTCAGTTACTTCATTTCAGCCTAACCCTTGACTGTCCTCATTTCAGTTTATTCAGAAGATTACCTGCCCACAACATACAAGTACCAGTAACACAAGACAAACTTCTGAAAGACTGTATTTGATACAACAGAAGCAGTACAACAATAACTTACGCCTTTATTTTCAGTGAGGCTAATTCTTAGGATAACCAGCCACCAGAACAACTTACATAGATGTTTCAGGTACAGACAATTTACTAAATCTCTATTTCAAAAGTGGATGGTTTTCAAAAGATGCACTTTAGAGCTCATGGCAGGTAAAGGCATGCTGCAGAAGCTACCAAGCAAGATTCCGTGGTCTCTTTGATGCAGGCTGGCTCAAGTCCAGCAGGAACCACAACAGCCACTTATTTTTAAGTGACGTTAACAGGCAAGAAGCAAAGCTCTTGTACATCCTCAACTTGTATTACGAATTCTTTGAAGAATAATCCAGCCAAATGGGGTCTTCTGAATTGTCTGGGACAGCTATGCTGCCCTTCTGAGACCAAGGCTAGCTCTTCATCTGCTGTTAAAAAAATATACTGTCATATAGAACCTCTGCCACCACACACAATGACCTCTCCTGCATCAGAGGTGGCTCCAACACAAAGCTCATGCCAAATTCACTCCGCTGAAATCAGCCTAGATGCCAAGCCATTCAGAGAGCACTTAATGCCTAAACCTGCACCAGTTTCAAGCAATGACTGGGGCACCAGTGCTAGCACCACAAGGGGTAGCTTTTATCTTGCCTCATCAGTGCTAGCTGAATAGCTGTTCAAGGCAGCAGAAGCATGGCGGGCTTTAAGATGTGCTGCATTTTTGAGGAGCAATTTATTGCATTTTTGCATGGCAAGCCACGGCACTGCTCTTCCTCACCCTCCTACTCAGCCAGAGCTGCCCAAACAAATGTTACACACTCCAAGAAGTTTTGTACTTTGAGTTAACATGATAAATATTTTGCCTTTCGGAAAATATGTTGAAAAATTAGTTCTAAACTGAGAAAACACATCTAAATCTACTTGCACACACGGAAATTAGTATTTACCCAGTCCTGGCACCGTGCAACTATAAACAGAGATCTGAAATTGTTACCAACATCTGCATATCTCAGTGAAAATAATTCCAACAAAACAATTTACTCATTACTGAGGTACTGTCATCAGTTTCAACAGATGTTTCTTGAATTATTAAATGTGTAACAAATTGGGCATTCTGAGTATAAATAATCCAAGAACTGGGTTCCTTACAGAAATTCACAGTATTGTTTGAACAAACACAATGGACTTTAGGTTCTAGTTCTGCTGTATGATTCAGGGGCTGTTTCTATAATATAGCATACATAATGATCAGAGTTCTGGCACTAATTATAACCAAGGAGAACCTGAAGAGTACTGCAAAAAAAAAACAGAACTGGAAGTGGGACCATAAGAATATAAAGACATCATACTCCAAATTAGGAACACAAATTGCCAAGTTGTCATTAGACTGTTACTCACGGAGATACAATAGTCAACTGAGCCTCATTTTAAGAACCTCCTTTCAAGCAAGTTATTGACTTTTTTTTTTAATAAATAAAAAGCGATGGAAGTTGCCAAAAAGAGTTACCAGCTTTATACAGAAAAGTCTCTTGAAAGTATCTGTATACGGAGAAAGCTGCTCAGTAAAAGCCTAGGCACTATGGCAGCAGTATGAGAATCAGCAGTCTCCAGTGGTGGAAAGAGAAAAAACAGTGCGTTATATTTTGACCACAGCATATCCTCTACTCTCTTCTGTGTCTACCAACTGCAGCATACACCACCTTTAATCCAAGAAGAGGATAAAAACAGAAATAGATAAATAAATAATTCTTGCCAAGAAATAAAGACCAAGTCCACGTTATCAAATTGCATTTAGTTAAAAATAGCTCCAGTTTAAAATAGTAACACTCAGAAAATAGTTCTACTATCCAAGTAAGTAGTACCTATCTAAGTAAGTGGTGCTGGAAGGAGGGTAAGAGAAGGCAGGACAGCAAACCCAGACATGCTGAATCTGAGCAGCACCTTGTCCTTGTATTTGCACATTTAGTCATGCATCCTCGTCTCATGATTTTGGGAAATTTGTTTCTGGAATGAATCAACTGCTTACTTCTTCTCACACTGAAGCTTCACATGGCACTTTTTGTGTTGCTATCAGACTGCTGAATCTTTCCTCTTAAGAGAAAAGAGGCCACAAAAAAAGCCATGCAAATAAAAGATCTTCTAATTAATGCACAAAAGCTCAAATAAAGTGGGCAGACCAAAGCAGAAAGCAACTGACTACCATCGGATGGCATTATGTTCAGATTTCTCCTTCCTCAAGCCCCTTTTCTAAAGGCATCATTTATAACAAGTAGTTCACACCTAGCCAGTGATGTGACCACACGGTTAAGGTATTAACCATACAGTTCAAGAAACTGCAGTTACAAACAGGGTTGTGAAAGATGACGCATGTTCCGCTTATTCCAAGTATTTAAACAGTTTCTGTAGTTTCTTTCCCAGAATTTATTTTGTTATGACAAAGAATATAGTTTAAGATAGAAATCTGCTTTTATTTTTATTCTTAGGTAAGAAAACTATGTATTTAGTGCACTTCCACGCCTTTAGCGTGACAGTGACAAAAGTTCCAAGTCTGACAATGATTACAGGTGAAGCACGTGACTCTTCCCTTCCCATTTAGCTCAGAGTACTTACGAATTAGAACAAATAGCATTACTTTGCCCTTCACAGGAGGAAATTACGTCATTTCAACTGTTTCCACCTTCTTCATCAAAAGAATAAAAAGAGAAGTGACTGTCCCCACAGAGCTACTCTAGAGTGTAGAAGAAAGCACTGAAGTCTGACCGCTGCAGTGTGCTAGCCTACACCACACTGAAGTTTGAGGCAGGAAGCCATTTTAGCTAAAGCTCATCCTGAAGAAGAGGCTACTTTTAACTTACATAAAAAGATTTTAATGAAATGCTAATGAAACCACATTGTACCTTTTACAGTTGTGGACAAAAAAGTTGGTTCATTTTCTAAGCTTCTCCCCCCGCCCCGTATCTTTCCGCCTGATAGCAGACAGCATATCCACCCCCAGAATTACCTGCATGCAAATTCATCACACGCTACGCGTGTTGAAGACTACTGTACGCCTTTCAGCGGCATTTTACACCTGATGGAACAGTAACCACAGTGCCATTTGACAGAACATTTATAAACAATTTGCAGTTTTCCTATGCTAAATTAACCTGTTTACATTCAACAATGCTAACCAGAAATTAATCTCTGCCATTTGCATTGCTTTACACATTTATAGTTAAATTTCATGCACTTGAACTTTCAGTAGAGTGGTCATCAGGACTGAGTATTTTTCCTTACACTAAAGCAGATAAGGGCTGTTGCATGAAAAGATATGACAAGGAAAAGCCGTATCAAAGAACAAATTGCATCCTAGAGGCTTTTATTACGTTCTCAATACTGCTAACTGGAACGCAAATCACACCATAACATGCATCACCTCACCTGACCAAATACAATTGGCTCTTCAAACTTTGAGTCAAATGGATGGAAGAAAAAGAACGCCTTTAAACAGAAGAGATATTCTTGGTAACCTCCAGCTGGATCCTTAGTTCTGGGAAAAGGTTCACTATATCACGATTGGTAGATTTTATTGACTTTTTTTTTTTTACAGCTCCCTAAACAAATCGTTCCTTAAAGCATCTACCTAAGATAGATGCACCTGATCTCCTAAGGTATTAAAGGCACTTCTATGATACAGTATCTCTCTCTTAAGAAATTCAGTGACTGATTGAAATTGCAAAGCTGCCACAGCATTTCCTCATACTGTGTTTGCTTACTGCAAATATGAAGAGAATGATTTTTTTGAAGAATAGATCAGCATGCTAAAAGATATCCACAGTAAACTGTTGTTCGAATTACATACTAGCAGTTAATTTCCCCCAACATATCTTCAAAGAAGCTTCATTTCCCAAACTGGTGGACAAGTACTTTGTTTCCCTTACAAATCCAATTTATATGTTCTGATACACTTCTAATTAAGGTTATACTGTAAACTGATGCAATTAAGTCTACAGAGAACCTTGTGTAGGCATGTAAGTTGATTTAGCCCAGCCTCACACTGACATAGCTTTAAAAAAAAAAAAACAACCAAGGAATAAATGCAAATCAACTTTATTTAAAGAGTACTAGCAAAGTTTTGTCATTGGAAATGGTCTGAAAATCTTTTAAAACAAGCAACTTGTTTGATGACTTAGAAGCCGTTCTTGATCTCAGCAACTACCAGTTGAAACAGTAGAAGTACAGACACTCGATACTGTAAAAGCAAAAACTAAAAGTACGGCTGAGTGATTAGCTCCAGCACAAAGGCAACACTTACATGAGGAGCATAAAATCAGAATCCACTGGTTCAGTACTAAAACAGCATCCAGGTGAGAAATACTTCAGGGTAATAATAACAAGCATTACAGAGATGATAGATATTGTTGTATCTCAACAGATTTAAGCGAGAACAAGGTTATCAAATGACTATAAAAAGAGCTGTGTCATATCTAGAAGTTACCTACTGACACCTTCATATCCTACTGCACAACTGTCAGTTTTGAATTATAGAAATTGATCTGACAAACCAATTCCTAAAAAGATAGTTGTGTGTGTACAAGTTGCAGGCACGGAACAAGCAAAGCAATAGAAGGCCAGGTATAGTTACACGCCTCCACGGTCCTGGGTCACGTTCACCAGCAACAAGCAAGTACTGTCTTCCAAAAACAGTATGAAAACCCCACAAAGCAGTAACGACAGCTTTTTGCACTAGAAGTAGATACATTGCTATCCCTAGCAAAGTAGAATGGAGCCATAACAAAGAAAGTCACGTGTTTTTAATGACAGTAAATAACTTCCAAGGAACAGACGTTTAATAGATTAAAAACAAAAAGTCACATGCCAACACTCCTGCAGTCAGGATTAAAACCCTGGACACACCACTTCAAAAAACCACAGCCCTCTAACAACTTAACTAAAGGGTGTTTCCTTTAGCTGACTGAAGTGCATCTTTATCCTTCAAGCCATCTACAAGGAAGAAACACTGCAGACTGGGATAATTGTATGCTAGCCATTTCTCTCAAAGCTAGGCAGTACTCATGCAGATCCTCATTGACTATCAACCTCAAAAGTCTGGATCCAACCCTTAATTAACCCCATGTGCACTCACTAGATGAATCACATACCCACCTGGAGAGCAGGTCCCAGAACAGCAATCCTTTCATCTCCTAACAACAGACTTCTAGCATTTCAGAGCTAGACTCGCAGGCCAAGGTTGAAACCTCAGCCCCCTGAACCATGTTAGGAATTTTGTCCATTTATCTGCAACACAAGGACTTGTTACATGCTCTAATCGACTCAGAGCATACATACAGTTTATAAGGTTGTAAACTGAAGAGCCATGTCCGCTCAGCAGTGAAAGCCAACTTTCTGGTGCTGTGGTCACAGTCCAGAGTAGGCCACCTTTTCCCTAGTCTTTTCTTCAATGCCAATATTATAAGCTACGATACTATTCTCTGCACAGCATTTCACAGCAGCTTTCTTACTAGTCATACGCAGCCAATGTCATTGTGCTATTTTTTCAGGGCATCAGTATTGTTTCCAGACACTAATTTTACTCTATTTACATATCCAGGCTAAATAACAAAGGTCAAGACTCTGGACAAGATTTCTTTACTGCTAACATAAACAGCCTGTAATTATATTAAACTGTAATTATATTAATTACAGTTCTGCTAATTATATTTATTACCATGCTATTAATAATTTCTTAAAATTCTTGTAGCAAGCAAAATGGTATTTACTACTGTAGTGTTTTCTCTTGAATACATGTACACTTACCCACATAATGCATATTAAGGGCCAAGTACTTGTACTGGAAGAGAGGGTTGTTGTGCAGGCTACTTCTTTGGATCTGCTGGAAGAATGAGCTGACATCCCATCTGTACAAGACATCCAACAGCATGATGCTTGGGACCCTTAGGGCCACATTTAATATTGCCTCCAACTTCTCCTTCGCAGCCATTCTCTTCCCTTTATGTGAATCAGCAGCAGACTGTAAATAGCACAGGACAGAAAAGTAATCAGATCAATCTCACTGTACAAACAGCTATTAGGCTTTGTGATCATATGAATGGGGCTTCCTGCGTGGCCACAAATGACTGAATGAATCAACTGAGTTAAATTCAAACCCAGATAGGACAGCTTCTACTTTTGCTATGTGAAGATCAATTTGCTAGCAATTTTTCATGGTGATACTGTAAAATGGGGGCTGTGGGGGTTGGTTAATGACAGTAAAAATGTTCAAAGGGTGTGCACCAAATAAACCTTTTTCTTATTTGCACTAATTCAGCAATCAAGTCCCCAGCCAAAGGACCCCAACGTACAAGGTACTACATAAACATGACATGATAAGCTTTAAAAACCAAACACCAACAAAATTCACAGACTACCTCCAATGAGCTATTCTATTTCTATACACTATTTCTGTAACTCTCAAATGAAATAACAACCAACTAAAACAGTTTTTAAAACATTTTAGATTATTTCAGTGTGCAGTGAGGAAATGAATTTTCCAATATCTAAACTTAAAAAAAATCATTTATGACATTCATTAACCTCTATGATTTTATACATTTATGGAATTTGAGGGCTGGTGATTTTGAAGATTAAGACCAGTGACGCAACTCTTCTGCTCATTTTAATGTAATTCACTACAAGGAATCATACAGACAAAAGACTATATCCTCTCTCCAGAGTACTAGAAGGTAATTTAATTTTGGAGCTTGAGATCAGAGAATATGGATGATGCAAGACAATGAAGGGTGCTTTTTTTTTTTCTCTTTCAAAACTGTAAAAAAAAAAAAAAAAAAGAGAGAGAAAGAAAATGCTGGTCCACAACAACGTTTCAAAAGATATCAAGTCATCAACAGAACCATTCTAAAGAGCAAAAGGATCAGTTTCCACATCCTGTCAGAGCACTGCCTTCAGCTGAGACCGACAGTTGATCCTAAATGAAATGTGCTGTTCTAACCACGCAGCCACCCGCCCACCGGAGGCACAGCATGCGCCCCAGGCTGTATTTGTAAGCCACCAGCTACACACAGTACCAGAAGTGTTCAAGGCCAAGGTGGGGATGAGCCCAGCGAGTGTTTATACACAAGCAGCCATTTAAGCAAATGGAAACAATCACCCGCAGCACCGTCAGTCTGCAGCTGAGCTCAGGTTTAATCGGAATCAGGAACCTTTTCTTAATACGGGACAATTTAAAAAAATCTACACTTGGAACTGCACTTTTCAAAGTAAGTTTTACAGGATGTTATTCAAATGGTCATTGTGCGAGTTTTAAAAATACAACAACAAAGCACAGCACGAAAGGAAGTCATGCTCATATACAGAAACCAAAAAATGCTTCCTACCCGTATGGGGACGCACGCACTCACACAATCACCACGTGAAGCTTTACTTGTGCTGCCATGGACAAGGTGCTACCAGAAACACACACACCTAAAGCCACACCAACACTCATTAAGGCACGATGCCAAAATTAATTCAGCATAAAAAGCCAGGACAGACCGATACCGAGATTTGTCTCGGTGAACCACCGGTCGCAGGGCTGCTGCTCGCTGTCATCCAGCGTTGCCAAGCCATGCCATCGCGGCACCTCCTCCGGAGCTCCTGCAGCAGCCCTGCAGACCCCGGGCAGCACAGCACACGGCGTACACCAGCCCACCACCGCCTCCCGGGCGATTAAAAGGTCGGCCGCAATTCCGGCAGGCATTTAAAACGAACGACCAAAACCACTGCCCCAACAGCTTAGAGAATGCCGGTGTTCAGCATTTAGCGCGAGCGGAAGATGAGTTTACACGCACGGCACCGAACAAGCGCGAAGTGGGACCCGCGCAGGCCGCGCGCCAAGCGTTTCGGCAGGCCGCGCGCTGAAACCCAGGCCCACGCTCAGAACAGCCGATCGGCACACTGCTTAAAGACAATTCACATTTAGAGTGTCCTGTATCGGTTTTTTTTCCCCCAAAACTGCTTGGGTTTGCCACATATGTAAAATTAATTACAATTAATTAAACCAAGCTGCCTCCTGCTTTTCGCTAGGTTACTTTTCCAAGTAGATCAGGGCTATGGAGTGGGCAGGCGCTGACTTACAGGTTTTCACTCTGTCATAAAAACACCCACGTAAAGTGCCAGCAAGCACCTGACTTCAAATTACGCTCCCGTAACTGTCAAGCCTTTTCCAGACCACAGCAACAACCAAGCATGCGGGACAAGAAGGAAGTTTCCACTTAAAAAAAGAGATCCAAATGCAGACAAATTATTCCAAATTCCGTGGACTTCTCCAAATACTGGAAGTTAATTGAGGTTCTGCACATCCAAATTAAGCTGAAAAATTCTGCCTTCCAAATTCATACACGCATGCTTGAGAATGTCAGAAAACTGGAAAGTGGAGCATTTATATTACCTAAGAAAGCAAACAATTCCAATCTTGTTAAAACAAAGGCAAAACGAACTTTGAAAACCACATTCTGTTGCAATCGATAGGCTATGTATTATGAGAAGCAGCCACCGAAATGCTGCGGCATACCCTGTCACTGCCTGGCAACGCATCCAATACGAATAAGAAACTCTTTAAAATTAACTCCACTAGAAATGTGGATGTGTTAAATAAAGCCTCAGCTGTAATTGCTGCCAAGTTCTAACAGAACATAATACAGGCAAGCAAAGTCCATTGCTCTAAGCTCATTATACTGTAAAAAGCTCTCACAATACATTATTTTGATTGGTGTAAAAACAAAAACATTAAACCTCTAAAACCTTTAGATAAATGACAATGACAAGAGTTGCTGGATGCTCAGACATTAGAAAAACATAGGCCACATTTGAACATAGCCAAAAAATAGACTCAAGAATAGCACTGGGAAGGCACTGGTTTGTGCCTCAGAATTTTTTCCCCATGATTTCAAACATCTTCCTGTTCCAAATCAGGACAAGAACGGTCTTGGGAAGAAATTCAGACTTCACCTCCTAAGTGAGCGCAAGCACAGCTGCACTATTTGACCACAAACAGCACTAAAAAATTTCCCATCGTAACTGATTAATGTTCATGGAAACACTCCTGTTTTCTATCAACGCAGTACTGCTCAAAAATCCCTCCCTCACCTAGCATAAACATTTTGTCAAAAACGTATTTCTGGCTAGCTTTAAAGACAGTAGAATTAGCAAAACCTGATTTAAAAAAAAAAAAGCTATCACAAGCTGGTCCCTGCTGATTCCATTAGCAAAACAGATTAGCAGCAAGCTTAAAAACCCCTCAAAGACAACATTTTCCCTTTAATAGAAGTTCCTTTCTGAGGCTTTGCCATCACATAAAATCACTTCAGCTGAAGCTGTGATTTATGCCATTTAAGTCAATGTAACTGTTTCCAATGCATCAATTAAATATAAACGTATCGCATCACAGGCAGCAAATACTCACTGATAAAGTACAAGAGGACACACAAAATCTGCATCCATTTATCCAAGCAGGTGCAAAGTTACATTAAAAGAGTAGAGTTTCTACCCTTTAGAAAAGCATTACACAAAGTTACTTAATTCTTACCGAAATATGTTGGAATACTTGCAAATAAGAGTTGTTCTAATATTACCGCCACCAAAAATCATCATAGAAAGATACACTAACTCCAGCTGGGATCAGAACTTCAAAACTAGACTTGATCCTGCAATGTTCAGTCTAACATCTGCAAACAAACAAACAAGGTGCTCATTCTGTTCTCCTACAGGATTAAGACCTAAAACTTAGAAAGACTGACCAAAAAAAAACCAAAAGAAATAATTTCAGCTTCTGCTCTCCACATCCATGAAACTAGCGATTTTGTGTAAGTCCATTAACAAGCAGACTTTGATCTGTAGTTTCCACTTTAAATACAGAAATTAAAGATATCACCAAGAAAAGCTGTGATTTTCCTAAAGGGTACACATGGCTAGACAGATCTCGAAGAGGGGAAAAAACTTGACTTGGAACTATAGAAAGGTTCAATGTCACAGTTCAAAAAACTAAAATTAGACCCATCAGCTGTGTTACATTCATGCATTTCTCAGAACCCTTCTTTCCAAGCGCCTGTCCTGTTCTTGGGGTAGGGGGGAGGAAATCTGAAGTACAGAAGAATCCCATTCTTCAGAGACTTATGTCTTTATATCATCGGTCTTGGAGACAGAAAACAGAGAAGAAACAGGACAAAAGGTTTATCAGATATACACTTAGAAAAGAATTTCCCTGTGTGAGTCTGTAGAAAAAAACCCTAGAACTCCGGACAGTATGTGAGTCACCGATCCATCAGAACAGCTCCTTCCCATGCAGTCAGCAGCAAAGAAAGCAAAAGGATGCCTTGCTCCTGTACAATTTAAATGAGGCCAAGTTCTGTGTTGGCTAACAAGGCCAGCACTCAAAAATTTCTGCTGAGAAGGCCAGATACCATGAGCATACCAAGTGCACTAATAAAGCTGTGAAGCACTGCAGCCGCGTACTGTAACGCTGTCGTTAAGGTCCGGTCAGCATCTCAACAGCTGACCAATAACTCAGTTTTCGTAGCTCACTAGTTTAGTAATTTCAGGTAATAACCATTTAGTATTTAGCACTCAATGTAATGCTCTAGAGAGTGTCAGCTAGCAAATAGTACTCAATCTCGGTATGTAAGAAGTTATGAAGAACAAACAGTATTTTTCCTTCCCCCCCATCTGGTTTAACAATACGCACTGCTGTAGAGCCAGTGAGGGGGTGTGACTGAATGGTTATTTCCATCCAGAAAACAAATGAATTGCTGAACTCTTACTCACCCAAGACCCATTCGGTTATGAACTGAGACACAGCTAAAGTCCATCATTTCAAACAAATACATAATATAATACTTCAGGAAAAACAACATTTACTGCAAAGCATGTAGGCACAACCTCTTATCTGTTCACAGGGACATAAGTGAACATGCATTCACATTAAAGGCGTATTAAAAATGGGCAGAAACAACTAGAGATGGTTAACTGCATAGTAGAAAGAAATCTACATTTCCAACTTTCACTAGTTTTAGCAAGTTTTATGAGGGAGAAAAAAATCAATTCGGGAAATGAGAACATATATTACAGCACTGTGTAGTTAAAGTTACTTTAAAGATTTATTTCTGGAGTATTTTCATATACTATGAGCAGTTCCAGCACACCCTCAAATATATTGCAAGTGTATTATTTATAGGCAGCCTGTGAAACATCCTGTGCCTTTTAGTTTTCATAATGAGCAGGTAAGACCAGGGAACTGAACTCGGGGACTAACACACGTTAACAAAGGTTAACAAATCCAGCAGGCATGCAGCAAAATCTTTCTGTGGATTCCTGCAGGGTCAGCTCTCTGCCTGCATATTATCAGTTCAAATCCAGCCACACTAAGAGGGGCTGCTTGTTTTTTAGACCACAGAAGGTTATCTGCACAGTTCAGTTAGGCACCTGAAACACAGCAATCTAATTCATTAACATAAAAATATAATTAATAATAGCTTTAAGTAAAATCTTCAGGAAAAAAAAAATCTAGATTGAGTCAACAGAAACTAAACTGCTCTCAGGTCCTTTACAATTCTAGTTTCTTGTCAGTCCAAGGTTTGGTTTATTAACTAATTATTCAGCACTTTTTTTTTTTTTTGCGCCATCACAGTCATATTTGCAAGTCTACACCTACAAGCCTGCCTAACCACATTTGTATCAGCATATTCTGAGAAAATCTGGGCAGCAATCCCAACGCATCTCTGCAGAGGCCAGAATACCCAGGGAACCTGCACACAGAGCACTGATGACAGCCCAAGATGATGCAGGCTGTGACAACCCACCTCAAAGAGCTGGATCACAGAAGACCAGCCACACAAATAAAGCTCAAGCACCCCCACAAAAAACCTGCAACCAGAACGTGTTACCAGGATGCAGCTACATGACAGGATGAAATATACTCCATCCTCCACAGCTGCTCATTTAGTTTTTAGCCATTTCAGACACAGACGCAGCCTATGTTTAGAGCCTGCAACGCCAACAACTAGCTACCCAACTGGTTAGAAGTTAAAATAGAAAATAAGACTTTCAATATTCCTCTGTGTCAATACCATAAAGTTTCCATTGTTGCACCTTATCCATTTCAAGTCCTGTAAATAAAGAGCATCGGTTTCCAGACCTGCCAAATAGGCAGCTTAGCTTCCTGCAGAAACAGACTCAAGTGACACGAAGATCAAACAAATGGTGAGAACACTTAGAAAAGTCCCTTTTAAAGCATGTTCAAACTCAAGACAGGCAACCAAAAAAATATTCCAGAAAAACTCCGTGAGGTGAAGTATCCAATTCTGAATGCTGCTTTCAAGTACGCAATTAATTACAAAGCAACAGGACTTCTCTAAAATGAAAGGAAATGCTTTAAAAGCAAATGCAGAGAAACCAACACACGGATGTCTGAATCATATTGAAGGTGCCAGACATGAATACACACTTAAAAAAACAAAACTACCTTGAACTGTCCACTTTATAAACACATCAAACATTCCCAGGTACCTTCGTAAATAGAAATGGATTCAGAAAGAGAGTAAATCACCAAACTATAAACAAGGCTCCCAGTGAACTGACATAGAAGCTCTTTGCACATGTGCATGAAGAGAAGGAAACCAACTCAAATACAACGAATAGCTTAGAGAATGTTTTTAAGAGTGCAACATGAAACACAAAGCAGGCTTATAGAGTTTTCCCAAGGCACACCCACTCATTCCTGTCTTATTGGCATCACACGGTTTTCTGCATCTGCACTGTGGATTCCAACAGCTGAACTGGAGCAAGACACTAATCTCTTTCCATCATCTCCAGAGGAAGGAATTCCCCAGTATTTCTTCAGACACACATCTCCATCAGAATTAGGTTGCTCTAATGTCAGTAGTTCCTCCTAAGACCGATATGAACAAGGTGAATCCTGCATTTCGGACAAGCATGAGTTTTATGTTGCTTTTTGATGATGATTCCATATAATAGTGGTCACAGAAACAACTGTTTCCTAATGCTAATGAGTTTCAGAATTAATAGAATTAAACTCTTTAATGACATTAGGACTCAAAAAAGTCAGGCAGCTGACTACCATAGTTATTCCAACTAGCTAGAAACAAAATGATACGCAGCATCATGCACAGCCAGCTGATTACTTATGATAACTGGCACAAATAAACCAAATTTGGAAATGGGCTGAAGTTACAGGGTGCAATAGTTTAACAGCTCTCATCTTAATTTTTTTTCATTTAAATCTATCTTCACTAGCCTACGCAGAAAAGCGATCACAGAGTAATCAAAAATAATTTCCCTCTTCCCCTCCCAAGTTTACTGTCTGGGGGTGCATTACAGACACACAGAAACACCAAGGTAACAAAAAGTATCCATGAGTCCCCAAAACAAGTCAACAGAAACTCTTGCATTAAAAACTGCAAAAGAAACAAATACGGCAACACCTACAGACTTCAAGGAAAAAAAAAGAAGTATTTTGAATGAGATCACAGACAGCTAATACTTATGAGTCAAACACGTTAGAGAAATCCCCCATTTCTCCGCTAAACAACAGGCATTTTGCCGCCGACGTCCCCCACCCGGCGCTGGCCCCGCTCGCCCGTCGCGCACCGGACAACACGCACCCGTCCTGCCCCGGCCGCTCCGCCCCGGCCCCGGCCGCCGTCGCAAGGGCGCTCAGCGCACAGAGCCGGCGCGAGTCCCCATGGCAAACCCGCTGCTAAAACACTGAGCGAAGTCTCGCAAGTCGGCTGCCGTGGCACGAGGGGAAAGGCAGCGGGAGCCCGGCGCTCCAGGGGAGGCCGCTCCTCACACAGGGCCGCCGTGCGGGCGGGGACCGGGCCC
>VXAL01013276.1:157753-181938 GCA_013399475.1 Chauna torquata | reverse complement strand
CCCGGGCCGCTGCCCCCGTAACGGCTGCGGGGCGGGAGCGGCTCGCCGGGCCGCAGCGGGGCCCCGGGGCTGGCAGCGGCGTGGGGTCTGCCCACTTCCCCGGCCCTGCGGTCGTGCGCTCGGAGGAGCGCGGCGCCCCATGTCCCTGCCGGGCAAAGCGGGAAGCCTCTGCCTGTGTTCCCGGTGCTGCTGCCAGAGACGCGTTGGCGGTGGCTGAGGCAGGGCAGCGGCCGGGTTGAAAGCCCGTTCCTCCTTCACCTGCTGCGGTGTCGTGGAAAACGCTGCGATCCCCTCACAGGGGGTCACTTCCTGCGGTTTTCGGTTTTTGATGTCCATGTTTTATGTTGCCTAGTGAAATGCCTAGAAACTTAAAGATGTGGATGTCTCTCTTCCAAATCTGCCAAGAAACGTGGTGTATGCAGTGCTGTCACTACAACAACACAGCTTTATCACTTTGTCTCCCCGGTACCCTTCCAAGCTGTAGACCCCTTGGTGGTCCAAAGGGCTTGGAAAGGCTCTGGAATGTAATCAACTAGAGCAAACTTCGTTTCAGTAAGTTTCAGTTTCCTGTGATGTCCAGCCCTGATGGTAAAAATTTTGAAAATCCCTGTGACTTTCTCTTTGGTCCTAATCTGTTGTCCTGTTAACATTGATTCTGGTGTTCACACTCGGTCCCATCAGTGTTTTGGCGTTGAATAAAGGTGTTTCTGATAACGTTCATCTTGACAGGACTGTAATTCAGTAGGGACTGACAGCTGATCAAGTGCTCAACTTAGGAGGGATGATCCTTTCAGTTTAGCGCTGGACAGAGACTTGAGAAGTTTCCTTGCAGTTCTTGCCCTATGCATTTTCTTGCAGAATGAGTTTAGGTGTGTGGTACAGATGAGGAAGCAGACAGCAAACTCTTCTTTCTAAGGCTAGAAAACTTAGTCTGAGGTTTATGGACGGAGATCATTTCTGACAATGAGTTTACGTATAGACATTGATTGCTGCTATGCGGCCTTAATCTCAGTTGGCTCTCTTAGTGCTTCTAAGACCCCTTTTTCACAGAATAATGCTAGTTTTTCACAGAGTAATACTATCCCCTATCCAATCTGGGGATATTTGAAAAAAATATATAGATTTTTCATTGTTCTTTGATATCAGTTTTCCGCTTCAATTTCTTTTCAGGGATCTCAGAGGAAATAGCAAGGAGGTATGGCTTTTAGTGTCATCAGCAGGCAGGTTGTGTCTAGTCCTCTATTTCTTACCTGGTTTGGGCTTGGTGGATATTCCTGAGTAATTACTTGATCGTTCGGAACAAAGGATACTTTGTAAATGGAAAGTATTTTGGCTGAGAGCAGGTAACTGCAGCGAACATGATGTTTGAGGAGTCAGACTTTTAGATTCTGACATTTTTCAGTATTGCCAGACTTGTATGTCTTGCTGTGATGTATTTCTTGAAGGTGGACAGCCTCAGTGGTTTTTTTTTGTTTTTTTTTGTTTTTCCCATGGGTCTGCTCTCTCTCTGCTTTTTGAGCATCAATCTTTTAAGGACATTCTCACTGTTAGCGGTGCAGAGGCCTTCTGTGCATCTCCTGACAATCTGAAACAGCCTTTTCCTACCTTTCTGTCTCCTTGATTCTGTTTCCAAACTTTAACAGAAAAAACATGTTCTCCCTTCCACTTAAAGCTAAAAATCTTGTTTCTTTGCTGTGGTTAATGTAGGAATAAACTGTTGAATATAATTCACGTAAATGATTTTGTCTAAATTAAAGATAGCATAATTATGGTTACTTTGTCAGTGCTGCAATGGAAGTGCAGTTCTTGCAGTGTAATTGCATTGTGTAGGTGTGTATTTTGGCTTTGTTTTCAAACTCCTACTTTGATATTACTACAGTGAGACGTGACCTGGGGTGTGTGTTACTGCAGGTATTGCACAGGTCTTAGTGAAAGTGAGTAGAGAAGGCCGATGCTTAAAATGAACAGTTGGTTCAGAACTATTTTTATATTTTTATGTATTTTAGGTATTTCATACTTGCTGTTTAGTAGCTACGTATGTAAAGTTATCCATGACTGGTTCGGTTGTGTAGTTATTGCAGAGGACAATTCTGAGATTTGAAATGACTTTTCTGATACTGCAGTACTCAGCTTGGGTGCGGGTTGTGCAGCGGACAAGCTGTACCTGCACAGAACACATAGCAAACAAGCATACGCTGGAGCAAACAGTGAATGTGACATTGCTAAATACATTGAAGTGGAACTCAAAGCCTCAGTTTTAGGGCTGTTCCTTCTCTTTAGTTTCAACATTTTATCAATGTGTTTATCGTCTCTGCACGCAAAAAAAAAAAGCTCTGATGTACAACATAATAAAAATGTAAAAATACTTAGACTGTATGGTTTGTCTTCTAAAAAAAAAAATAGCAGTTGTCCTATTTCTTCCTTACATGATCATTGCATTTTCCTCCTCCGTCAGATTTTTCAGGAAATAATACTGAACATATGCTTCAAGGATGTCTCTATCTCTTATAATAAAATGGGGTGGACAGGAGTATACGATAACCTCCCTATCAGAAGAGGACACGGTGTTGGATCTGAAGCAATCTCTTAAAGGACTTACTGGAGTGTTACCAGAGCGTCAAAAACTACTTGGACTTAAAATGAAGGGTAACTGTTCTTATTTATTATTTGTTGTGAATGTGCTTGATATGTTTTAAGGAAGAACATCCTCTTAACTTAGTCAGGATGTATGTACAAACAGAGCATCTGCCTCCCAGATCTAGCTTTTGAATGAGCACACGCAGTGAAATTTTATACATCACTAGATATTGTTAATTACTGATATATCTATGTAGTCATTTTTTAATGGCTAATGTGGAAGTGTGGCAAATGTACCTTAAAAAAAGTTGAATTGCTGTTAGCCAGACAAGCAATGTGTCTGCGTATGGAGGATGATAATGCAGCTTGGAGTATTCTGGTGATTCATGGGTAGCTTATTTCAATTAAGCATGAAATGTATTGATGGTTTTCTAAAATCTATCTATTCAGTTTGGGAAAAAGAACAAAACAAAACCTCTGCTTGCATTACAGGGAAACCTGCAGATGATGATGTTAAGCTTGGAGCTCTCAAGTTGAAACCAAATACTAAAATCATGATGATGGGCACTCGTGAAGAGAGTTTGGTAAATACTTTACTTGCTTATTAGCTTAAAAAACAGGAAAAAATGCTTATATGTCTCCTCACTATGATTTTAAATTTTGAATATTCCAGTAATCATTGGAAAAATAGTAGTACAGTAGATTTCTGGTGTTTATTTTTCTGTGAACTTTTCTGCAGAACTCTGATAGCAGTGTATTCATTAAAATCCTGTTTTGTTCTGGGCTTAAAGTACAAACCTAACACTGTGATATTCTCACTGACTTCTGAAATCTGAATCATCAGTATATTTTAGTAATTTTTCCACGAGTATAGTGAAATCATTTCGGTTAGGCTTCTTTTTTTTTTTTTTTTTGTCTGTAACATGCAGTAACAATCTCAATATCCATTGTTTTCTTTTAGTGATCCTAGTTATCTTTTGTTATTCCTCTAGGAAGATGTCCTTGGACCACCTCCTGATAACGACGATGTTGTCAATGACTTTGATATTGAAGAAGAAGTTGTGGAAGTAGAAAACAGGTTAGGAGTTTCAGCTATTAAAAACCAGTCCCGTTACCAGGAGAACAGTGTGCATTTTAATTAACTGTAACTTTTTGCACTGTTATATTAGGGAAGAAAATCTACTAAAAATTTCTCGCAGAGTTAAAGAATACAAAGTGGAAATTCTGAATCCTCCCAGGGAAGGAAAAAAGCTGCTGGTGTTAGATGTTGATTACACGTTATTTGGTGAGATTTTATGCAACTTGTGGGTTTTAAGAGGGCTGTTTATTTGCCAGTTCATATTTCTTGATTTTTGCTTTACAAATCTACGTCAGTAACTTTGGCTTGTGTTGTACTACATAACTTTTGCTTCGTAATATTTTGGGGTCTTCTGCTCATATTTTAAAAAGCATTGGGCTTCGTAAATGTTGCATATTGTTGATTTTTAGTGCAGCAAGTATTTACTTTCTCCAAGATGATGCAAAAATATTTTAGCATTTTATCCAAATAACCTTTCCCTTCACCAGCTTGTATCTTGGATATCGTGGTGGCAGGCAGGACAAGATATTGTTGTAAAGTAATGATCTGTCTGTACCCAATTGATTCCTCTTTTAGAGTGGGAGAATAGCTTCAAATTGTATTTCCAGATCATTATTAAACATCTACAAAACCATGTTTTACCTGAAAATTCTGTCCAACTAGTTTTCCTAGAAGCCAGAATTTTCCTTCTGACTTGATTTTCTGGGATGCAGGTCGGTCATGGCAGTTTGAGTATAAACAGTAAATAATAGCTTGCCTTTTTCCTTTTCCTTAACTTTCCTTTTTCATGAGATTTGTTTACAATCTGAGATGAAAATTCAACTCATTACTCAATTTAAAATTTTTATTTACACGTCTCCTTCTAGCAGAATTTGACAGCAGTTTTCTAATTGGAACAGGAATGTTTGCATGCTTGAAAAAAGCGTGGGTGTTCACAAGATTAACTGGACTGGGTTCGCAAGGATCTGTGTTCAATATCTGGGCTGTTAGAAACTTGCTGAGGTGCATAGATGGACAGTTTGGCCTGTAGCTTCAAAGATATTCAGACCCACAGCTCTCTTATTAACTAAGCCCTCAAATACCTGTGAAGATCAATATTTATATATCTGCTCTGCTTTTTGTCTCCACCTTTAAAGTAAGAATAGGAGTTTGCTACAAATTCATTCATGATTTCCAAGTGCCCCAGTGCTTCCCTCATGAAACATTTCAGGTCTCTGAGTAGGTAGGAAAGTTATAATTAACATCCTAAATTTAGTAATGAATTGCTTCTCTCTCTTTTTAGACCACAGATCATGTGCTGAAACTGGAGTAGAACTTATGAGGCCATACCTTCACGAATTCCTGACATCTGCATATGAGGATTATGATATTGTAATTTGGTGTAAGTTTTTATACTCAGTACCTAAGACTTCATTGTAAATTGTCATTTAGAGCAGTGACTCCAACTGGGAGGTTTTTATATTGCGTTTTAGTGGGAATCACAAGATCTAAAACAATACATGAATGTTCAGCTGTGATATATTCACCAGGAGTGTTCACACAGCTATTAGAGCTATTTTAGAAAAACATTAATTCTTATGTGAAAAAAAGCCCGCCATATATTGCTCTTATGAATGGATCTAATCACAGTGTAGAGCTCAACATCACTTTACTGAATGTTACTTTGTGCAAGCAAAGTGCTTGAAATAACAGAATTGTAAAATCAACATCCAAATGCTGCTTGGTAGCTATCTTTACAAATAATCTCAGTCCAGACAATAAGTAGTGAATTGCCATAGCAATAGAAAACTGAAAATGAACCAAACTCTCCTGTCTATGGGGATGGCCGATCATTTGCTTTAGCACAGTTTCACTTCCTGTCCAACAGCTGGAGCCAACACAGGGTTTAAACCATATTCAAATTGTATAACAAAATTTAGTTTTCATAGTCTGAAACAGTGTTTCCATGTATTCTTAGATCAGGGGGCAACACTGACACTTTGTCCTTTCCAGGCCTTATGCATTCTTATCATTGCTTCCAGGAGAAAATCCCATTAAGACGATATGGTTCCTCAAACCAGACGTAGCCCACTTCTGTGGCCCTGCAGGCTGTAGTTCAGTGACAGTGAAAAACGATTTTAAATACATGCAGTGCTTAATCTAGTTTTCATTTGAAAAATAAGCGTTTCCAAATAAAAATAAACTTCCACGAAGGCAGACCCTCTTTAAAGCAGTGAACCCTAAAAGCTGTAGCAGGAATAGATCTTTATGAAATGAAAGGTTATATAAAAATTTGGTGAGTGAACAATTCTGAGCTTTTTTTTAACCTATAACTTGTTTTGATAAAGAATTCTGTTTTCTCCCTGTTGTTTCAGCTGCTACTAATATGAAGTGGATTGAAGCTAAAATGAAAGTAAGTTGTTCTGAAAATGCATAATCTGTTTCTAGTCTGGCTAGCTGTTCATATAGTTGAATTTGTTCAGCATTGTAGAGAGATTTAGCAGCTGGGGAGGTTGTGTGAATCAAAATACAAGTTTTCTAAGTCATCGTAGTCACTTTAAAATATCTTTGGCACAAAAGTAGATTAAATCTAATTTTAGAATTCTACACAAACTATCAGAGCAGTTAGTACTAAATTTAGCAGAACTAAACACAAGTCAGTACTTGCTGAAACTTAGATTAGTCACACAGCCTTCACTGTTGCTTTCATCTTACCTCTAATTATAGAGTTCTAATCTTAAGTGTTAAACTTTTTTTTTTTTAAGGGAGTGAACAGATGCAGCATGCTGGAATAGGTTATCAAGAGGAAACTCTCTTCATATTTGTCCTGTACCTCTTGCAGCTGTGTGGCTTTGTTGCTTCCTCTGCCTTATTAAAACATCCGTAAAATCATGGTTTCTTCCATACCTAATTTGGGCAACTAGCCGGTTTTGCACAGCTGACCTAGTGGTAAACATATTTACAGCCAGACTTACCTATAAAGCTAATGAGCTTAATAAGATGGGCTGTATGGTTGGTTGGTGGGTTGTTTTTTCTGTATATAAATCGAAACTTGTTTCCTTTTCAGGGAAAACTTTTCCAAATTTAAACTTATCACCACTCTTTTTTTTATAGACTATTTTTTTTCAGGCTGTATCAGAGCAAAGAACATTTTACATATTCTCTACCTCAAAATAATGATTTGCAGCAATTTATCTAAACAAAAGTCCTTCAGAATGATCTCAGAAATGAGAACCTTTAATCAGAACTGTGAAATGGAATTAGCTCAAGTAAAATCAGTGTCAAGACTTGCAGACACTGTACTTCCATGCCAATATTCTATCTCTGTTTATGTTGTTTCTGTGAATCAAGTTTGCTTTATCTAGAAAGATACCATAGCTATAGTTCTGGAGTACAAAACTAAGACTTCAAGCTAGAACGGGTTTGTGACTCAGATATTCTTGAAAGAGCTCGTGGCTGTTACCCATATGGTTAATTCTCCGGCTGTATCAATACTGTTGTAGCAGGAAAAGGTTAGTGCAAACGTGATGAAACAAGCATACAAAGCTAATCATTACCTTTCTTTTGGCTTTGCTCCACTCCCTAATATATGTGCAAGCATCACATCTTGCATGTGGGATTTACCGTTTGAGGTAAAACTTTTGTTTTGGTGCAGAATCCCTTGTAGCGCTAGGAGTCAATCTAGCGGAAAACTGCTGTTCAAAACTGGGCTGTTTACCCTGCACTGGTCACCTTTCCAGCCCTTTCATATGTTACTGATTCGTGGCCTTCCCATACCTACTGGTAGGTCTTGATCAGCTGAGATTCCTAGCACTAGATGACAACTGTTGCTTCTCCTTAAACTGATCACACCTCTGCAAGTTTCACTTTTTGTCTGGGAACAATGATTCCAGCAATACTTGAACTGAGGTGTTTAAAATAAACTACAAAGCAGAAACAGCATTAAAAAGAGGGAGTATTAGATAACTAATCTCTTATTCCCCACCTATTTATCTCCATCTATTTATGCCCAGAACTCAGATGATCTAGAAGAGCTAGTTTTTTTCAGTGTAACAGGACTTTGACACAGGTAGTTAGCACTTTTCATTTCAAGATTTTTTTCCATATAAAAGCAAATCAGTTAAGCGTGGCTGGATATCTGCAAGACAGCTGTTACTGTGGATTTTTTCTCCTTGTTTTGTAGCTTTGCATATTATTGCTGCTGCATACACCAGAAATTAAGTCAGCACTGTCTACGTCATGTAGTAGATGTCAGTAGATTTTACTATTGCCTTTCAACTTTGGAAAGGATTTGAAATGGAAATAATACCCTCTCATCTAGTCAAAGTTTTTATCTAAAACAAGTGATTTTTCCTTGGAGTCTTTATTTCAGGAGTGATCAAATCTTGAAAGTACAAACTGATAGATTTCTGATAACACTGGCTGTCTAGCACATATGTAGAGACAATGGTTACAATGAGCTATTACTGTATATTTTGTCTTTGATTGGCTGTGGTTGGTTGCAACTTACTGGAAGAATAGCAGAATGTACACAGTTGCTATCCTAGCTATAGATATCAAGTAAAGTTGAGGCATGTAGAACTTGTGAAACGTTATGCATGAAGGTGTGGGCCATAAGTTCTCTGTATTTTGCCTCTTCTGCATAGTTGCTTTAATTTTTATTCTGATATCAATTGTTTATTTTTGTAGTGTTTACTGTCAGAAATTTAATTCCTATCAGCTTTTTTGGTGTACTTTTTTGATTCTCATTGGCTAGAAAAATAAAAACAACATACCCGTTTTTAATTTCTCTGCTCCTCATCAGCTTACCCTTTGACAAACAATGTATTACAATCGTGTTTCCAGTTGTACAGCCGTAAAACTGTTATAATCAGAAACTTTAATAATTAATCTATGTGATGCAGGAGCTTGGAGTGAGTACCAATGCAAACTACAAGATAACCTTCATGTTGGACAGTGCTGCCATGATAACAGTGCATACTCCTAGAAGAGGACTGATAGATGTAAGTACCATTTTTTCCTGATCATTTTCTACATTCAGCTGACATGTTATCATACCCCTTCAAAATATTTAACAATAAGGTTGTGCTGGAGTTTTCATGCAAGAAAACTAAGAATATCTGAAACAGATTTTTTTTTCTACAGAAATCCTCTTTTAACGTTTAATGTTTTAAATAGTTCATATGGATGACACTGCTTTCAAATCAAATACGTAACTTGTGAAAAAACTTAGTGCCAACAAAGGTTTTGTTCAATGTGGAGGATATTTAGTATGTTATACCATTTCACATCTCTTCCCTTATTAAAGCCCAGCTGCCTGATAATTTTTCAGTCCATTTGAGTTTGGATTTAAATTTCTATAGACTGGTATTTTCATGTCCTGTATATGATCTGACTTACCTGAGGTACCTTTTATGCATTATTTTTGCAGGTGAAACCTCTTGGTGTTATCTGGGGAAAATTTTCAGAATATTACAGCAAAAAAAATACTATTATGTTTGATGATATTGGCCGAAACTTCCTAATGAATCCACAAAATGGACTCAAGGTAATTTTAACTGGAATTTTCATATATTACTACTTTTTCTTATACTTCAGGTAATACTTTCTCAGAATTTTTGCTGTATCTTAAAAAAAAGGCTATTCTTAACAAGCAAAGATACATATTTTATTGTATTTTTTATTTAAATTGCCATTTGTCTGGACTAACCTTTCCCTAATAGTAGTTCTAAATTAGCTTTGATTCACTATTAAGTGAGCTTTTAAGAGGCTACCAAAATCACTGAAATTATTATTTCTGCTTAAATTGTATCTGCAAACTATAATTGAGCAGGGCTTTGCTGACAGGCACCATTAAAATGTGATGTTCAATCTCAAGAGCGGTTATATTCAGAAAATAAGACAAATAACAAGCTGCCATACTTCATGTTAGCATGCCAGTGTAATAGCAAGCATTCTGTTCCTGGGTAATAATTAATACCTGGAGCCATTTTGACTGCAGAACAGCAGATATTTCATTTTATAAAATTGTTGACCAGTTCCTGCTCTAAAATTTCTAATCATCAGTGCTGGTTCTGAATAAGACTGCAAGTTAAATTTCTATGGTGCAACAATATGGTACTAGAAGAACCCCCACAAATTTCTTTTTAAAAAAATTCAAATACGGAAATCCAAGCTGTTTCTTTGAAAATATCCATGATTTGAAGAATACAGCAATTGATGAGATCTATCAAGATGACATTAATTGGAACTGTACAAAGTTATGAGAATCAGGAATATCAAAGATCTTGCTGGGAGAGGATTAGCCAGAGAGCTCCCTCAATCTCAGATTTCAAAGATGTTTGTCAAAATGTTAGTAACAGAACTACAGACAAGAATGGTTGAATCACTAAAACAAGGCACAGGTATAATGTATTCCAAGCTTAAAGCGGTTGTCAGATAAGCTTTATTTTTGACATCTCTTGTCACAGAAGCTATGATTGTAGTCAAATGCTTTTTGTTG
The DNA here is from genome assembly GCA_013399475.1 of Chauna torquata. Taxonomy (NCBI): domain Eukaryota; kingdom Metazoa; phylum Chordata; class Aves; order Anseriformes; family Anhimidae; genus Chauna; species Chauna torquata. Next base: position 171,802 of record VXAL01013276.1, on the reverse strand, counting down.
GAAAAAAAGCATCTGGTTCCAGTGATGCCACACAACTCGAAGTAGAGCTGAAAACCCCTCATTTCTCCTGCAAAAATATCTATGAAATCACGTTAGAAAATGTGACAGTCCATTGCAGATCAATTTTTCATTCTGTCTGACTGGGAGGGGAAGGCTTGAAGAAGTGCAAGACTGACAGAACAGATTTCTTCCTGGTGGGCATGCAGGGCAAAAACCCTGAAGTCCAGCTTGCATCAATGAGACAAATCGGATATGGCCACTAATGGAAAAAGTTTTTCTTCCTTTTACCTAAAAGAAGTCATAATGTGGCATAGTAGTGAAAATATATTTTAATTATGTGGTAAGTGCTATAGAATTGGAAGCATTTTTCTCACTTGCAGCAAATGGTTATACCCAATTTATTTATTTTGTATAGATAAGGCCTTTTATGAAAGCACATTTAAATCGGGATAAAGACAAGGAGCTTCTAAAGCTCACTCAATACCTCAAAGAAATAGCAAAATTAGATGACTTTTTGGAGCTGAATCACAAACATTGGGAAAGGTAAGAACAAAGTCAAAATTCTTTCTTCTTTCTGTCCCTGACCCCATTGTGTTTTGATTAAGGTCATCTGTACAAAAACCAGAAATGACTGAGCTGATGAACTTTGACATCGCTTACAGTTATGAATTTCCTTTAGTTTGAGTAGGGTTTTTAATAAGTCTACAGTGTTTAGGCTGCCTCTCTAAAAAGTTAGGATTTTGACAGAATGGACCTTCTTTCTTACTTCTTCAGAGTTCAGGACCAGCAGTTGTTTTTACTGAAGCAGTTATGCTTCCTAAAGGGAAAAGAATTTCTCAAGAAACCTGGTCCCTGTAAATCTCCCTTTTTCCACTCCTAAACAGTGAGGCTGTCAGTTCAGGTCTCAGGTCCTTTGCTGTAGGGCAGCTTTTCGAGCGGTTACATGTGAGGTTTGGGGTGTTACAGGGTGGCTCTCAGGCACTATCCAAGTTGTGTGGTATTACGGTATTCATCAGCACTGAAATGTAGTTTACTGTTATGAATACAAGTTCTCCAAATGCTTAAAGCACCAGTTACCATCCTAAGTCTTACTATAGAATGACTAGTTGAAGTGTTTGAGCAAAATTCTTCATTTTATGCATCAACCTGAAACTTCAATACATGTAAAAAAAAGTGTGTGATATGCTATTGGAAAAACATTCATTCAGTGCTTAAAAGAACAGCCTTGCAAACTTGATATAATTTTCTGTTTTGTTTCTGATTAGAACAGAAAGTCCGATGCTAGATTTTAAAAGCACTGGAATTCACTGCATGTTTCACAGTTAGTGCCAGTTAAATTATTTGGATTTTTAGGATATTTGCAAAGTCTTAAATGTCACCACATAGCCAGATTGTTCCAGCTGTGGTGGTAAAAGAACTATGACTAGACAACAAGCATTTTTAGAGCAACTCAGATTCTATAAAGAAGCTAGCGGAGGACTGTTCTTTTCAGATTTTACTGGATGACTGTTCATTAAAGTCTTAAATTTATTTGAAGGAGTCCTATATCTAATGTGCCTTTCTATCTTAAAGGTTACAATAGCTACTTTTCAACTGATGTAATTTTCAACCTCTTAGAATTAAACATTTTTGAATTTCCTTCCCTCCTTTTGTTTAAAACCTTATACAGTTTAACTAAAAATGTTCTTTGACTTACTGCAAGATAAACAATCATGGAATTGGGAGAATGTGATTTCACAAAATCATTCGTATTGATCACATTCTAATTTTTGGTTATGAATAATGAGACTTTTAGTGAGAAAAGTTCATAGTGCTTATAAAAGGTAACATACATTTGTGCCTGCCTCTTACTTTGTGCGAAACTATTTTTGCTTCTTTCAGGTATCTTTCAAAGAAGCAAGGACAATAACACTAACAAAAGTGTGTGGCACTGAATTGAAGGGAACATAACTAAGATCATTGGACTTTTCCTTGCTTTTACACTAGAGTATAATAGTGCTGGACACTGGATCCAATGCCAGAATGACTGCTATACATGGTCTTCCAGTTGGTTGGTTGTAGGTTTTTGTTTTGTTTTTCTTTTTTTGTTTGGTTGTTTTTTTTTTTTGTTTGTTTTCTTTTCTAGAAGATCACAGCAATAAGCTCAAAGTGGGAGAAACAAGTCAGCTACTTTTTCTTGCATTCAGTTCTGGTGTTACTACTTAAAATACTTTCCTCTCCTTTTCTGCTGAAGTGCAACCATAACCATTAAAGACCAAAACCATTCTGAAACTAGAAAAGAAATATTTAGACCAAAAAAAGTTGAGTAAGGAGCCAACTTTGGCAATGTATGAATTGTATAAGCCCTCTATTCCCTCCATCTTTAGAGACAGTCTCCCTCTCCCATTCCAGTATTTAAATCTATAAATTACAAGTTGTCTAAGTTTGGTATGTATTAGTAGATCAGTGTTTCTCTGTGCAAGACAGTAAGATGGGAAGGTACCACCTCTGTGGCCAATTTACCCCAATGTGTGAACTTGTACTATAAAGCAGTGTTTACTGGAAAATAGAAGACTGAAGTTTGAGGGAGAGAAACCCACTCTTTTTTTGGTAACTGAGAAGCAGTCTGCCTGAAAAATTCTCATATGTCAGATAAAGGGTTTAAACCTCAGATGGGAAAGTCACATTCCTAACAAAGCATGAACAAAACCCTTGTTCTCTTCTAGGTAAATCTTGTTAAAGTGCAAACACTGTGTTTAAATACAATATTCAGCCATACTGTTCTTAAAATATCATTTACTTGCGCTGCTTATGCCTGCACTATAGAAGTGTGATGTGACTGCTATTTGGCATTACCAACACTTGTGCATTATGCAGTTCATGTATTTGAAAGAAGACTGACCCTTTCAAATAAAAATGGTATATATTGTTCTTAAGGAACTATAGCAGTTGTGTAAATAATAAATACCTTTTTCGTAATTTGTGTCCTGTGCTGTCTTAAATGTTTTGCATAATAGAGAAGCCACTGATAATCTTCATTTTGGTTTTTTTGGGGTGGTGTTTCTTCGGACTCCAGGGACACTGATTTTGCAACAGTTGTTAAATAAGAGACCAGTATGTGCTGCTGCAGATTAGAGCACTGGTATTTAATACTGAAGTGTGTAGCTGCATGGGAAAGAAGCCTTGACAGCAAATGTCAGAATGTCAGGACAGCAGACACAAATGAGCTGTTAAGATGAGCATGTTAGGCTCCAGCTCAATGACCTGTCAGAAAATATACAGTTTCTTATCTGCTGCTCTTTGTAGTTTAGTGCCAACTCAACCTATATTTTAAACTAGAAAACCAGAAACCAGATGCATAAAAATCTTTGTTTTAGGTAAGTATGGAGGGTGAATTTCTGAAGGTTTGTCTCCTAGAGCTGATTTCTGAACCAGAACGCTGAGTCACTCGTGTACTTCCAGTGTAGATGTGCTCCCTGAGGTTTGAACAGGGAACTTTTACATGAAAAGGCTGCAGAAGCATTGATTTTGAGATACTGTATTGATACACAAAGTACAAGAATACCTTTCTATTTAAAGAATGACAAGGCATGGCACTTGAATCACCTCTAGAACATGCTATGCCATCCAGATGGAGAAAACAGAACCAAGGGAATGTATTTAAACATGTGCCCATATCTTTTTGTTCAAAGGTGGTCTACAAACAGAAGTTTTATAGTAAGTGGTACTCCTTTCTTTTGCTTTATACAAGGAACTTTAAAAAAGAATCTCAATTTTTTATTTCAGTAACACCAGGATTTCATCCCACAATTTCAAAGTATTTGCTAATCTGAAACAGATGTGCACTCCCTTCCAAATATCTTATAAACTGAATTGGAATATATGAGAATGGTCTGGATGTGATGGTAACTCATAAAAGACAAAATGACTTGTCAGCAACAGTTATGACTGATATTGTTTTCCTTATATTTTATGTTTGAAGACTGGTCTTGCAACTTGAATCGTTTTGCAAAAGAAGCCTGTGTGTTTCACTGGCTCTCTTTAGAAAATGCTGCACTGATTTACTTGACTGAGAGATGATTGAGATGTATAAAATTACAAAGCTGTGAATAAGGAGAGCGCAAAACTGATGTTCACCAAATCCCACAATACTTGAGAAAGCCCTTGCTCTTACGAATAGGAGAGTGTCTTAAAACAGTTAAGCATGGCAGGTAACGATCTCCTGGAATTTGTTGCCAACGTTCATAGCTGAGGCAGGTGGTAAAAGCAGATTCAGAAAGAAACTGGACAACTTCATGAACAAAAAGTCCATAGGTGCTAAAGCAATAGGCTAGGAAGCTGTAATATCCTTAATACAAAAATTGCAGGTGCTTAGGAAATTGAGCGGGGCACATGCAGCAGCCAGGCTTGTGTACTCTCCTTTAACCACTGCTGAGGACCAGGTGGGACCTTGGCCAAAGCAGCGCAGCTCTCACATTTGTACTACATCACTTTTCTAGGCTGTGCTTACATTATAGAACATCTGATTTTGTGCCAAACCACCAAGATTTAGCGTAGCTGCTAAGATAAATGACTACTTTTCTGATTAGCCCCAAAATAACGTGTTCAATGCTCATAGGAAAGCACCTCTGCTGACATTATTTCTCCATTTTGATAGGGAAGGCAGTTTTGAACTACTTGTATTTCCAAAGTGTGGTGGAACCTTGGCAATAGCCATCAACACCAAAGTTTAATGCCCTGCTCCCCCTTAATTTTTAGTTTCCTTTTAGATTATATTAAAGTCCCTGAGAAGTATTTGATCAATGGCTTTCACAATCTGTTACACAAAATAGGATTAAAACAAACAAGGAGAGGAAGAGTGTGGCTCAATTATAGAGCTCTATTTACTGTTCTGCGGAACTCTGTAGAAGTAATAAATGGACTGGTCTGAAGTATTCCAAATATTTTGATGTATCAGACTGTACTGGACTCCCAGTACATGTCAAGTATTTTGTATGGTGTTCTGTCTCATTATTCATACCAAAAGAGACAGTCCATTTAAAAATGAAGTTATTTTCTGTAAGCTCTGGATATCTGACAGCTCTAATATCTCACTGTGGCATGAATGCTCATCTCTGGAGGTACACAGTGACAGCTGAAGCCAAGAACTGAACTGCAAATTCAGCTCCACAAATCCTGCTGCATAACTGTGAAATTTACAGCTAGTTGCCAATTTTTATTCCTGACTTGACATGCGACTGACAGCAAATGGATGCCAAAGGGTTTAAGACGATTTTCCACTCTGTCTATTCAGGTTGTATTTAAGACTGATGTGAGAAGTGCTGAATACTTTCTTTCCTCCAATAAAATGAAGCCTAGGTAAAAATTGTTTCAGCAGGCGAAGAAAAGTACACAGTTCTCCTGATTCGTTAAGGCAGTTTAAAACCATAAGCACTGGATAAAGAGGTGTCAGAGGGCAGAATCCTTTGACATTTCACTACTGACATTGCAGCAGTCATGATAGGTGCTACGCAGAGTTAGTGCAGGCAACCACTGCACCCAGTTTAAGTTGGCTGGTGGAGTGCTGTCACTGGTGTATTGATGGAGAGATTCAAGTGAAAAAGGCAACGTTGAGGGAGAAAATCCAGGACTACAAGACAAAAATACTCCTCTCTCCTGGAGAAGAATGGTGCGTCTTTCAGATGTAAGGCGTTCCTTGCGTAGGTAATAGTAGTGATATCTTGCGATAGGCATAAGTTGCCAGAGTACTATACTGACATCCACACTTTGAGGGCACACTAATCAGGACAAGTTTTAGGTCTGAAAGAACTGCCTCATTGCTAGAGATGAATGATTTCAGTTTGGCTACATTTTTGTAGAGAATGGTGAAAAATGGCTTATCGTGGCTTACAGAACTGCTTGACTCCTATGACTCCTGGACCACACTGTCTACTTTGAAACTTCATTTCCCAGCCCAGCTGTATTATCCACTCCAGATCCCCTCTACTACAATCCCCAATTATCTTTTAGATCCCTGATAAACACAAGAGGCCTCAACCTAACCATTCACACATCAGTCCTTTTCTGATGGTGTTGTGTAACAGAAGATTTCAAAGTAAACTATTTATATACTGATACATCTCCAAACTTAGTTATGAATATTTATGAAATGCGCACATCTCTGGAGATTCTTTGATGCTGCTTTTATACTGTGAGCACTCAGATGCTCATTTAGTTCTCAGGAGTCTGCAGAGCTTGGCATGCTTCCTTGCCCCACACAGACGCATACAATGCCATGCCATTAATTTCCATGTCTCTCCTAGCAAACAGTTTTCCCACCAATTCATCTTCTGTTAAGAAATAATGGGTACAAGTCAAAGGGAGCTTGTTCTCAAATTGCATAATTCTTTCAGTACCATGGGTGGGGTGGTGGGCATAGCAAAGAAAAGTACATCATTGACACTTGATTGAAAATTTTTTTTTTTCCTTTCAACTGCCTAATTGGAATTGCACATCCATTTTGCTCACACAACACATTTTTTCAAGGTGTGTGCATGTAAAAAAAAAAAAAGCTCTTTCATTTTCACCATGTCAGGGACCAGGGTTAGCTGCAGCTGCTGTGTGGCCTGGGGCAGAGCCTGCATGGTCACTGCAGCTGGGTCATGTCCCCTCCTCCCCTCAATTTTGGCTTCAGTGGAAGATTTTGGCTTTAGTGTTATGAAACACTAAGTTATTGAATCAGATTTTATTGACTAAATATCTCCACCTGTGGTGCATTTGGTATTTAACAGGAACCTTGTTCTCCACTATTTATGCTCTTCTTGAGATGACAAGAACTCAAACTCTGGATCAGAGCACCAGAGAAGTCATGGTTCAATATAAATGCTTAAGCCAAACACCTCAGCCTTCAGATTTGATTGGGATTTTTATTTCTGGTTGTCTGAGCCAGAACTTTGTTCTATTCACTGCAAAAGAAAATCAGTCCCTGGATTTTGAGTTGTGTCCACCATGCTTCCTCCCGAACAGAGACCACAAAGTCTGACAGTTTGGCACGAGTGACTGACTCACAGGCACAGGGCTGCTCCAAAAAGCTGTTTAGTATTGGAGGGAAATGTCCACAGATTAATTTAAAAAAAATCAAAGCTCAGCTTTGACTGACACCCAGAGTTATGCTTCTGAGCATGGTCTCATAGTAATACTTCACTTAGAAAACCTGTCATTTTTTTTTTTTTTAGTGCTTTAAGATTTTTCCCTCATTTCTTGAAAGTTTTTGTGTGGATGTCTTTATTTGTATGTTATTGGCGCAGTGGACTTTGAATGCTCCACAGGAGGCAATGTGTTGCAGTATTGTCATGACAGAGTGCTTTGATTTACTTTGGACATTATTCGTGTGCTACAAGCTAGTAGCTCCTTTGGTGAGCATCAAACTGTTCCTTAGGTGTTTTCCTCTGATTTGGGACATACTGGAAGAACAAGCAGTAGCACAGGAAGAATAAATTTAACAAATTTTAAGAAAATTGCAAGATATGATGCTTCCAAGGGAAAACAGAGATGGCTCCAGAATTTTATTTTGCAAGGCTAATTCCTTACCCTGCTTTCTGTATTCAAACTGCATTTGAAAGTAGTGAAAACTGCAAGCACCAGTTTAGTAGGCGAGCACAAGCAGAATTTCAAGCATGTGCCTAAAGTGCAGCTGATGCCAGTGTGACTTTTGGGTCCCTCTGCTGTCCTAATGATGGATTTACTTGAATCAGGACCAAAATAAGCACATTTTTTGAAAAGTGTATTAAATTGCCTTGGATATGAAGATGATAAAGTGATGGTATTTTTTTAAAATCTGATTAGTCCCTTGCAGATGTGTCTAGACATAAGAGCTGTGTAGTAAAGCCTTTTTCTATAAGAAACAAACATTAAAAACTAAAGAATTTGTATCTAGCACTTGAAAAATTCTGAGCTTCAGATAAATGTGGGTCTGTAGCTAGATCTGAGCAGTACCCCCAATCCTCGATGAGTAGTAAACGAGTTGGGATAAACGCATTCAGAAACTACTAAACTACTTCATTTTGGACTGAAGCTGGAAGAAAGCAGGCAAATAATTGGAAATGCTGACTTCTTTAAATAGACTCAATACTTTATTTTGTAAGTGCATTTCTACTTTAAAGTAGTCCTAAATTTTAAGCATTTAAGTAACTTGAAGTGATTTTTTTCTCTTAATCTGATACAATTGATTTGGTTGGTTCACTGAAAAGTATCAAACACCTCCCTTAAAAAAATATTTGCTTTAGACAGATGAAAACTGAGTAAGTTTAGGTAGGTTTAGTTCTGCCACCAATAAACTATATAGTGCATGGCTTTATGGAATTGAATTTATACAGCATCTACATGGTACTGTTGCAACTGATAAAACTGAACTCTTGGCTTATTACTCACAAATGATAGCAATCCTGGGCAACATTAACACAATTGTTTTAAAACTGAGATGCTATAAAATACCCATCCAGTTAAACTTACATTGCTAATGCAGAACCAGTCGTTACTCTCAGATGTGTGGGAAGAAGAGCTGAAGTGCCAACGCCGAGAGCCCCAGGGCTCGGTGCTGATCCAGAAGCATCTCCCCGGTGCCAGGAACCCAACTGCACGGCTCTGGGGGTCAGAGAAGAGCAGAGGCAGTGAGTCAAGGAGAGGTGCCGTCCTCACCTCTGCTTGCCCTGCAGCTAGCCCAGCGCACTGCTGGCAGAGCTTACAGGCAGACAGCAAGATGAAAGCATCAAAACAAGCAGTAGATCTTGTGAGATTAACATATAAAATCCCTTAATGGTTATGTAGGCAACACAGAAAATTACAAATCCACAGAGCATGATGCAGTCAAGTACAGGGCATGCTTCCAGAAACTATGGAAGGAAAAGTCACGGAGTTGCCTTCAGAGAAACCTGAATCGAGCCAAAGACCAGCAAGAGCACTGTTATCAGACTATTTAGGCAGTAAGCAGGGCAAAAGAAGGCTTAAGGGCAGAGTTTCCAGCACTAACTGGTCTTTCACAAGAATCACTTGAGCTTTACAGCCCCCTCCTGCCCTGCTGCTGCAGAGGGTTGAGCAGAAGCCTTGGGCCAGGCGCGGGACAAACACTGTAAAGTGGGTCTGGGAAGGAAACCAGACAGAAGCTTTTGAGCTAAAGCTTCTGCCAGAGCCAATTAACACGCAGAGGCTGGATCACACCAGCTTTACAGGGGCAGGAGACAGTGCAGTGACCTCACCTTACCTTGCACTGACAACGCCAGGCAGGCTGGTCATGCAACCAAAACATCAAACAGCCTCCCCCACCCTACAACAAGGATCTTGCAGCAGCAAGTGCATTTACCCAAACTGTCCCTTGACCCATGGATCAGCGCCGTTTCCCCTGCTCCCAAGTGGAGATGAAACATGCGGGCACAACAGGACTTTCTCAAGACAACACAGAAGAGCCCTGAAAGCAACAGGGCAAGGCTGGAATCATATCCACAGGTCCACACTGTCCTGCCTCCCTCTGCCCCTGCTTGTGGTGCAGACGTACGTCACTTGGCAGGGATGCAGTAGACGTGCAGAGGGGCCCATGCCCAGCCACATCCTACAGCTGAGTAGTGTGGACACCCACAACCGACATCGCAGACTTTCATCCCCATGCCTAGTGCCTGAGAGCTTCTCCTATTGCTAGAGACAGGCTATAGCCACAAAAACTCTGGGGCTGATCCTCAGGAAGGCTTGTGCTCACTTCAGTTCTCAGTCTCAGGCCTGGGTGCAGTCACTCATCCCTGCCTACGACAGTGAAACCCTTTGGGGTCACCTCTACCTGGGAAGAGGGAAAGCCTCTGGCTGTCCCAGGAAGCCCAGCTCTCCTGCTTGCTGGCACAGAGCTTTACCACCGGGCTGCTCCTCTGCCCCCAGACACCCTTCCTATTGACCCCAAGCTCCCTCTTTTTAAGCAGGAAGACCCCTCTGTTCTCTCTAATTCTCATATTTCCATCACCTTTCCAGCAGCAGCGACAGAGCCATGGCAAGGCAAGGAATCTGAAGTGCTTTTCACTTCATTCTCATGAACAAAGCACCATCACCAAGGACTATCCATTTGCTAAGAGCTGGGGTTTTAAGGCTCACCTCTAATTACACCTTGTCATACCTTCTGTCTCAACAGCATGGATCTGCTTTCAAGCAGAGAAGGTTTGAGTGGTGAAAGCTGAATGCACTGCCTGCAAGCACGCAAGCTGGCTCAGCTAACCTTCACTGCCCCACAAGACAGCTTACCGAACTTTATGCAAGAAGAATCAAGGATCCCCTGCCTATTTGGTTAATAGAAATGCTTTCACGTTTCCTGTAGCATGAAGGTATGTGCAGCTGTGCCAATGCTTTCTCCTTCCAGATTTATACAATTAAACAGCTTTTCCACCCCGAGGGCAGTACACCCACACCAATAGGTCTCCCCACCATGGCCTGTCTTTATCTGCTCTTTCTCTTTCATCCCTGTCTTGTGTTGACTTCCACTTTCCAGAAAGGAAATTAATATTTCCATAATGTATTACCCCAGAAGATCGCTATAAAAATTAAATTCAGAAGCAGAACATGGGCTGCACATTACAGGACACACCATCACTCTTTGCTGCGGAGGCTCCCTGCCACCCCCACCCCATTCTTTGTGGGATAGCAATAGCAGCAAGGCCCCAATGAGCCATCTCAGCCACGCTGCTGTTCCTCTTCCAAGGCTCCACCAGGGGAGCTCTGTGGTGTCTGCAGCAAAGTCCTAGTCTAAAAATAAAAAAAAGATGCAGCTATTGCTGCAGTGAAGTCACTGGTAAAACTCTGGCACTATAAATACAAGGCTGGGTGTCACCAGCTGTGGCTGGCACAGTCCTGGGTGAAGGGCAGGGTCAGCACCATGCTACCCCTCACTGCTGGCCTGCACAACCTGCCCATGCACACCAGAGACCTCCCTGGACTTCAGCAGCTCTAAAATACTGGCTGCTCCTGCTTACACTGATTTAACACCTCCCCACGCACCTGGGGACAGCCCTGTATCAGGACAGGAAGAACAGGGACTAACTTCCCTCACTGGCTCTTGGGATAGCTACTCTATTGCCTGCTGTCAGGTTTCCAAGTCAGCATCACCAACCCCCCTGCAGCTCGAGGATGTGCTCCCCAGACAGCTGGGGTCCTTTTGCCAAAAAGGTGCCCTCAGTCTGGCTGTGCATGGCTTTTCCTGCCACCATCCCAGTCTCCCTGCACCCCTTTGCCTGTACGTGCCCATCCGATGTCTCATGCCACATACTCTGGAACAGAGACCATTCCCTAGATCCCAGCACTTGGGCCAGCAAAAAGGCTTTACAATTAACAGATAACATTTTTGGAGCACTGAGCAGATATCCATACACATGAGACTCCATGTTAAAAATGGGCTGTCGTTGATACCTGCCTGGTGTGCCAGTGGGGAAACAAGCACATGCACCTGCTAAAGCCCCTGCTTTCATTTCTATTTTTTTCCCCCACCCAAAAAGCCTCAGCAGGGGTGCAGCACCCATTCCATCCAAGACACCTGAGCCCCCTGCCAGGCAGACTTGTGAGGTCAGGCTGATGCCAACAGGAGGGCTGAAACCCCAGCAGGACTGGAGGAGCTGAGCCCTGCTGAGGCAGAAATGCAGTCTGATATCACAGCTTGGCAGGAGAAACACTTTTGTCTCAGCACCTGTGATGCCTGCCAAGCTCCAGCAGCTACCAGGTGAGCATCTGCATAGCACCACTCGGGGCTGAGCGGGCTTGCAGACAAAACACGGCCTGGGCTTTAGTCCACTAGCAGTGTTTGTTCCCTGCAAAACAACATTGTGAGCTCTCGCACGAATTTATTCTATCTTTGAGTTTTCTCAGCCTTTTAGTCTCACCCAATCGCTGCACCCGACAGCAGCTTTACAGAAAGCCCCGCAGCCTGCGGCAGCACCCCGCGTCCGCCGCTGGTACTGCAGCCTCCCTCGCGGTCTGCTGACACGAGGAGGAGCATTAAGGGCTTGCCAGGCCTTGGAGGGATGCTACCAAGCCCTGCGTGGTGCTAGAGGGTTAGCAGGACCTGGACTGGCCATCAAGACAACAGCAAACAGCGGAGCACCCTCAGCAGCAGGTCCTGAGATCCTGTTGGTGCAGAGCGTGCCTGCAGAGCCCCCGGGGGCTGTGCGATGCCACAGCAGCTCCGATACAGGGGTGCGAGGCGGCTGTCTCGTTTGTTACAGCATTAACAGAGGGGAAGAGCTTCAGCATAGTCCAAGCCTCAGCCAGATTCAGTGGAAAAGTGGAGTAAACGTGTCACCAGAAGTCTCACCACTGATGGTAAATATCAATATTTGCATCCAGCAACAGCAGAACAGAAGTATACTCCCCAAATCACAAAGCTACAAAGTCCTGCTCATTTCAGCTGCATCTCCAGCCCCAGGTTTTCCTCCAATGTCTGCAGGAGAGGTGAGCAATGCCCTGGGGAAGACAGCAGGCTGAGCAGTCTCAGGCCAAGCAAGTCACTGATTACAGGTACCTTTTATTTTTTACATCAAAGGAACCTGCTGAGACTGCATTCTGTCCCTGAGCTCTTTGAGAAGAGGTGCCGAGCCCTGCAGGAGCACAGGAAGCTTGTTCAGAGTACCCTGGCCTGATGGGGGTCTCAGGAGAGGGGAAGAATGGCTGCCAGGAGGGAGAGCCAAGGCAAGCAGCAGACAAGCGGTTTGCTAGGACAGCTCAGCGCCGTGCCTCTCCTCACCAATCTGTTTAATACATTGCAAGAACAACCACTGGGCTCAGCAAAATAGGCACCCACCCTGAAAAGAGCAGGTGCCTGTTGCAGCCACAGCAACTTTCGACTCTGGGGATGAGTAGCTTTACTGCAGTTCGTGCACGGCTCCGCCGTCAGCTCCTCTCGCTTTAAGCGAGATTGCGCCTGTGGCTGGCTGATCACTACAGAGCATTGGGACCACAGGCTGGCGTTTGCCCCTTGCAGCAGGGCGGCTGCTCCAGAGGACATCGGGGCCTCCCCGGGGCAGCCGCGGAGCCGGCGGTGCCTCCCTGGCACCCAGCAGTCGCAAGAGGGAGCCCAATACCTGGGAACCAGCAGCGCTCCCGCGGTTGCTCCCTCCCGGCAGGTGCCCCGGGCAGCGCAGCCCCGGCGTGGGGCAGGGAAACAGCTCAGAGACTTTTTGAAGTCCCTTCCAGCTCCTTCTTAACAGGTCATCATCGGAAAAATTTGGAGCACCTGCTTGCCGGTTGCAACCGTGGGTAAGGATTAGGGCATGTCTAGAGAAGGAGGATGACAAAAATCCCTGTGTTTACAGGGCAGGGCCTGGGCAGCAGCGTAGCTAATGGCATTATCACAGATGACTCCACAAAAACCACCCTCCCAGAGAAAGGCACAAAATTCCTTGGGAAGAAAGCCAGAACTATTACAGCCAGCTGTTGCCACAGTACCAGCATCTCTGTTCACTCCCAATTAATTGAGCAATTTTAGCTCAAAAGGGGAAGCGCCATATGACACAGCACCACCACATTTCTCACCTCCGTGGGAAAGCCTGACTCCGCAAGCTGGACACAAGGTGCAACCCTGCTGCTGGCACTAAGGCTGTTCCTTGGGTCTAGCCTCAGGTTGGTCAGGGCAGCACCCCAGCTCAGCAGAAGCTCCATTTTGACCTTATCTTTCAAGTCCAGACTGAGGCTCTGTCAGAGCCCTGCTCCCTCCAGAAATCCCTGGAGCTGACCTTTTTGAAGCTCTGGTTCCTCACAGCCCCGTGGGTGCTGAGTACTTCAAAGATAAAGAGGTGCCTCTAAGCATCTTACCACTGGAGCTTTAAAACAAGCAACTCTTTACGTGACACCTGCCTTTCTATAGGGCCATATCCTACACATCCCCCTGTTCTCCCTTTATGGACTGTGGTAACCCACATGCATCATTATGAGCCTTCTCCAGCATTTTTGGAGCAACTTTATAACACACCAACCATGGTTACTGCAGCTACTCCTATGAGAAGCTCCTAAACCATGCTACTTATTTTGGGGAGTGAGAAAACACAAACACCCTCTTCTACCCGCCCCCCCCCC